>JBAMHV010000007.1:9595432-9608099 GCA_037177535.1 Pseudomugil gertrudae | reverse complement strand
TATATATACATATATATATATATATATATATAAGATGCAAATTGCTGTCACATTTTTTACCATTCCGTCCATTTAGCAATGTAAATGGGGAAGATAAAGATTAAAACATTTAGCAACAACATGATTACTGGCAGTATTGTAACGCTGTAAAACTTCAAATCAGGCTCCAATTCATCACCATGGGTGCTGACTGTGATCATGAATCAGCAGGACATCACAAATTAATAATTTTGCTTGTCTATGGGAAAAAAAGATTTATGATTGAGCCAAAGATTTATTTCTAAACTGTGGTACATGCATTTCAGAAAGCCAATCGACAAGCTGATTATTTGCTGTTACAAATAAAAGGCTGCATCTCAGACATTTCACTCTTAATTCCATAAGTATTTGTGTAACCCAGTTCAGAAAATGATTTTTTTAACTTCCACAAGACACCCACATGTAGAGATGCTGTGTCGTACAGAGATGTTTCATTTCACCCTGTTAGTAAGGCGCATACATCTGCTGTTTTGGCCACCTGGTGTCTAGCACAGCGAGAAGGGAGTTTGTTTAGGATAAATACAGAGAAATATGGTGCCAATTACTTGTTAGCGTGACTGAAACTTTACCCATAAAAGCAGTGAAAAAAACATAATACTGCAGATCTAACTGCACTGATAGCAGCCAACATCACTACACTAACATCAATAAAAAGGAACGGATGGAAGAAAGACTACAGATTCATCTTTGTGAAGCTAAAGTTTTTCAACTTTAGTGAGACAACAGCACAGAATTAAAACATATCCAACTTTCTGTCTCTGGAAATTTAATCAAATCAGTTAAAGACATCAGAACTGTCAAATTTAATTAAAATAGTAAAATTACACCACAGATGAAATCCTTGATTAATAATTCAATCAGTCAACAGAACTAGCATTCAGCAATTCATCTGAGAATCAGTTTTTTGCCATTTTTCATATTAGAAGGTCAAACACTACCTGCTGTGGCTCCAGCTTTTTCACTTTTTGAATCACTACTTTATTTAAATGAACTTGTAATTTTATTATTTATGACATAAAATAAGCAATTAAAGTCATCTTGCATCTGAGGTTCATTGTTTTTGGTGTGTTTATTTCACTCTGCAAGCTGTTAACACAGAAAGCAGCTATATTTTATTTGATAAGTCTGCAGATATGAGCACATTTAAATGAAAAACAAACTATAAACATATAGAACTTTAAGGGATGAGTGGAGAGAAAAAGAGAAGGACGTTCTGACCTATCGAGCAGTCTGCCCCCGTCCAGTTGTCCTCGCAGACGCAGGTTCCCGAGTCTGTATTGAAGGTGCCGTGACTGGAGCACTGCTCTGGACAAGTGCTCTTTAGAATCTCACAGCTGATGCCACCCCAGCCCGGGTTACAGTGGCACTCACCGTGATGGCAGGCTCCATGACTGGAGCATGTCGGGTCCACACAGTCCACTGCAGACACAAAGCAAGGATGACAGCAATGTCACTTTACCGCTTCTAAGCTGGAAATCAAACCTGGTTATTTATTCCTGCCACTTTGACTAATCTACCAGTCAAAAGGCTTTTTTTTAAGAGAGAGAAAATACTGGAGAGCTGGATGATACAGCTAGTGACCCACAGCTGAAATGAGGGCAGACTTTGGCAGTAGACTGTGGTATTTTTCCACCCTGTTTAGCTAGCACCGCTATTGTATATTATTGGGTACGTCCTACACAAAGACAGCATAATTATGCCCCATTATAAGAACTAAAAAAACAAAGCACAATTAGAGTCTAGATTGATATAATCAATTACTGTCAACAAATTTCAGCTCAACTGGCTGATCTAAGTTAATAATTGGCAATTATGACCAACGTAATTAACCCATCACTAACAAGGGGAAATTTGGAGCACTGGAGCTGCTTGCCCTGGGTATGACTTTATCTACCCAGACACTTATCGCATCGTTTACCAAAAAACACTTTCTCAAACAGCCTCCTCCCATATTTCCCATGTTTTATTTATTTTATTTTTTTTAAAAAACTTCAAAGTAAACCACAACATATTCATCAAGTCAACTCAATAGCTTTTTGCATGTAAGGTCAACAACTCCCTCATGTAAATCTGAGCTGATAATTGCCTTTTATCTGCACCAAGATCGATAAAGTTAAATGCAAGAGAGTGAAAGGGGGTAGAAGGGGGTGGAAGGGGAGGTTGACAAGAAAGAGAAAGCGGCCCTTTCTTAGTAAACGGAGAAACAGATGCCATGCAATGATTGATTTTAACAGGTGTCGTCATCTGTGGAGCCCTCCAGTAGATCACTGCATCAATGGGCCATGTACAATCTGTTGTAGCTTGCACCCTGATGTGGTCTTAACACTAACAGAGAGTTAATTTATACACACAATGTCAATAACAACTTCTGAAGCATTATCCGCTTGGTGGAGTCGAAAATACTGATTGTTTCACCAACGTTGCGAGTCGATTCCCCCTGAACATCAGAGAAATTTATTACATCCATCTGCTTTTGAGTCCTGCAGGAATCATTTTTCTTTCTGTATTACCTTGATCACAGTTGGCGCCTTTGTGGCCGGTGTTGCACACGCAGTTTCCAGCCAAACATAGTCCATGTCCCCCACACTGAGGATCAATGCACTGGGAGGCAGGAACATCGCACTCAGTGCCCTTCCAACCGCTATAGCACTGACAGCGTCCCCTGGTATACTGACCATTACCACTGCACAGCACGGGACAGGCAGCTAAGAAAAGATAAAAGGTTTTAAAGGCAATATTAATTTAAGTTCCAGTTTACTTAAGAGCCCACCCTGAATCAGTAGAGTCTATTCTGACAGGTAGGAACCATAGGAATGATGGTGTCAGAGGCAGTTGCTTATTTTTAGTTCAGAATGTGTCAAAAAGCCATGAGGCAAGTTTTATGCAAATGTTTTTTATGGTGATGTTTTTAAAAGGTACCGTGTGTATGAATTACCAACACTAGTTGACACACACATTGAAACTACAAATAGCAACATAGCTGAGAATAGACGTCACTGGCCAAAATGTGTTCAGACAAACATATGTTTTCACCAGCAACTGAATCCAGAATCCGGTGAGCTAGTGGAACGATGACTACACTACAAGTAACTACTTCAAAACTGTGTCAAACTACTTTGATATATTGCTCATGTGGTCAATGAGCCAATAAAATTGATCCAAGATTAAAACATCCTTCAAAAATTGGTACAAAATTCACTCATTACATGTTTATTTTAAAATTGCCATATTTTCAGTCTTCGTGCATCAGTTTGCTTTTTCTACTTGTCTGTCTTTGTTACAAGAAAATCTATTTTTAATCTTTTGTTTTTACTTAAATACCGGAGCTCAGGAATAGAAAAAAGATTTATTGATCTTCCTTTTTTCATATGATTGATTGATTATTTTTTTTAAGTGTCATGCACCATTTGTGCCCAACCCGGATGTACTTACAAGACACTCCACATATACACCAAGATGACATTAAACAGATCAAATGCTCCACACACAAAACAAGAAAAGGAAAAAAATAAATAATTGAATGGAAATTACTGTGATACCATTTAGTATAAATTGGCAGATTCTAAATGTAATCAATTTAATCATTGGATTGTTACTGAATTAGAGATATTGGAAAATATCTAACTGCTTTCCATTAAAATCCATGTATTTATTGTATTGTAATCAAATAGGCAATTTACACACCTACAGCTTTTTAAGGCGTTACTTATGCCAAACAGTGCTCCAGTATCTATCAAGCAGCATGGATACTTTTATATCTCAGAGGGTTCCCTCTTCACACAGAGTTGTTTGTCCATTAAGAGACACTGTAATAAAATAGTGGGATAAAAAAGGCAGCTGCTATGTAAGTGGACCAATAGCACGTAAAAATAAATGACTCATTTTATGAGAAAAAAATATGAGTTATTTCAGTTATATAAATAGATACCAATAGAAAAACTGTTTTTAATCAGACATGACCTTTTTCTGTTTTTAGGTAGTTTTACACACAAAATCTTTTAGTAAAGGGTTAAAAAAAAAGCCATATTTATAATTGTTATGTATGTTTACATTTAAATGTGAAGGTTTTCCTTTAACATATTCAGATCGAAGGCTACATTTACAACACCGTTTTTAAAAACTAAGGATTTTCTTAAAATCGAACTAAAATAAGCTCCTAGCATCTGTAGAAAGTAAAAGATGGAATAAAAACATTACTTAGTTTCAGGGACTTATGTTTATGATTATATTAAAAAAATCTAAGTGTTTTATAAATCTTGTCATCGCTTTAGGCTCGAGAGAATACACAGAATACATCTATGCTGCTACTGGCCATAACAGCTTAAAAGTGAGTGTCACTTCCTCCCTGTGGCAGCTGTGAGAGTTCATATTTTCCATGTTTGAAAGAAATTTAGAGAATAGATTTTGATGGATATTATTTTTGATGACACACGTGAATATTTGTTATATTTCTTTGGACTGCACTTTGCTACCAAGTAAATGTCAGATGTAAAAAAATGACATAAAAGTAGATCAAGGAGCCAAATTCAGAAAGGAGAGATGCCAAACATGCAATGTGCAAACATACAATAAGTCAAATAATCAGGATAACATTTAAGAAACATTGAATAATGAAAGACTAAGCGTATTGAAGCTGCATAAAGATAATCATTCAGGTCAGTACACAAATAATTACCTAAAACTATATGGAAATATTGTGTGGTCATTGTGCTGTGGCATTTCTGTTCTGAGAGTTTTATGCATCAATCAAACCCATAAAGAGTTAAACTAGTTAAACAAAAATTGAGCCAGGCAATCTATCAATATAGTTCCAGAGATAGGAATTGATTTTGTTTATTTCTATATTTATTTATTTTTCTAACTTCAACATGCACAACAATTTTTACTTTACTTCAGTTAAACTAAGGTTGCCACATAAATCTGAAAAATAACCTTAGATTAGTAGGGGAAACTAAATCTAGACCACGCACATTGACAGCTGCGTCAGACAGAGAAACACTTTGAAATTTGGGTGAACTGAGTTCGTCCAACTCCTACCTGTTCAATTTTACATTAACAGAAAGCTGAACTGATAAGCCTGAACTGACCTTTGAAGATAATTATAAAAGCAGAGTTATTACCTCTGGAGCAGTATGGTCCTATGAATCCAGGGAAGCAGTGACATGATCCTGCCACACACTCTCCATTCCCGTAGCAGTTGTGTGTGCACTCTGTCACAGATTCTGTGTGTACAGAGGTGTGCAATGATTAATAACTCATCAGATTGTCAAGTTGGAGCAAATCTGAAATGCTCTTTAATTTCACATTTGCCAACTGCACAGTTTAATATATACTGCATAACAAGCTTTGCACTGAATGTGTGTGTGTTAGCATCTCTTCTCTGCAGCCTTTCCATCAGGCATGGCATACATTTACAGCTGTTTGTCCATGTCCCACTCAGGGCTAAGCCTCCATAACAGCATGTTGCAAGCTGACTGTTCCCATCTAAGCTATGTTAAGTAAAACCCACACAGGCATTTTAAATTAAACCAAATCATTCAATTTCTTTGACACATTTTCCTTCCCTCCTGTTTTCTCTTCTGCTTCGCCACCACACCAACCCCTTGAATGACTGATCATGCCCACACAAGACATGCAATCTCCTGAGTGTTTACAGCTCAAATCCTCTCTGAGTTGAAGTTAATCTGACATATCCTACAGACAGATCTGTGTTCTTTCAACAGACCATCGCTCATAAATCGCACCCCCAAAAGACCCAGACCCACATTTTGATCTGTGTTAAGAGAGCCAACTTTTACGTTATTACTCTAGCTTGTATTGGATGTTCATTGAGCCAGTGTCAGACCCAAGTAATTTTGGCCTCACACATCGATACCTTCATATTTGTAGCACCGGATCAATGGAACTTCCCCAAAGGAAATAGAAAAAGAAATGCGTTAACTCAACTTTAGTGCTTTTCCTAGCTTAAAACCCACAAGGAAATTTCATAGACTTCAGAACACTGAAGAGGTTGTTAGGAGGACAGGATCAATGCTTGGTATGGCGTCTTGCATTATAGTGCTGAGTACAATATTCGACACCCAGCAATGAAAATCTAAATCTACCTCCTGCATGTGTCAGTTTGTTATTATTTTTTATTTTCATCTTGTTTGTGTAGCAGAAAAATTGCAGACACTAAACTCTTCATGCCGGCACAGCTGTTTCAGCAAATTAAAGTCCTCCAAACATGTCATTACACATCATTCCAATCACACTCATTAGCCGTCCTGGCAGATGCGAGTCCTCGTACCCTGGATGATGGTGTTGTAGGAGACGGCTTCTACGCTTCTTCCATCATTGTAGAACGCAAAGTGCCACACGCCTGAGTCCAGGTACTGAATGAATCCAGCTTGGTGCACAGTTACGGGGTGATCCACCCGGGCCCTCGTATCTGGTTCGATTGATGTTCGATGCTCTTTTGCAATAAGCCGGCTGCCATCCAACAGCTCTACAAAGTCATACTGCAAAACACCACAGGAAAGGGACTGAAACAAATGCAAGACAGTCATTTAAATGCCACTCTAATCAAATCAGACAAAAATATGTAAGAGGTAAAGTAAGTGTTTTTTGTTTGTTTCTTAAGTATGAGGTCCATCTGTGGATATCCAGCCAAACAAGAACTATGCACAGTGTAATGCAAAACGCTGCCCAAAGTAGTATGTGCAAAAAGCACATTTTCAAATATAATGAATGCAGATTTTCAGTGGCAGTTATTTGGAGTTGATGGATTTTGCCTGGAGAGGTGTCTGTGCACTGACTGAACTAATATCAGCTTTGACACAAAGAGAAATAAAACTACACTCACATTCCTCAAAGGAGATGTGTGACGATAATGCTGAGACATATTCTTTAATTCACACACTTTGAAAAACATATAACAAAACAACTGGTAACAATAGAAGAACCAAGCCTGTTGTTTTTATTGGGAATTCAGCATTATAGTATCCTGTTTAGTTTAGTTTTTTTCAAACAAACATTGATTTACAGTGTAAACAAGTTGCTATGAGTTATTCCTGCAGATGAGTGAAGAGACACATTTGTTCTCACTGCACCTGCTCAACACCTGAACCTGGTTTTAACTGGAGCTGAGGAATACAGAGCACATCAGCAGAAGCCAGTGTAACGCATACAGCTCAAACAGAAATCCCCAAACAGGCTGCAAAGGCACATGAACACAGCAGATTCCCTGGCTTAGGCAGCTGTTAAACAACTGAGTCTAAAGTGAACATTCAGGCAGGGAAAGGAGTTTGTGGGGTGCGTTGTGAGTGGAAAGCATACAGATTGGCCCAGGAGCTGTTTTTTTTAAATAGGTTCAGTTCAAGTCCACGGATGAGTTTCCCTGCAGACAGCTTTAATTGATGAAGCATTGCTTTTTTTAATTATACATAGCAAAACATTTCCAATTGAGGTTTCAAATAAGTGCTTTTTTATTTGATAATAATTTAATAAATTATTAGTATTACTATTATTATTATTATTATTAACAGGAAATCTATAGAAATGTAAAATAAAAATATTTAAAAATGATACATAAACAAATAATACAATTATCATGGTTTTTCTAATAACCATTTTAAGCAGTAATGGTAATAGTAAATAAAACAACAAAGTGGGATGTCAAAGGGAAAAGGTCTAAAAACTGTATTTAAGATATGTTTTCTTCTTTATAGTGTAATAGATCTTTTTCTGTTTGTTTTTGGTCCTTTGTTGGTCAAAGATTGATCAATGGACTTTGAATCCACATGTATGCTATACCCAACCTAATGAAAACACAGTGGGCTTCCAATTGGTTGATAGATGGAGGTAAAAATACATTAAAGCAGAATTTTCAGTAAACAGGAATGTAATCTAAGGAGCAGGTCAATGTTCTAATTTAAACCCCCTTTGAGCGAACGAAGTGGGCTATGTGGGGATATTAACCTGGTGGAAGTTGACTTCTTTATGCTGTAGATTTAAGTGGGAAGTAATAAAAACAGTTCATCCCACGATCATTTAACCCTCCTGCCCAGGTGCATACATCTTGATTAGCTGGTGTGAAAGCGACCCTCCCTCTTTAACTCATCTCAGTTCAACAATTTTGGTGAATCTCAGTCAGGAGACTGGAGAGACTGGCAGTTGCTGCATCGACTGAGGAAGAATGCTTAGAGTCAGTAAATTCCACAACCTTTAGATGAAGTGACCTCAGTATTGCACAACTGCATATAAACCTATAAGAGGGGGAGAAAAGTTTATTTCGACTAACTTGTCAGGTTTGTATCCTCACAGACAAACACTCAATAGCAGATGGAGGAAGTCTATATTTGAGGAAGGTGGAAAGGTTGTTGCACTTAAATGCTGTCTTGTCTTCCAAGCAGTGAATACGGCTAACAGTCAATATCTCTCATTGGGGTCTTTCATGCTCAGTTAAGTAAATGCATTGATTTGTGCCCCCAGTACCTGAGCAGAATGTAATTTTGTAGAAGACACAATGGCCACAATGTCTGGCATTGACAAACTTGAGTGTCTGAACGACAATAGCTTGAGACAGAAAAGTAGTGTCTGGTTAATTAGTACCCTTTGCTCTTTGATTTTGCTGGGTTACAGTGTTTTTGTTTTTTACCCTAGAAGTGCAATCCATCTCTTCTAGTAGTACTTACATTGGACTTTGTTCCATCAAAGTGTTCCCCAAACTGCCTGCACTTGAGTAAAGATTGTCCTTACAAAGAGACAATGTCAAAAAGGTAGAGCTGAAAGCTTTCATATCAGATGGGATGGAAAATAACTAGTCTGAGTGCATTCAAAACACATCGGCGTGTCATTTGTAACATAAGTTAGATATTTTTAGAAATAAATAAATAAGCAAATCTGTCTCCAAATGGCTGAGATTTTCAGAAAAATGTGCATGTCCACACATATGCCAACTCAAAAGGAAAGAACAAATAATAGCATAAGCCCTTGCATAAACACAGATGCTCAACATTCAAATAAGTTGGTGAATTAATAAGGATGGATAAATTACCATATTAAATTATATCAATTCAGAAAGTTTGTTTGTATAAAAGTTGAGTATAGTTTGTGAAAAGCAAGCCAAAGTAAAATAACATGTTTTTAAAATAAGAAAGTGTTGAAGATTAGCCATTTTAAGTGCAATAATTAATTAAGGGCGATAGTGCAAAGAAATAGGAAATTTCATCATCTACAGCAAACAATATCATTTAAAGATATAGAAAATCAGAGGAGTTTAAACACACAAGAGGCATGAAGAAAAACCAATGCTGAATAGTGAACATGTTTTGGCCCTTAGGCAACAGAATTCAGAAAGTAGATCACTCCATGGATTTAGAAAACACTTCTGAAAAACTACTGTTACTAAATGCAGCTTGTTTCTGCATCCATACCAACATGTTAAATAAAACAATGTATAAAAACACAAGAATCAAAATGTGACATGCTTTCTGGAATCATTAATACATTTCTTTTAGTAGGAAAAAAAGATACCACCCAGGTTCCTATCAGTGAACATGACAGAATCAATGATGGGGAGGGATGGTTCACATGGTACAGATAACTGGTACATTTATAACCATGCATTTATGCTCAGTAACATACACAGGATTTTTAGCAACATGCCATTCAGAAGATGTCTTCCTGGGAATGACTTCTTCAAACCACATTCTGCATGCATTTCAACACGATCTATGCCTTCCTTCCAATCTAGACTTAAAGGAAGTCAAGAATGTAGTTGTTGTTCTTTAAAACAAATGAATTAAATCAGAAGGAAAAACATTGTAATGAATCTTGTACCTGAGTGTGAGATGGTGCTAGACCCTTTCGCCCGTAAACTCCGATCAGTGCGTTCTTCTGGACAGAGATGTTGAACTTCAGGAACCGTGGTTGCTCCATGCTCAGTTGGGAACGCCAGAACACCCCAGGTGGGACACTTTGAGCCACCCTTTGCCCTATGTCGACCTGCCCGGTATCGATGGAGTTGTTTTCTTGATGAATTACTCCGCTCTTTCCTACAAAACAAAAATGCACCAGTCCCCCCACAAATCATATGTTAAAAAAAGAAGAACCTGAGGATAAAAGTGATATTGTGAAAAGCAGTCAATGGGCCTAACCTTTCATTTTTCACACCTAAAATGTCTCTTTGACTGTGTGTGACTCTTTAATCTCTGGATATCTATTACTGCTGCATTCCAACTACTACTTTTAATGCAAACTTATTTTCTTATTCAAGCAAAGGCAATACTGCAGGAGTGTAACATGTTTTCCAAATGAGCTGTGACCAACTTGACAGGATTAAAACACTATATATATATATATATATATATATATATATAAAAGAAAAAAGAAAGACCACATATAATTGTCTTTTAATAAGGCTCACAGGCTGAATCTCCCATCATCGCTTTGGTCCTTGTGGTTTATGGAGAGAGGCTTCATACAAGATAAGGTGTAAATGGAATCTGTCAGGTACACTTTGAACCTTGCCAGAAAAATAACTGCAAATCAAAACAATTTCTGAATGGTTTCCTTCAGCCGAAGCTTTACAATGCCAGTAATCTGTGGGTTGTAATATGGTTATAGTAGTCACGTAAAGAACTGGGATATACAACATCATGCTGGTACCATGACAAATGTTATGGAAATGAAAAAAAGCTACCTAAAAGACAGTTTAGTTCCTCGCCATTTCAAGCTGTGGATAAGAAAGGAATGTGTGGACAATGCAGACACCTCAGCACTGTTGCATGTGGACATGTGCTGAAGCCGTGAGTATATCTGTTCATGCCAGACCTCCTTTATTTGCATGCCTCAGTGTTGGGTGTGTAATAAGACCATTGCCTGTCACTTCAGCTTCAGTCAAAGTGAAGCTTGGAAGCCAAGTTTACCTCTGGGGAGAATAATAGCTGGCTATTGATTGCCTTTAAACAGTCCAAAACCTGCCTCATGCTATCTTAATTAGCAGTACTTATGAGGATTTAAATCTAGCCAAGTTTAAACAATTGAGCTTTTGCCTGGCCTCCTCAACTCAATTAAATCTTTCGTGGTCATGCATTTTAAATACTGCACTGTGCTTAGAGATTCATTCAGTGGCTTTTCCAGTAAAGGTGAGCAGAGATGGCCTGCTAGCTTGTTGATGAATGCACAATGGTCCAAGATTATTATTAGAGTACAAAGCTGTTTGGAGTCAGTCAATTGATTTTCAGAGGTTGAAAAGATCTCAATAAATCCTCATGGCTTTGCATTGAGCTGAGCATGGAGGCCAAATGTTTTGCGGCTGTAATCTGAATCTGCATGGTGTTATTTAATATTGTGTTATATATACTAGGGCTTCAGCGATATATATTTTTCTTGAAACTGACACCGATTATGATTTTTGGCAGAAAAAAAAAACAATAACCGATTTTTTGGCCGATTAAATAAAGATTTTTTTTTAAAATCTGATAAATAATAACACTTCTTCAAAAATCTCAATAACAAAGATAATACATACAGATAAAGAGTTTTACTGTTTCACAATATCCAAGCCTTTAATACTTGTTTTACTTTACTAAAGAGGAATTACACAGCTAGTTTTCAAAGGAAAACAGCATCAAACATCTTGATACAGCTCATTCATTCATTTTCCATACAGCTTAATCCAGTTCAAGGAGGCTGGAGTCTAACCAAGCTATTAGCAGGCAAGAGGCAGGTTCACCTGGACAGGTCGCCAGTCTATCACAGCTGGATACAGCTGTACGAATTATTTTTAGATTTAGACCATAGGTGTATGCTGTATAGGAGCATATCTCAGAAAATGAGTGAAGTTATTGGAAAAGCATTATTTATGCAGCCCTCTAATGCGTCATGTTCCAGCATTTTCTGACAAAGTAAACTGTTGGACATCATGACGGTTGTTGAAGACAGACTGTAATCAGTGTTTACACTTTACAGTCCTGCGATGAATAAACCTCCTCTCTGCATTCACTCCGCTCCTTCTAAAACGCGCCTCAACGTGCAGCTGACAGAGTGATGAACAGTTGTTCTGTACTCTCAACTGGAAGATGTTTTAAGCTGTCAGCTAGCGCTATGTTAGGTTAGCATAACTACAGCAAGGTTATTGCTAACAGACAGATAGTATAAAATATAAAACAGATAGTATAAAAGTCTGTTTTATAATATAACCGAGAGGACCGAGTATAATAATTGGAAGCTCGGCTCCACCCCATTGTCAAACTGATAATTTAGGGACGAGTCATTCTTCAAATTAAAGATCGTACCCACTGACTGCACCACACACACAGATCACATTTATTATTAATATGAGGCCCTGTATACTAAAAGGGAGCAGAGAGCCAGGTTGGCAGCACAACTTCAGCAATGCAACATGAATTAAAAGCATGATCAATGCAACAAAGCACACGTCATTACACATGACAAAGAGATATAAAGGATAAAGTGGTGTCTGATTGGCAAAATAACAACTGATAAAGTTTATTTAAAAAATGCTAATATCTGCTGATATAATCGTCTAGCAAATCAGTCGGTTGCATTCTAATATGTACATCATTAAAAAATTAGACACATTTCTCTATTGCATTTTAATGAGAAAGTATGTATATATATA
>JBAMHV010000007.1:9584025-9595332 GCA_037177535.1 Pseudomugil gertrudae | reverse complement strand
CGTGCCCATTCTTCACATTTACAACAGTACTTAGTAAGTTGTTTTTAAGCATTCATTTGTAGTTTCTATCTTTTTTTGTAAGTGGAGAGAAAATATTTCTATGTCCTGAACTTGCTGGGAATGTATCATGGATTTGGCTCCTTAATTGTTACTTGGTCTGTTTAATATGATTTGTAAAACACAGGTGAGTCTAATGAGCTTGTTGCATGTTTATCCAACACTGATCATTAGAGATAGGTGATTTTGTTATCTTGTTATATTGGGTGGCATTATTAAATCTGCAAGCAAACTGGATAGAGCATCTGTAACCACATATTGGTATCAAATGGTCTGCGTCAACTTCCTCTCCTGTGCAGAGAGCAGAGGCCAGGCAAGATGATAGGGAATCCATGCTGCCTGCTATTTCCAATTAAATGAACCATAAGTAAAAAAGCTTCTAAATGTAGCTAGGTGATGCCATATGCTAATGAAGCCATTTACAAAGTAATCATATTGCATTTAATTTCTAAATGTGCAAGCTCTTTAGATCTTTTTTGCCTTTCTTTTATTAGTAGAGATATTTCAAATTTAGGCTACAGCTTTCATGCACATTATTTCTGTTTCTGTCATCACACAGCAAAACAAGTTGTGACTGAAAAGTGGCCAATTAAGACTACATGTCAAGCTGCAGCTAACGTCAAGGCATTTAGGAAGTGCTGCTTCAATATTATCCTCATTTCATAAGCACTGTGATATCTGACAAAAACACAATCTACATAAGTTAAATATGACTTCTATACTGCAATGTGTACTACATTTCCTTATACGATGATCTCTCTGGCAGGATCTGAAATATGGAGGATGAGCTTAACTTTTTTCATGCAGTCTTCAGCCTTGTCACCAAGCACCAGGCCAAAACTGTGCTTGTACAATCAATTTAAAAGTACTGTAGTATCTTGTATAACAGTGTACAGTGAAGGGATGGAGAGATGTCCACTATGGGGAAGATACCTTACAATATTTGGCCTTGAGGCTTAAAAATATTAGTCACTTTCTCTGAAACAAACTGAGGCAATGTGAAAAATAAAATAACCAAATTGGCAGCTGCAATTACCTTTAATTATGGAGATGCAACAAACCAATAGATTCTAAAACCACTCATCCAATGTAACTGTGGTGGTTAAATTAGGTTTACCATTTACCTTACTGTAAGTAGTTTCTCTGTTTTACTCAGCAAAGGAAGAAAAGACGGAAAACCTAAATGAATTTGACAAAACTTTGTTGTCAAGAAAAAAAGATCCTAATGTCAGAATAAGTAAAAAACAACATTTTGCTTTTAAAATTTTAAAACAAACATTATATTCGGTAATATCTGTAAGCTGTTGCATGCATTGGTTGTTCTTTTTGTCATGGTACCAGTCCGGTTTCTCCTTTCTTCTTTTTAAATAAAGTTTTGAAATGTGAAATGAGTCCAGATCATTTTTTATAGTTAACATGCTCAGGTATTATGAGTTTCAGTATTGCACTTGTTTCACGATGATCCTAATCAGCAGGGTGAGGTGGAATGTATTAATGTAGTTACAGTCTGAAACTTCACCACTAGATGTCACTACTTTCTTCACACTGTTCCTTTAAGTGTCTGCAATTATCTTTTCTAACATATAGTGGAACAGCAGTAATACCGTAGATTAGACATCAATAATATTCTCTTACCATCAGCTGCAAGAACTGTCACTATACTTGACTGAGTAGGTCTGAACTTCCCAACTCCTCCATTTTCAAAAGCTGGCTGGTTGTCCAATTCTTGGAGTTGCCAATTGAGGCCGAAAAGGTGCATTGCTGTGAAACACAAACACACAAATGATTACGAGCTGGTAGAGAAAATCGTAAACAATTAAACAAACATTCTCCCAAGAACAATCAGGCCACTTTAGCACAAAAGACCTGTGGGAGTGCATGGGAGCAAGAGCAAGCAGAAACCAGCAGCAGTTTAACTCCAAATATTTTACACCACAATTTGTTTTCAGTGGCTATCCTGTCATGGGTGACTTTTGTGTAAACACGCCACTGATACAGGCCAGACAAAGTCATTTCGATCAATACTGTGGCATGTTTCCTTGGGGAGTGCTGTTCATTAAGATTCCAAAGTGTCAGCTCACAAGCAGCAAATGCATCAAAGAAAGCAGCAGGCTGACTTTCTATTTTGACACAAAGCTTCCACTTCAGACAAGATACACTGGAAAAGTCTTAAACTCCCCAAGTCTAATACAAAGAAGATGGAGCTACATGTGTGTGAGAAAGAGTGAGATAGAAGAGGAGGCATAAAGTAAAAGACTTTTAAGAAAAAGGAAGGCAGAGTATTGAAAAAGACGCTCACAGCAGGAGATGGAAGTGAAAGGGGTGAGACGCTGCAACATTCTTCCTCTAGTTCCCTTACAAAACTAAAACGTGTCTCGCTTTCATTTAGACATCCTGCTTTATTGTCACAGAATTGAATGTAGTGCTCTTTTTGTTTTTGAGAAACTGTGGTGTTCCTGTGAGCGTAGCACGAGGGCCAATCTCCTTCAAAGTCACCAGCCAAGGAACATGCTGAGGAAGCATCCTGATTTCCGACCATTTGATCTGCGAGAGGAACTTTTCTCCAACACCCATCGCTGGGACGATGGATATCGACTGCAGCCAATAACTTGAGAGGTAGATGTGGGGCCAGAGAGAATATCAAATGTGAAGGAGACTAAAGAGGAGATGGGAAACTAGTACGAACAGTGTGTCAATAGATACTTTGTTAAGAAATAGGCCGCCTGTTTGCTTTGAGTCTCCCTGATAAAATTTTTTGGCACCGGTTGAGAGAGGATGTACGTAGCCCTCGTCCTTGATAGATCAAATGAACATAGAGCCTAGAAGCCTTGAATTAATGTCTGGCAATGCAGAGTTAACATTTTAATGCTCATTTTTTAGCTATTTGCTCATTCGTTTAAAATTATGCCTCGCCTCACCTATCATTTTTGTTGGCAGTGAAGCAAATGACCAGCAGGAGAAGCAAATTCTGATTGTTTCATCAATAGTTGTAATGTTCTTTTACAGAACCACCTGATGTGAAAATCTGATCTCAGGGCACATTTATTACCACATGTGGTAGCAGCATGCAGTACCAAAGGTTTGGAGATGCTTTCTTGGTTTTTTTCAATTTAATCCATTATAACCATTGAAGTTCAGCGATAAAGCACCTAATATTTATTTAAAATGTAATGTCAACTTGAGGTCATTGAAACTTGGTCATCAAATGGCATTGTGTCTACTTTCTTACTTTTGCTACAACAGTTAGTGTCTGTGTTGCTACTGAGAAACATTTATTCTTACTGAAATATTCTCATTTCACCCAGAGAAACATCATTTGAAAAGAAACCCATCCACCAACACACAGTCCACTTTACTGAATCGTCTAATTCTTTGACCAACGTGTCAAAGCTTTCACTGGAGCAAGAAAGTGTACTAAGCTGTACCCAAACTACAAGGATCTGCTCAGGACATGGCGCATTAACCAAAGTAAAACCGCTGACAGCAGGTTAGATTACATCATATATGCTATCTATGGTAAATTAGAAATAAATGTAGAACAAGACTGTTAGGAAAAAAAATGGAAGAAAAATTAAGATTAAGATTTAGGACTTTTTAAAAATCTTTATTTTTTCCTCACTTACTCTTGACAGTACAGTGGACTTTTAGGTGGCTCTTTAGGGTCCTTGAGGCAGCGTGGAAGTTTAACCAACTAGTCAACATGTGTTTGTGGCACACATGGTAGCACAGGTGATCTCCTAACCACCAAGTTAGTGGTTCATATCCCAGCTCCACCAGTCTGCATGTCAAAGTGACCTTGAGCAAAACATGTGTAGGTGTGTGTGGTAAATGACCAAATACTGTCAATACAAGTACAAGACCATTTATCAAAGAATGAATAAAGCCAGTATAATATTTTGTTTTATTTTTAACTGGACAAAGATTTGCTTCTTTGTTTTGAAAAGGAGATTGTATTATAGGACTTATACTAAAGCTGTTTCAGATTGGGAAAAAAGTAATGGAGCACCCACAGATGAAAATCACAGTGTGTGTGCGTGTGTGAGTGTATTGGAAAGTTTTGAAAGCTTTGGCATCTCATCAGTTTCATCACAGTATCTTGGTCCTCTCCAGGTTTTTACCCCCTTCTTCCTTCCTACACTCGTTTAGCTCCAAACAGCTTTGTTTATCATACAGCGACGCCAGCTCAAAGTCATAACTACGATGGGTAAATTAAATCAAAGGATGTGTAAATCACTCAAATCATGTGTATTATGCTTAGAGACAATAAAACACACTTCCAGCTGTATCCAGACCATATTTTCCTCATAATGTAGTGACTACTCAGTCTCTC
Organism: Pseudomugil gertrudae; assembly: GCA_037177535.1. NCBI lineage: Eukaryota > Metazoa > Chordata > Actinopteri > Atheriniformes > Pseudomugilidae > Pseudomugil > Pseudomugil gertrudae. The sequence continues at coordinate 9,590,945 of JBAMHV010000007.1, read as the reverse complement.
TGTGGGAGCATGTCAATGTACTCAACAAAAATCGGTTTAATTTGGCCAGATCAACACTTATAGACTGTTCAGTTTGTTAGAAAGGTCAGATATTTATCTAAGGTACAATAAACTGTAACCCCTTAACATCTGTAAAAAAAACAAAAAACAAAATAAATGTAAAGGATTAAAGAAGAGAAAAGACTGGAAAAATATCAAACACAATTTAATATTAAATAAATGTTTGACAATCAATAAATAATGCAAAATAAAAAAAATCACTTAAAGCAAATACATAATTTAAATTAAGTATTTGGATATAAAAACAATAAAATAGGGCCAGCAGTAGTTTGTTAAGAAATTTAATTAAACAAGATTTTTTAATTCCAAACTCTTTTAAGGCAATTATATTAAACGTGTGTATTTGACTGCCTATCAGGGCTAAAATGTCAAGTTGTAAGCATGTTTGTTTTGTCTTACTAAATATTATTTGCGTGTGATTGTATTCCTTATACATTACGGTAAATACCAAACATGGGTTTTGGTTGGTTTTATGTTAAGTAATGGAAAACCTTTGGAGATCTGTTGCACTGGGATAAAAAAAACAAACCTAATGTACTTGAATATTTGTCAGTATACGTGTGTTTTGTGTGTTTATTTGTTAGACAGCAAGGTCAGTTGACATAGCAGAGGAAAGAAAAAGGGACATTGAGTCATTTATCAATGCATCAAAACACAAAAACAGGAGAAGCAGCAGAAGCCAAACTCACTGTTAAGACAGGTAAAGAAAAAAAGTTCCCCTCATCCTTTATCATTTGCCCTTAAAAGTCCTGAGCAGTCCTTTAGATGGGAATATCCACCCATGGGAGCTCCTGACCAGCTGCCAACCTAACATACTGACACTGCCATCCCTTGGACAAGACAACCATGACTAAAAATGAATCCAGCAACATTTAAGTGATAGAAATTTAAAGAATAAAAGAAGCTTTTGTCAAAAAGCAGCTTTTCCGGGTTGGCTTTTGATTGAGTCTCTGAATCATTTAATACAGTAAGAGCAGAAGCTCTTGGCTCAACACTTATACCCCCTTATATCACAAACCTTCTACCAGAAAGGAAATTGTGATGGTAGTCTCTTGTGTATCACAGGCACCAGAGAACCATAGAAACACCCCTACCCACCCACCCCTCGTGCTCTCAGAGCACCAGGGTCTGAATTTCCACTTACCTCATCAACAAATTGCTTTGAGGTGAGTAGCCCTCAATTTATGAATCTGCATAAGTTATTTCTGCAGTCTGGGCTAGTTCAATTAATATTTATAGGCCATGAGCAATTCTCTTCCTGTGCAAGAAACTCTGAGAGGCAGACCTCTAATAGCCAATGTCAAATTTTGCCCTGTGGAGCATCAGCACTGCTCATGTAGGCAAGGCTGGATTTGTAAGTTCACAACATGCTTATTTGAGCTCTGACATCCATGGAGTCTGTTGTGTTCAGAGGTATTAATACTTCTGCAATACGAATTGTAACACGGCCCCTAGAAAACCCTCCCGGCATCTCTCATAGCAAATTCCAGTCTTTGGCTTTCCACATATGAAAGCTGTTTTTCTTCTTTACAGGTAATAAAAAAAAAAGATCTAAGCAGCCTAGGGGAATTATACAGCAAAACAGTATGAAACTTTTGTATTTCTAATGCAGGTCAGATTATGCCGATGGCCAGGACTGAGAGAAAAAACTGAAAAATACAGTGTCCCATCTGGAGTTGCAGAGTGCCAACAACTGGAAGCTCAACAGCCACAAAATATTGAGATAAACATATTTTATTTTATTTTCCATTTTTGTAATACTGGAAAGTACTTATACAAAAACACCCCTGGGGAATTGTGAGAAATAAGCTACAAAGCTGCAGCGAAGATATTCCTGTTCACCAGGTTTTCCATCAACTTCAAACTGATAAATACGCTCTGTACCAGAACATTGACCAACACAGGGCTTGTTTAATGCTCCAGTGGCAACTGACTCAAGTCTGCAGTTTATTTCTGTTAGTTTTGGATGTTTCTTCCCGTTTTTTTTTTTAAACAGAAGCAGCAGCCACTTTGTTCACTCGGTTTTGCTTACAAGTGGAGGCACCTGTCTTCTTTCCTCTTGTTAGAGATAGCGTCAATGCTGTCACACTTTGATCGACTGGCGTGACTTTTGTCGCTTAAGAAATCTTTAAGAATGCAAAAGATGACTAAATATAATTCATGCTTCATTCAAAGATGGCATTATTCAATATGCTGTCTAGATTTATCAGATGTTTTTAAGACAAATGTTAAATAATTTCACCATCCTCACTGCCGGCAAATGGTTTTGTTTATGCGGTTCAACTTTGAGCTTTTCCAAAAACTCCACATGGTGCTTCTGCACTCAGTCAAAACATCAAAGCTGGACTCGTTCCTGATTGGCCTTTCTCTATCCCAATAACCGCTGAAATCCCTCCAGTCAGACCAGTTTGCAGAGCTGGAACAGAAATACTCACATCAGCAGGTCTGCCTCATTTAAACTGCAGAGACTGCTGTGGCCGATTAAACAACATCCAGTTGGTTGTGGCTGTTCTGCCAGTCAGATTTTTTTTTTTCTAATTAATAAACATAAAATAACATAAGACAAACAAAAGGGAAAAAATAATGAAGTAATATGTTGCCATAAACGTCAAACACAGTCCACTTTAGGAGACAACAGACGCAGCTGTGCCTTTATTAGTCTTTGAGCTTGTCTTTGTAGTAACGGAGCTATGAGAGGTGATTGCTGAAGAGTATTAAAGTATGAGTGCACATTTGCTGCTATTTAAGTCATTGCACCTGGCAGGTGAGTTGGCGGTGGATGAAAGCGAGGGGAAGTTGTGGAAACACTCTCAGACACCTGAGGCAAGTGACATCTGTTTAACGCACCCAAAGACACACATAAATGCAGACGGAGCCGAGGCAAACACACACTCTGGAATCAGGCCAAAAGAATACAAAACCCAAACATCCGATAGGCCTAAAATTATACAAGTAAGTGATTGTTCAGATGGAAACGCTGAAATTAATCCAATCTGCTGGAACAGTTTATGACAACAGTTGAAAAAAAAAGAATGAGCAGAGCTGTTTTAAGCGAAAGTAAAACAAAAATAGCAGCTATATGAGCAAAGGTATGATGTATATGTACACAGTCATGCTAATCTATGACATGCCATCATGAACCATAACAAGAAACAAAACAGTTAAATCAATAAAAGGATTATGAATATTGATGTAGATGGAGCACATTTATGCTCTCTTTTCCGAAAGTACTTCCCTCTGTTCGACAATAAAGCAGTATCTCGGGATCTCGCCATGATCTTGCCAACATCACCATATTTCTCTTTATACAGCTCTGTCACATTTCCTTTGCCTTCAACCTGGCTGAATACTTATGTATCCACTCAGGCAGAAAGGCAGAGTGTAAGGATTAAAGGCTTGGATGACAAGGGAGGACATGAGAAAAGATGAATCTGTAAAGGTTTATAGCCGTGGTCAAGATTCTAAAGGTTAGCACGAAGTCAGCTTTGACATATGCTGTACAAAAACTAACAAACACACACACACACACACAGAACAAACAAACAAACTAACATTCAGAGGCAGCTTGTAGAAAATAATGCCCAAAGGAAATGAGTGCAGTGGGTATCTTATCCTTCTGGTTGAGATAAAAGCTTTCCCTGTTTTGACAGAGTAAGCCAGTTTTGGTTGTAGTACAACAAAGGCTCTTGGACTAAGGCCGTTTTTTACATTGCAAGTGCTTGGAAATGCTTCCTCTATTATAAGAATTGGGTTTCTAAGCTTGTATTCCATTCTAATATGGCTATTTGTGCCACTTGAACACCCCTCCGTGACTGCACTTTAACAGAAACCCCTCCATACGTGAATGGAGCTGGTAATCAGAAGTGTGGGGATGATGTGCAGCCTCTTGTCAAAAGGGAAACAGCTTGGGATGTCTTTTTGGAAACTGCACTGATGCCATGTCTGCATATCTGTCTGAAAGCTTAGTCTGATAGAGTGAATCGTATCTGGACATCTACTGCTGTTGCAGAGAGGAAAAGGCAGGGAAAGAGGAATGCCATCTCCATTCACCTCAGGCAGCCTGTCAATCATTTGTTCCATCTGACCGGAAGACAATTGTCAGACATCAGAGTAGACCATTTTCTCTCCCTAAAACTGAAACTAACGCATCACTTCTGGCACAAAAACTACTGGTTTCAGAAACTCAGGTGACAGATACAGTAATACGGCACCTTTTTATCAAGTAGCAAGAGAGCTTACGACGGCACTTAATTGTGCATGACTTGATGGTTAATCCTGGGCTGTGCGGTGGTGCAGTACCTAGTACTGTTGCCTCATGGCAAAAGGCTCAGTCCTAATCTGAGCAAGGGCCACGGGCCAACTATATACATGTAAAGTTAACTGTTGGTTCTAAATTCCTCGTAGAAGTTAGTACGAGTTGCTCTGTGATTGTTTTGTGCTGTGCTCTGTCTCTTTCCTTGTGACCCTAGTGAAAAAAAAGATGCACAGACGCTTTACTTTTCTTTTTTATATGCAGAGTTAAAATAATCTATACATTTGGCTTCAAATAGCAAAAAAACTGTAATATCTAATTAAAATATTAACTATAATTTTGATACCGAAGGCTCAGATTAAAACATTTTACAATATGGGCATTCTAGGGAGGAGGATAAAGTTGTGGTTAAAATCCAGAGTCAGCCTTTGAATATCTGGTGGTGTGAGCAGTATGCAGATTAGATTTTCATCTGCTGAACTGCTTCCAAACATGAACATGGACTGAGCTTCGTACAGTCAGTCGATCTGTGAGAGGACGAGAAGGAGACAAGTTTTTCACTTGCAGCTGCACTGTCCCAGTTTGAAAGACAGCCTCCGACGACAGGTTTGTAGAAGTGTGGCCTTGAATCTGATGAGGCTAATGTGTGTTCAACTGAACAGATGAAGAGGTGTGGAAGAAAAAGGGTGGTAAAAGTCACATAATAGATGAAGAGAGGGCAGTGGTGTGTGTCCATGACTGAGACCGTGAGAGAGAGACATGAACATGGCTTCTTTGAAATGTTTTAGAGACATAGGCAAGCTTAAAAAAAGAGGAAAAAAGCAATGCTGTACTGAAAAATACCCCTGTGTGTGCAGTGCAACCTGGTTTTAAAATCACCATCTGTTCTAAGGCTGATTTGAGCCTTACCTATGCAGTAGCAGAGAATGATAGACAGCACCACAGCAATGCCAACAGCGATCAGGGCGGTGCATTTCCAGGAACAATGTTTAGGTGACTTTTTGAACTTGAAAGCTCCCCTGGACAGGCTGTTTCTGGGCAAAGGGCGTGCAGGTGTTGAGTAAACAGTCCCTGTTGCCATTGTGTAACCAGGGGCTGCTGTGCCGAAGAAAGGTGTCGTCCCTGTGCCTGTTTTAAAAAGAAAGTGCCTGCAGAAATGGGAGAAAAACAAATGAAAAAGGTTAGTGTATGTTAACACTGTTTCATTTGTTGTTTAATAGAAATCTTGACAAATGTTGTGCAATGGCTACAGCGTAATTATTGTTCTTAATAATGCCTCTTAATGTCACCAAGCTAAAATAGCCAAATCAGACAATAGAAACACCCACGTTCAACACAACTAAGACCCTTGTCCATAATCTTCCAGGAGCCACACTGTTATAATCTGGCATCCAGTTTTATCCTGACATTGGAAAAGGTGACCAAATAAGGTCCTCATAAAAACAATCGTCTCACTCTCGCCCTTTTGCAACAGGGCTTCGCTAATAGACCATTATACCTGGGGTAATTAACAGGGTTTAATCAAATGCACTACGGAGTGATCGTCTTATTAACTTTTAAACCCCACGTGAAAAGCTCTTAAGTAAATGAATTAAGCCAAGTTGCCACCCTTGCCACTGCTTAGAGATTAATACCCAAATGCCTTCAGGCTTATGGCGACAGCCAAGCAAATTGGACAGACTGACCATTCATTGCAGATGTTATTCTAGTCCATGACTGTAAAATGCAAGTGCTTTGACTAAGCCTAGTTAAAATTAATTGCAGTGAATATTTTTTATAAAGGACAATTATTATAAAGATTCTCTCTAATTACATTTCCTTTAACAACATAATACATAACTTCAGATGAAACGCTAAATCCAAATCAAATAATAATAATAATATTAGCAATGAAACAAATACAATTTATTTGTCTGCATTTCATATTTATTTTTTATATAGAGTAAAGTTTAAATAAAAAACTAAACTGGGGAGATTGGGGGTGGGGGCAGTAAATTAATTCCATTTGATATTATTTATTTATTTATTTTATACTTATTTATTTTTTTATTACTTTATTATTCAAGGGAGGCCTCTTCGCATGAATACTTCACATGCACTCTCGCACACAACATTACACCTGGAGGTGCCTGCCTAAGCTCTACAACTTTGATGTCCATTCAAGTGGAACATTTTGAGTGAGGTGGCTTAAAAGTACCACTTAAACTCTAGAAGGTTAGGTCAAGGTGCTTCAGACGACTGCTGAAACCATCCAAAACAAATATCTGGAATAAAATGAGACAGCAAAGGGTTAGCACAACACTTATATCAACACTATTTTAACCAGAAATCCAAAAGAAATGGAGATGAAACCATGAAAAGGTTGGAAGTTAGAGACTTAGTATGCCCCCTCTAGTATATCTTCTATTTTATCTACTTAAAATGTTTCAAACAAGGCTTTACAAAGGATGTGTTTTGTGTACTAAACAGATCCCAAGAGCAGAGGTTTCCATGGTAACTGCACATTTAAATACACTAAGAAAAATGAAATGGAAATTAAGTAAAAAAATACTTTAATATGCCCAAGAGAAGTTGCTGTGTTTTTGTATGGTAATTGTGGAGTGTATAT
>JBAMHV010000007.1:9547037-9582649 GCA_037177535.1 Pseudomugil gertrudae | reverse complement strand
TGATGTGTGGTAAAGCTGAAAGTTGTCAGTCTCTGTGTACCACTATCTCTGAGACAAATCCCTACTATGGACGTTTATTGCACTTGGCATTTAGAGTAATTTCAGTCCTGATGGTTTTCATGTTACTACCCCACCTCTGTTTTTCTTTCTAAAGAGCAGACTAAAGGAGTCTAAAGATGAAATGCTGTTGGACATGATTTACAAACAGCAGACCGGTGTACATGTCTGCTGCTATAGACACTAGATGACCGGCTGTAATTGATTACAGCCAGTGTGATGCAACAAGGCACATTACTATGCTAATCCAGCCAGTGGTGTGTTGTGAGTGCGAGAGAGGGAGACAGAGAAGAGACAATCAAGAGCGTGTGAGACTGAAAGGGATCGAGAGCAAATGAATGCTGTGTGTCGGTGAGATCGCAGCGTGTTGGTGTGCATGCTTGTCTGTCCCATTGAGGAGCCTGTAACACAAAAGCAGCCTGGTCTCCTCTGCTCTCACAACATTGCTTGTCATCATGATGACATTTGAAAACATGCTCACGAGGACAAAGGACTAAACAGTGAGTGGGTGGATGTGTCCACGGCTAATGCTCCAGCTGTAGGGGTGAGAAAGCACACGAGAAACAATGAGGTTTGAAAGCCTCGGAATATTTAATCTGCCAATTAGCGGCAGCTCTGTGTTAGCGTTAGCGCTTCAAGGTGAGAGCCGAGATAATCAGGCTGTTTTGAATATGGGCTGAAAAAAAGAGAGAAGAAAAAGAAACACAGATGTGGCTCGACATTGCAGTGACTTGTTTTCACACTTGCTGCGCTGCCATTGTGATCGCCCCATCAGAGCACCACCTGCCCCGTCGGCAGGGGGTCTGATAGCAGGTGCTATTCTGGTGCAGCTAGCCTGGCACCATGTGAATGTGTTTCACTGTCATCCCGCCCAAAGAAATCAGCATGGTGCCATCTTGAGTCGCTCCTACAGAGTGCTCAGATTGTTTGCACGTGGGGTTTATCGTATTTAACGAGTTTGATTATATTTGATAGAAGAGGAGCTTAGCTCTTTTGTACATATTACGCAATGATCTTAGGCTTGCAGCTCTGAGACAATCACAGGGGCATAATCCTGACAGACAATTGGAGTGGGAATGTTTCACTGCAAGATGGTTAAATTTGTTACATATAATAACTTTTCCTATTGCATCAATTTTTTTATAAAATATTTATATCTCCTGGAAACTAGACACATGTGGAGAAGATGTGTGGTGTATTGCCACGAGCAGCAACAGTTTACACACCAGCATAAAAGGAAAATATTGCAGAAGTCTGAAATCATCACCAAAATGCCTGCCTGGCACAAGAAATGTTGGCAAAACAAATAAAAAAAAGGGAAACACACGAGAAAAGGGGAAAAAAATACATCTTGAGGATTACTACTTTGTCTACACCACCATCCATTTTGGCAGGTAACCAGCAAACACTGCAAGCTCCGCTCTGCTCCAAAAGGCTGGTTGGCTGTATCTCACACATGACTAATCAGTCCTGGTGCAATCACGGCGCAGTGGCTGGTACACACTCTCCCACACAGTAAAAAAGTTCAATCTCTCCGCCCCTCAGATGTGGAGCGTGACCGACTCATGATTTGCATGTGCACACCACACAAACATGTCCACACAGAAAGTATACACACACATACATGGACAAAATCCTCCTTGAATTACCTCTCCTATTCTTTCTCACCCTCGAGAACAATTCTAGCACATTTTCCATCAGGAAAATGAACTGTCTGTGGGACACTGTGGCGCGTGATGATTTTAGAGCTGAGACATAATTTCATTTCACCGAAGGACTCCCTTGACACATGAATCCAATGAGGATTGACAGCACATTTATAACAGCAAAATGTAGCAAAGAAGTACTTGGAAAGACCGGTTCTGAAATATCAAAAGGAGTACTGTTTTTTAATCTTATTGAATCTAAGTGCAGAAAATGTCGTAATGGGCACAAAAGGACATTCAAATGTGAGAGCAGATGCATGTCTTGCTTTATTCTCTGGAGAACATATGGTACAGTATAGGACTCATATACCTGCCTTGCAAATCAAAATGCAAGTTTCACTCCCACTGGTATACCCTATTTTAAACAAAGGATTAAGTACTGCTCAAGAATAATTAGCCCATATGTGCACTGGTCTCACAAGGGAGATACATGGCACATCATTATACAATGGAATTCAATTGAAAATATCACACAAAAAAACCATTTCTGTGAAGTCAAGTGGTGAATAAGTCAAACCTGCAGGGTTTTTAAAGGTACTCCACACTTTTGGAAACAAATATCTTCTCAGTGCTTGAGAATAGCAACAGTTGGCATCAGAACCATGGTTTTGATGCCAGATAACTGAGCCATTTAGAATAAGTGTTCAGCATAAAGCAGAGAAGAATAACTATAAAAAGTTCATTTTTGGATTTGTCCTTTTTTTCTACAATTTACAGCTGAGCCCAAAATGAAACAAGTCCATTTTAGCTTAATTTGACTTTTTGGAGATAGCCTTTTGGGGGGTTAAGAGAAGATGAACTGAAATCAAAGAGCTTTGCTAGAATTATGACTGTGGTATCTGCAAACTTTTTTCAGTCACCATAAGACAATGATCAGTCATAACAAACTACAGCAATTCTCTGAAAGCTTGATACAAAGTCAAATTACCCATGCTTTGAAGACGAACAGGAGGTTACACACACATGTTTAATTTCTGCTAATTGCTGTTAAAGTAAGTAAAGCCATCAAATGAATGCTTTTTTTTTTACATATTATCAGAAATATATTGAAAAAAAATCATAACATTTTGAGTTATTCTGACTTTTTTTTTATATAAAAATGCCTGGTACTGAATAATTCACCACCTGAATATATGACCACTGTGCTGCATGAGAAATAAAGTCCATGTCACTGTTGAGGACCCAAATGAGATTCACATCCCCATGGTACCTGAGGCTATCTCCATCCCACATATGCTCTATCTGGACCGTGCCACCCCCAAAACCCCCTGAGGGGATCCTAATGAATACATTCTTGAGCTTCTGTTTACATTTCCCAACCCAGTGGTTCTTGACATCTGTAATTATGTTCTGAACTAGGTCTTCCCTTTTGGCCCTGCTCTTCCCTCCCACTGACAAGTACTTGATTTAGAGTCCACTGTGGTGATGGTGATTTATGTCTCGGCTGATGATAGGTGTGTACATATTGTTTTGTCAATACAGCTAAGACAGCTCAAGGTCACTGCACGGTTAGTATTCAATCACTGTATGTTCTTGGGAAAGTGAGATTGTCACCACACATCCCAATAGATTTAGATCATTCGAGAGGCGGTTGCTTCATGCTGCTACACCTGAGATTTGAAGTTTATATTCATCCACCCTCAGAGAGGAACAACGAGCCAGAGAAATATGACTGGAATACAGTCATTTTGAGCTTGCTGATTAAGAAAGATGTAATTGATGTTGCAGGATCCAAACTTGGCAGAGACTCTATGACTAAGTAGTATCTTGCACAGCAAATTTTTGATATTACACAAAATCCGCTTAGCAAGTTTCTTGTAAAGTTATGGCCTTTTTGATTTTAACTGGAAAGCTCTCTGATATTCACACACTTCACTCTAATCACAAAGTCTCCTTCTCGCCACGGGCTTGTTTTATGTGTAGTAATCAGCCTTTAAGTGTAGGTGATTACAAAAAGCAGAAAAATCAGTGAACATTGTGGTCATTAATCAAACTCAGCAGGAGTCACATTATGTCATGCCCAATTTGTGGTGTAATAGTTTAACCTGATGAGAGGCGGTCCTTAAAATTGGCTTAAAAATAAGCCATCTTTAAACATTTTAAATCTCAGAGGGAATTATCATTTTATTACCCCCTCCTGTTAGGAGGAGTGACACTGAGACACTGAGAAATGTGTTATTCCTTTTAGCTCCCACTGTGTTCCACAGCCGAGTTACTGCACTGTACTCTTCTTTATTTTTATTTTTTATGGCTGTTTGAATATTCACAGGAACTGTAAGCAGAAAGGAACTGATCATTGTAGCTTTACTTTCTGATTTTAATTTGTTTTATTTGCCATGGACCTTAAACACCACCTAAACCACAGACGTCTTATATCAGCTAAGAGCTGCTTGTTGAGTAAAAATAATTAGTCAAATGAAATAGAAAATTAAAAGTAAAATTAAAAATCTCTACATACTTTTTTTCCGATTTTTGTGTCTATCCTGAGGTAATACTTTATTGTCCGCTTGCGTGGGAAATTTTACTGCAAGGGGAAATCAACAATCGTGACAGACAAAGACAAAGAAAAATACCCATTTAAAACAAACATAAAATCCATAAAAACATTAAGCGTGCCCATCAAAACCCATTGGAACTTGTAGCCGAGCAGAGAAGACGGCACAATGTTACTGATTGAGCAATGAGATGGAGTATGGCATATATGAATGTTTATGTTTATTCCTCCTGCAGAAAGGCACCCTAAAGTGCCTGCCTGATGGGAAGTGCTGATATTCATCGTGTAGGATATGAGAGGGATCTGCAACTATCTTATTTGCCAGTCTAACAGTGTATCTACACCAGCCATTCTCCGCATGTTGACCCAACATGGATTTCAGCTGGACAAAGAAGCCACAGAGCCAAGTGGACTTAAATAGAGCAGGATAGTTAGTATGGTGGTGCTGCAGAAGCTGTGGAGGATCTCACTGCTGGCTCCAAATATCTCCTAAAAAAATAGGCTGGATTTTTTATTTTTTTTGCAGATGTAATCCACATGATGGATACATAAAAGCTCATTGTCCGTGTGAATTCCCCAATATCTGAAGGATGAAGATTGTTTAATGGGTTTATTATATATCATGATATGATGACAGGAGCTAGTGTGTTGTGTGGTTCTAAAAAATGACCTCCTCTGTCTTGGTGGAACTCGCCAATATCTTCCTAAAAGCTCTTATGCTGCCAAATGTTTTACTAACATCTGAGACGGTGAAACACACTGTGGCACTTTGATGACTAAGAAACCTTTAACTATCATCTCAAACATTTCTGGTCATCAGTTTTGCCTGCAAGATGGGCTTTTTTTAACTGCTGATTAGACTGCCTGTATTCTGCCGCTTAAAAGGATAAATTGCTACTCATTGAAATAGCTTGGCTCATACGCAGCAAAGTGGCATACATAACACTTTTAGAAAAGGGAAAGGATTCATGCTAAAGGCACAAATGAGCAACTTGTTGATAACATCAGTGAACAAATGCTACACTTCAAGCAACACACTGTAGAAAATAAGAGGCAATAGAGACCATGTCAAAAAAAGTTTCAAGTTTTTGCATTAGGTTGTTGAATAAAAGTCTTAAAAATGTCTAATTTGGATTTATTTTCTTCATAAAATGAGCTGAACTGTAGATTCGTGCAGACTTTTGAGGATCCGGCCATGTGAAACATGTCAAGATTGACAATAGTTTAAATATTTATATCTTGAAGAGTGGGAGTGCACCCCCTTGAAGTAGGTTAATTGGGTCACCGGTGACCTTATGGGTGAAAAGAGGTTAAAAGTGTCCTGAAAAAAAGCCATTCATTAATATTTTAAACCCTTAAGGGAATTATCATTTTATTGCCTTCTGATATTTGGTAGAGTGACAGTTAAACATTTATAAAATCATCAGCTCCACAGATTTGGTGGTGCACTTAATCTATCCGTTACATTTTTTGAGCTTTTTTTTTTTTCTCAAGTTGGTTTAAAGCAACATTTTTTTTGTGGTGCAGGAATGAGGGAGCAATGAAGCTATGACTCAACAACATCCGCAGCATCGTTCATTCCTTACGAAACTCAACTAGAGGTCATGTGGATCACTTAAATCAGGAGTGGGGAACCTTCGCCCTCGTCCTTCAAGTTTTCCATGTCTCCCTGTTCAAACACACCAGATTCAAATGAATGAATTACTGTGCATATCTTTATAAACTGTTGGATCCATTTAAATAAGGTGTGCTGGATCAGGGATAAATGGAGAACCTGCAGGATTCCAGGGTTCCCCATCTCTGACTTAAATAATCAGTTATACTGAAATCACAAAATATAAAGCTTGTAATTCATAATTACACAAGACAGATATAAAAAAAAAAACCTAATTTGGTCAAGACTCATTGAGTGAAATTGTTCATCTATCTCATTCTGCTTTCTGATTCAGTGAATCCGACATCTGGCCCCAGATTTCCCGGTTCCGACTCACCTGCTCTCCAGGGCCACATTGCTGCCCAGCACCCAGCTGTCCTGCAGCTGGACGCATTCCGCCGTACTCTGCAAGTCAGCCGCCAGGCCGGCTGTGGGTGGGGGACTCGGGCTTCTTTGATTGGCCAGTGAGCTGCGGCTCAGAGATGTGATGGACGGGTGCTGCTTGTGTGGGGGCGGAGCTGGTGGGAGAGGAGGAGGGGCCTGCTGACTGGACAGATGGTCACCTGAAGAGGAACAAGAAAAAAAAAAAACCAGAATATTAGCATCCTGAGTGGTGCCTAAAACTGAAACGATAAAAAGGGACGTTTTTTTGTTTAGATAATTAAAATTTCACCTATAATCTAAAAAGTAGACTGTGAGGAAACAGCAGATGGGTAAGACTTACAGCCTGATATGCAAGAAATGACATATGACAAATGACATCAACAGACCTGGAAAAGTAAATACAACCAAAAGCAAGACATAAAAATGAGATGCAACCACAGCAAAAATACAATGGGGTGGGGGCATCTGCTTTTATGGCTATACACATAATAATTGTCACAAAACACCACACGGTTGACAGTTGGGTTCTCTTAAACAGAAGGTCACTTAAAGAGGCAGCTGTTCTTTTATAGGCGCTTAACGCAATGTTTCACGTTTGATTACAGCCAGAGAACACTCTCAAATAACTAATGACCAGAACATCCATTAGAGCTCTGAGAGAACAGGTTTTCCAATTTCACACAAAGCTGTGTAATTGGCCCCCAGAATGGCATGTGGTGATTATCTATACATCTTCCCTGTTTAAAAGGTAAAAACCCACAGTGCTGACAATTCTGATTTGCTCCAATGAGCTCCAAATGGGTATCATCTTTCTTGCCTTATAGAGGCTCTGTGAATATTGAGAAAGCTAGGAGCTGTGTCCTTCTGAATGTTGTTGTTTTTCCAATGACAGCACCCATTTGTATAACGCCTTAAAGGGATTTATATTTAGAGAATGTATACACACACTGGAGGTCAGTGCATGATTTAACCTTTGTTTTCTTATGCATGTATACGAAGATCAAAATCCACCCTGCGCTACTGGCTGCACACAACACAGCTCGCTGAAGGGACACAAACCAATGTTTTGAATAGGGTCCATTAACATCCATGCAGTTTGGATCCTTGTGTGTGTTGCTTCCTCTTTTCAGCGTGCCCTTCTATGCATAAAACGAGCTGTTCAATGCGGGCAAATGAGCTGTTTGGTTCCACACTGCTAGGAGGAAACATGAATGCGAATTCAGAGCAAGATAATCATTTCCACTGCTTTAAGGTAAAAACCTTCAGGCTACTGTACATGCAGCCTGCTACTACCTCTGCAGACTTTCCATGTCACATGGATCATTGTTAACAATAAACCTGCTTTCTGTAAGCATTGTATGAGGAGACTGGCATTTGCAATAAACCTGCTTAAATATATAGATATATTTTAAACAATAAACCCTAGAGGATCTGTTTCATCTACAGACAAACAGATGGACAGGTAGGTACAGAGCAAATAGACAGAATCAAGACAAACACGAATCCACAGTGCTAGTGCAGAAGGCCAATCTAGGATTAATTACTTCCTGACTGCAATTACACAGCAACAGCATGCAGCCATAAAGTCCATAAAAGCAAAATCATCAGAAGCAGATGAAAGTTGTTTTTTTTTTTTTTTTTTGTGGACTGTGATTAGAGTTTTATCAAACCCAATCAAACATGATCCCCTCATCACCCCACGCCACCATGTTCAAAGCCAGTCCTGATTTCTAAATTAGGCATGAATTACCAGACGTCCGTTGAGCGCTGGCATTTGAAAAATGTAAGAGTGCCATGACTTAGTGATAACAAATACGAGACATCCACTCATCTCCTGGGCGAGACTGTGAGCCCCGTTAGAAAAGTGCTTAGTGGGCTGATAGAAAGACAAGTTATCTACCAACACTAGCTGGTCTCACTTCACCTCTGAGCCATCTTCTACTGTTTGAGCCTGCAGCGTTGATAGGCTCCAGTTCACGTTTCAGTTGTTGCATTCGCCATATAATTATCCTGCACTAATTATTGATAGGATGTGGATGAATGGGCAAAAGAAATGCGGGAAGGGGATGAAACTGCTGTAAACAGATTGTTTCTGCTTCGTTGTCTACTTTAAAAAATAAAACATAAAGCTGCTGTTTAGTTTTCTCTTTTTTTCTCTTATTTTCCCACCAACTTATGAAATGGTTGCATCTCAAAACAACCCACCTTCCCATTATGTATTACAAATAAAGATACATGACAGATATTGAACAAACATGAATCCATTTATCTTTGTGTCTACATATTGATCTCACCATCTTGGTTGCCTTTGTTTAGCTCACTGCTGTCCTGAGAGCTTGAAAATGCAGCATAGGCTAACTTCAGACCCATAAAATATACAGCATGTTTTGCTGGAGTGTTATGGTTGACTGGAATAGTGTGAACTGTTTTTAGTATCACCTAAAAGCCTAACGCAATTGAGCTGTTAAAAGGTATACCTGAGTGTAACGTAAAAAAAACCCAGTTTTGGTAGTGAGAACACGTCACAGTAAGCTAAAACCTCCCAAAAAAAGGGATTTGGCATGCACTAAATCAAAGTATGCATTATTAACAATGACATAAAGGAGCATAAACTCTGTTAAAGGAAAAAATGTGACTGCATGTACTACTTTACTAACTGTAACGAGGCTGCTTTGCCACTTTTCATTGATCTACCTGTAACCTAGAAAGGTCCAGCTTCAAAAAGCGACGGCCTGACATTTGCAAATGTGTAAAAACCTCATATTGATTGTTTCATTGCAATACAAATAACTAGGCTGCATTTATCACCTCACTGTAAAGGAGAAAAAACAGCTTTAAGAACTAAAACAAAAGTGTTGTTTATCTCTTCCCCTTTCATAAACAAGTACAATACCTCACTGATCACATGATGCTCGGAGCTGCAATTCAACACAAAGTTTTAATGTTATGATCGGACATTTGACTTTGAGTGATTAATTATGCAAACACTTTTTCTCACTTTTAGATTTATCATCTTCTTAATCTTTGTATAGTTAAGATTAAATGCTAAATTTTTTTTTAAAGGAGCTTTAGCATTTTAAATCACTTTAATTGCATTTTCTAATGTCTACTTTCACACTGAGTGTATCGTGGCCATTTATGTATTTGTTTTTAACTATGGGTCATTACACCATGTCTTTCTTTTTTGTACTTAATTTCCCTGCACATGGTAGGTGTCAGTGTGTCTGAGTGATGTGAGATGCTGTGCTTTCTGGCCTCCAATTTGAGGTGTGAGTTTGAATCCAATTTCTGACAAACAGTTTTACACTCAGTACAGGGTCCCTCTATGATGAAAGCCCATAAGTGAGAACTTCAATATGATTCCAGGTAGCTCAAAGGGCAAAATATGGCACAAGCAGCCCTTATTCTCTGTGTACTGCCTGCCTGGGCAAACTTATAATAAAATATGGGCTTTTGATTTACATTACCCACTGGATACCAAAAGTAACATTTGCCTGTGCCTTAATAATTTAAAAAAAACGCAAACAAGATATGAGCCTTGAAAAAAGCCTGGCATTGTCTTCCATCAGGACAGAGAGAATTAAGCCGGCCTTTAATGTGCAAACTCTGTGACTATACGAAGACAGATGAAACAGCTGTGTGGTTTATGGGGCTTTGCTTTGAAATCAGATCAAGACGGATGCTTCCTTTGCATAATTCCTCAACATCAGCTTGTCATCATCTCCATCAGCAACATGCTTTAAAAGGACCTTAGTGATTAATACTGCATGCCTGCGCTGAAATGACAGACTCATTCCCGTCTTAATGATGCTTGCACAACTTATCAAATGTGGGTTCATGAAGCCTCTGCATGAGCACCACCTACAAATTAGTGTAGCTTTAATTTGTTTTAATGCTTTCATTTTGGGTGTTTGTGATCTCGGGGATGATTTATTATACTGTGACAGAAACACAGCTGTCCATGTAAACTGAAAATGTCCATTAAAAGAAAGCAAACACATTTTTTTGGTGGTATAACAACATAACATAATTTTGGACTGTCAGTTTGATGGATTTAATCCATTTTTTAATAACTTGGTGAGGGGCAACCACTGTCTTCATATGGCTTCACAGAGTATACAAATCTTTTGAAAATGTTGGTGCCATTCTAGGAACTGGGATGTTTTGGGACAATTAGATTTCTTTTAAGTTTCTCCTTTGAATCTATCTTTTTTTGATTATAGAATTGACAAGCCTTTTTATTGCGCATAATGTTCCAACACGGAGCCGGAACACAATTAAAAGCCGTTTTGCACTCACTAAAGCTTGGCAAGCTCTGTGAAAGTCTTTTCATATTCATTGTGTAAGTACTGCAAAAGGTCTTGTGCCATTTTACTCTCCATTAAGAGACTGATGCAACTGCTAATGGAATTGAAAGGGCATTTGCTTTGACTGGCTTGCCCTTCACCAATAAGAAAATTACTGTATGTGTGCATCACAAGAATTCAATCAAAATATATCAGAAACTTGAAAGATGGATGCTTTTCCAATTAAAAGCTATGATATGTATTCTTGCAGATGATGTGAAACTATACATGGAGGGACAAAAAGGAACTTCTTTCAGAAGTTTGAGTTTCAGAAAATCTGGTGGCGAATATATGTCAGCTGGATTTCATGTAAAATGAGTAATGGATGAATGAAATGATAAAACGTGACATTTGGACCAAACAGAATATTTATATATGTCAAATCATTGCATTTATTCTCATATATGATGAGATTTAGTTTGACCTCACCACAGACTTGAAACCTTCTTGATGGCAGTAAAAGTACTATTTAGTTGAAAGAGACAGCAACTTCTGAGGGGGTGCTGTACCTACTGGAATTTGGGACCATTAGATCAACCTTGCCTACAGGTGAGTTTTGGGGATTTATTCTGCAAAGAGAGTTGACAACTATGGGGCTTTGAGAAAGAAGTTAAAAAAAGAGTTGCTCATATTTCCTGCCAGAGAAGAATCCTCACTGCTCTCACAGCCCTGCCCACTCTTCTTCTGACTTTCTCTCTGATCAAAGACAAACATTTCTTTCAAGCTATTTCTGAGCAAAGGAATCAGGATGTATCCAACATTTCAGGAATTACATAATCATTGCATTATATAAAGAGACATTTCATTTACCCGTACATCATGTCATCTCACACAGCCGTAAAGGAATTCATTGATGCAAATTCCAGACTATTATTAATTTAAAATTTATGATTTGTGAAGATATGTGAAAAGCTAAACTCACTCCGCTAAGCCGCACTGTGAATATAAGCCACTTCACGTCACCGTTTGTCCACCCCCTCCAACTAGATATTGCTGCAGATGGCAGATCATCATACAGATGATGACTGCTTAGCAGTTCTTTCTGTCAGCTGTCCGATTACATAGCAATTACACTCCATCTCAAAAGCCGCTTTGACAATTAGCCTTCTGACAAAACATTTAGTTCTATTTATTCATGCGTGGACAGCTTTGGCTTCCTTGTTTATCTACAGAGATCACATTCACATTTAGATAAAATGCTAAAAGTTATAACTTTGGTGCAGACAGCACAGTTTGTGCAGGTAACCACTCGCAGTGCATGTCGCACTCTTTTTCTTAAATGCATATGACATTCTTTGGATACAACAGATACGGTGCTTTGGAAACCAAGATTGAATTTGTCCCCAGTTCAGTCCTCTGTGCCGCAGCGCTTCTCCTCATACACTCATTTACCCGCAAACCTTCTTTCACTGTGGTTGAACACTCATTATGTTACCATAGAAGGTGCTGAATGGCAGTAGAAAAGAGAAGCTAAAGAAATTAGGCATAATACAACAGCTAAGTGCATGAACATAAACAAATGAGAAGGATTAGAAGGCTACATGACAACCATGACAGAAAAACATTAGTATTTATTCATCGGCATATTGCAAGCACTTAGCCTTAGCTTTGTGTTGCAAAGCAGAGTACGACTGTGCATCTATCTAGTCGTTTTATTCATTAAGAGAATGTTTCGGTTTTTGTATAAGCAGTATGTGTTAGAAATAAAGGTTGAGGATAAATTACATGTTAATTAGCTGCGTTTGGTGTTGTTTATGCAATTTTCCAGAGAAACGTTTCGCAACAAGGCATATCAAGAGTAAAATCATGTGTTTTTGGACAATAAAATGTATATGAAATTTTTACACATAGTTCATTTATTTACTGGTTTGTTGTACAGACAAACCAGACACTGATGTTGACCAAACTACTGAAAAGACTAAAACACACATACAGGATAATGTTTCATGTAAGTTCCAGTGTTAAACAATACAAAATTACAAAATAAAACAAATATTAAAAACCTATTTGGATGTTTAATCATTACATTGTTCATAGGAATCTAGTTCATCTTCAAAGAAATAGTAATACATCCACTGGGAAAAGTTTTAAAAGTTGAGTTTGAACAGTGAGAAAGAAGCTATCCCACAGTGCTGGAGCTTCAACCAAAAAGATACAATCATCCCAGGACATAAATCTGAAAAAAAAAACAACAACTAAAAGTTCCAAATCTAGCATAATACAATATATTGTAGTGTACTTCAATATGCATGCCTTGGAATGTTGAGCAACTCACTATTAATGATGGTAATACAAGATGTACTATAATGGTTGCAGTCTACTCTATAGTACACTAAATACAACATAAACTGTGCCATTGCACATTGCATTTACAATATAGACAGAAGTAACAATTATAGACAGTACTGTATTGTGAGTAATTGTGTAAATGAAAAACACTTGTGCAAGTTAACTGTGGTGTAAGTTGTGTGTGTAATAGTGCAAATATGAAATGGTCTGGTAAAGAAAAGTAACCAAGTGTTAGGAGTGAGGAGAGCTGTTTGCTTGGTGAGGTGGGCTTATAGGAATGGTTGGGAATAAAGGGATGTTACATCCGTTGGAATGAGGGTTCTCTACCTTTGAGTCCTGCATTTGGGGCAGTCCAGAGGGAAGCTAATGTAAGTGCAGGGAACAGAGTATGGGGGCGTTCGTGAAAGATCCAATAAGCTACTCTCATAGAGAGGGGATGGGGGGGTCAGAGTTGTGAGCCAATAATCCTGGAGAAAACCTGCACTATGTTCTAAAAGTGAGTTCAGTTCTGAAGGCTAATAGAGTGGAACTAGCAGACAAAGGGGAAGATGAGCACACGCTGGAGGAATATGTGCGGTAAAAAGTCTGGACGATGGTCTTACTTACTCCAAATGAGTTTCCTCAGGATGTACTGCAGCTGATTTGCTGAAGATCTCCTTAATGTTTGAGGAAAACCTTAAGAACTGGTCAAAAGACAGTGTCCAAGTATCTGTACTCATCCACAATCTCCACAGACCTCCCAGGAAAAATGCTGGTGAATGCTGCAGCAAGATTCCATGAGATAGTACAATCTATTAGACAGGCAGCCAGAGTGTTGGTGAAATGCCAGTTCCGTGCCAGTAAACCAGTCAAATGTCTGGTGGAGCATTTTGAACCGAATGTAATATTGGAACATGATAATCTTTATACTAAATTGGCATCTTATTCTTTTTGCACACAATGTAATTAATCAGTTAAATCGTCAACAGATTGTTAATTTTAAGTTTAACAATGAAAATAAATTATTTTTCCTGAACAGGATAATGATTTATGTGACAGCTCTCAAAGTTATTCACTAGAACTAACTATTTATATTAATTAAATGACTTGTTTATGTAGAAATACCGATTAGAGCAGCTTAAAATGCAAACTACATTAGTATCATTGCTACTTCTCAGTACATTAAGGACCTGATGAACCTACTACACCAGTCTTACATGAGATAAATTTGTAATCCCACCTTGGATTCACTATTGCATCAGTCATGTAAAGCCATAAATCCTTAGCCTGGTAGTTTGTTTACATATTTCTAATTTGCTGTTTTAATAAGCATATCAGCAACAACTCACCCCTTTCTATCACAATGAAAATCACTGTACGACTGTATCACCCGCTTTCATCTTCAAGCAGGATTAAGATGAAAGTAAGCTGTAATGCATCAAACATGGAAGCAAGAGAACACAGAAGAGATGTTCTGTTGCACAAATGTCTCAACATTTGGTTGTGAATGTTTGCATGTCTGAACTCAACTGGCCTTGAAGGCAGTCAATAACTCCGTATCTGAATAACTGTGGTGGATTGATCTGTGGTAACTGTGATGGTGACTAGTTGACGGAAGGCAAGCTTTTCTTTATTTAATTGTGTTTTATTGTATTTATTTTCTGCTTGGCAATTTCTTTTCAACAGTATAGGGTGTCAAAGGGTCAGAAGCAACAGCAAACAACATCATCTAGCTCTGCTGAAATGTGAGTCACTTCTCTGCCCATACCAGAAGTACTGCTCTGCATCAGTAATTGCACAAAAAGAGTTGTCTACATCATCTTGGGGGTCACAGATATTTAACGTGTATTCTGAGAACTATTCATGTGCCTCCCCTTTCATTTGCAGCCCGCTTCCCCAATCACTTGAGAAAATGGTCTGAGGAAAAAAACAAACCACTTATGGCTGTAGTGGTACAGTCTTTTTCTAGTGGTTGCTGTAATTGCATTTCCTGTGCAAATCGCTCCGTTTGTGGGGAAACCAAACAAAAAGGCACTATCCATCTAAAAATGGGAAAGCCTATCTTTTACTGATTAATTGTTGGCATATTGTTCTCAACTGGATGCACTCCACTTGCAGAGGACTAATTTTCACCTCCATTGTGAAGAAATGTGAGGAAAAGAACATTTACAATGTGTATATCTTAACTGAATGTATAAAAAAATCAGTGAACAGAACATGATAGTCTCCAGATGCAGATGGCTTTATACTGTGCTACAAGAAAAATGATCTCTTTTTGTACTATATAGAAGCGTATTTCTGTTTTATTAAAATAATTGCTTGCTCACAGAGTTCCAAAGACTCCAAAAACAACATTAAGTTCAAGTTTAAGTGGCACATTAAGGTGGAAAAAAGCTAAACAGATCATTCAGTTTGACAAAAAATGATCTAAATGATCAATAATCACCACTCCTGCAGCAGAATTACTATGCTGACCTTGCCTATATGATACAACCGCATAACACTGAAACTAATTACCATGTTCATTAAAGATTCATATGCTTATTTTCTCCATTAAAAATGTTTCTTTCACATTCAATTTGTCAGTGCAATTCATATCCACCTGATTCGCAAGTGATCTATAGGTGCTGCCTTACACTGTACACATCAGCCATTAATTATTGATGAGGTGTCATCCAAGTATTTTAATGAACAAACAATGCAGGCTGTTTCTTTATATGACTCACTTTAGCAGCCTCCTTCCAACATTCCCACATATGATTCTTTCGGCCAACATTTTTTGCAGTGACAGACTCCAGAGATAGAGCTATAGCGCATAGTCTGAAAATCCCTCTGCTTTCCAAAGAGCTTTCCCGAGGCCAAGGCTATGAATTGATATCCTACTGTTGCATTACTATTGGCCACAGAGCAGAGCATGGGACAAGAATAATAATGGGGAAAATTATTGGTTTATTCTCATACTGCTCACCAACATGTGCTTTAGAGTAGTGGGGAGGGCCGTGCTGAGATGTCAATATCCTCAACAGGCGTGAGTGATGAACTTGATGTGCACAAGCACATGTTAGGATAGGTAAGCTATACTAGCGCACACTCAAATGCACTTTAAAGCCCACTGAGAAAAGCCTTCTAGCTCTAGCCATATTTTGAAGTTTTCCGTCAGAACACCCTCTGCTCCTCTTGGCGAGAAGAAGACGTAACCTGCGTACCCTCTGAGGCTTGGTGCATGCTCAATCAGCAACATGATATGGCCCACGGCAGTGTGCTGAGGTCACTGCTGGAGTCTTGAAGACTGATCATGCATGAGGTAGCAACACAGTGCTTTCTGACTAATGTTCCACAGCTACTGCAGCTATTCAGCTGCATAGCCAGAGATCGACCCAGAGGAAATCGGCATCTGCCGCTGTAGTGACATGGAAAGTTCATAAAGCCTGCATTTAGACACTGCTACTAAAATTAAAAACCAAATTTTGCTCCTGCTGTAAAGCAAAGGCACCATTCTGATATGATGATCAATCCACTTTAATCAAGATGACTGTGCTTTTGTCCAACCACCCTTGTAGGTGATAACTCTTGAGTACCTCTACATCACAATTCATTAGTAAAACTGGTCTTTAAAGTTGAATCCATCATACAGTCCTTTTTTAATTTTTCTACTCTTTCACCTTTACTTTTCAGAGGGGCTCTCACACACGTCTACACCACGTTAATGAACAATAAAAGGGAAGTCGCATATCCTGTCCTTCAACATCTCTCTAATGTCGCTTTGCTTGACAACAACAGACAGAGCTGCCTGCTTTCCAGTCTTCATTCACCTCAGAAAATACCACCCTAAGCCTCATCTGTCATGTATCGGCTGCAGCCTAACATTTCACTTTGTTTGGCAGACATTGATTTTTACCTCCAAGGTGTTGTCAAGGAGGCATCCAGCTCATACATACCTCCTGTGCTGTTTCTCCAGAGGCTGCTTTTGCAAGAGCACACAAACACACACAAAAAAACACTCACAAAAAGATTGCATTTACAGACTGTAGCTGAAATTATCACCAAATTTGTCGAATAAGGAAGCTAGAAGGGGGGAAATGTGTGACTTAGAAACTAAAGTAACTTAAAAAAAGCATTTTTTAGAGACTATTTTTTGCTCAGGTAATGTATAAAGTCCTGCCACTGCATAAACAGACATAGATTCAACCTGATTGTTGATGTTTATCAAAGCAAGTCAGCTCTGTATAAGCGAGGACTTATCACAGTTTCCTTGTGCTTTCCATGCCAACACACTCAGCCAAAAATCTCTCAAGACACCAAGCGTCAAAACATGTGGTCACTAACAGATTTATCCAATCCTCCATCCATATGCTAGGAGTGTTTTCTTGTTTTGTTTAGTATTTTTTCTCACCGCAGCTCTGTCAGATTACAACAATTTATCAACCGCTGTCTTATACAGTTTCCACCCAACTCTCCACACACAGATATTTGCAACCCAGTTGAACACCACTTTATATTCATTAAGTGTCACAATGTTATAACAAATAGCTTTCTCAGAAGAGCAACAGTATATCTTATTTAGGAATTATTTGGCACAAAAGAGAAATGATCTGATCTGTGAGAAAGCTTTATGCATGCTGTCAAAGAAAAACATAAGACAAAGTAGGTTTTAAAGGTTAATAGTTAATCTTCTTTGATAGAGATCATATTAAATGCAAAACACTTATTTAAAAAGTTACTATTGCATATTGAGAAGTCAGATTTCAGGCTTTAATTTAACTGCCAGAGGTTGTCCCTCGGTATGCATGCAGCTAGAGGGCATAAGTCTAAAAACACGGTTGAAAAGATGTTTGCCCTTTTTATTAAAACTAAAGATGTCAAAAGTGTTTCCTACTCCGATGTTAAAGTGAGAACTTCGTGTCCATCGCATGTTTCACAGCTGAACAAGCAGAATCTGTGATCATTCTAATGGTTTTTGAGTCTTATTTTGACTTCAAACTGATCTTTGTAGTTTTTATTAGCGTCAACACATTGTCTTAGATCTGAACTTTAAGAATATTCAGAGCGACTCCACTTAATCAAATGGTCTCATTAGAACATGTAAGTTAAACAATTTTTGTGTAGATTTTATTTAGTTTAATTAGTTTTTAAGCTCACTTTTGGTCATTTGTGGAAAATCTATCTGGGATCATGTTTAATAAGGTTTGAAATGTCATGTGACTTCACAGCCGAGTCTGTCACATGATTTTCAATATGATTGTTATTATCGTGTGTCATATCTCCACTGAGACGCTGTAGCAGGTAGGTTACCTGTAACAGATGCTGAGCTCATGGATATATGAGGAGCTAGTTTTAGGGCCTGTATACTGAGCCGGCATCTAAAAATATAAAATAAGTGAGTTCTGAGTTGTTATTATTTTATTAGGCCAAATTTAGCAGTTTAAACTAGAAGAGTTTGGAAAAGTTACTCCTTATTTAGTGGAGACAACGCAGCATGAGTATGTCTGTTAGAAGCATTTTAAGTCTGTTACATGATAATATTCATTTCATTTCACCAAAAGGTTGATATTAGCTGAGGTTGGTGATAAATTCAGTATTTAAAAAAAAAAATATTACCTGAATATCACAGAATCTAATGATTCCCAATAAAGTAGATAAAAATCATAGTAAAAACTAAAACTGATTCCAGTGAGTCCCAACAAAAAGTTCAGGTGCTCCTCTGCTGACCTGCCCTGTGTTATGTGGAGATGGGGTGAGGAATAAAACCAGGTGGTTTCTGTTGTACTTATCTTGTCCTAAAATATTACTTTAAAGAATTAAACCTTAAGCCAAGTAACTCCAAATGCTCCCTGTGGTTTTAAAATAGTCTAAGCAGGTGACTAACACAACAGATAAGTTTACAGGTGTAAAATTATTACTGCCGTTCAATAAGTGCATGTTTGAATGCCAGGGGAGCATCACAAGTTGCTACTTGGTCTGTGGGATATGCATATGTGTGTTCTGTATCTACTGGTAATTTGTACATTTCTTCCATCTGTATAGGGGAGGCTGATTTATAAGGGGGAGGACAGATTTGGAAAGCTTTTTGTCTGTTAGTGAGAATTATCTTGACTGCGACAGCTTTTATCTGGTGTTTTTATTTTGTTTAAATATATGCCTGTGTCCTGAAACTTCTAACAAATTTACATTTTATACAACATCAACTTTTTAAAACAACAAAAGCAAACAAGCAACCCCCTTATTATAAATAAAAAGCAAGTTAATTAACATTTCTACAGCAAGCTTTATGTGGAACGGGGGGGTTATAATTTGGAGCCAGCTTTAAGTCTTCAAACTGCTGTTTGTGACACAAGTGGAAGCATCAATGATCACCCAAATTTCACTGTAATCTATTCAGCTTCTAATGGAAAGAGATGAACCTACAGATTAGGCGCTCTTAACATAAGATTTGATCATCATGAATAAAAATTTTATCTTAGTTCATCAGTTAAACATCGGCTGAGCAATCAGTTCAACATGCAAAGGTTTCATTTAGCGCATCACTGACAATATTGGTTGAGTTTGCGATGTATTTTGAAGTGAGCATGAAAAGGAAATTTGAAAAATTACAACATCTACTTGCATGATGTTTTTGCTTGTTTCAGGAAAGACTTTATACCGATTTGGGGAAACGGAAATAACATGGCATCCTGCACCTGAACTATAAAATATTAACACTATGTAAGCTTTTGACCTTAAAACTCAGTGCTTCTGACTCATTTTGATGGTACATTGACATTTATTATGCATATTTCTGGTGCCATCATTGCCGTGCAGCATCTAAGTCTCGAGAAACCACACTTCACAACTTTGTGTTGCAGCCCAGAGTATCGTGTTACAGCTGTGCAGCTGATATCAACACACTGGCCATTTTCAGTGCACACCACAGCTGATTTAGCAAAAAAAAATCTTGAACAGAAAGAGAAGACAGAAAGAAAACTAAGTGAAAGGAGACAAATGAAGACTTTAGAATTAGCATTCATTGGGGCATAAAACAGTCTGAAATCCTCCCATGTTTTAAAAAAACTGCATTAAGTTGCATCATTAACAAGCTGTTTCTGGTCTGAGACAGCAAACAACCTGCTTATGTAACTAAACAGCATCAACCCATCCATCTATTTTCCACACTGCATCCAATTCAGGGTGGTGGGTAGCTGGAGCCTATCTCAGCAATCATCAGGCGAGAGGCGGGGTACACTCAGGACATGTTGCCAGTCCATCACAGGGCATCACAGAGACAAACAACCACACACAAACACATTACCTACTAAGGACAATTTAGAATAACCTATCAACCTATAATGCGAGTTTTTGGATGACAACATGAGGAACATGCACATTCCACACAGAAAGACCACCACTCGAGCCGAGATTTGAACCAGCAACCAAAAAGAACCTCTCTCCATCACTGTTTTTATTTATTTATTGTCTTTTTACTTATTGAGGGACTTTTCAGCAAATTTTTCATCCAAATGCAATCTAACCTACATTGCCACTGTCTGGTAATGAATGTAGCTTCATTTATTGCTTCAGACAAGTTTGTGGAAGCACATCTGATTTACATTTTCATTTCGTAACTTGTCCACAGATTGCTTGAGACTACTGAATGAAAACACATATTGTAATTAAAGCACTGACTGCTCATTTCAGAAAGCTATGATGGAAAATTAGAAGAGACACATTTATTACATCAGTGAACCACTGCTACCTTCCTCCCACCACCCACCCACCCAAACCCCACTAGCACAAAGCTAGTTGTCTGGCATCTGGTTGCGCCTTCGAATTTGCACCACAAATGTTACGCGCGATAAAAAACACAATCCACCTTTCTTCTTTCACAGGGTTCAGTCTCACCCCATTGTGAAATCATCATTCTGTTAAAAAACCGCCTTCGTCTAAAACTGCTGCATGAAAAGAGAGAAAAACACAAGCTGTGTTCTGCTCTGAGCCTATTTACATCTTGCTAAGAGCAAGCATCATAAAGCAGCAGTGTTTTTAAAAGCACATGATAAATATCCTGAAAATTTATGAAAATGAAACAGACCGGAGAAAGCAGCTTCATCATTCAGATGCACGGCATACTTGATAACTCCTCCAACAGCTCACTGGCTTATATATTAGAAATCCTCCTTCCAAACGGTCAAAAGTTCAGCTCATGCAGCAACTGAATCTTCAAACTGTGCATGTCTCAGAAATGTTATGTGCTCACTTATTGTGAGTCACTCGAGAAGAACATAAAGGAAATGTCTAATGTGCTTTTTTTTTCACAGCCACTAATAGCATGAGCAGCAAAACTATCATTTAAGGTAATGGCTGGAAATGCAATCAATCCTGTTTAATGGCTTTGATGAGCATATCGTACACTAATGAACTAGATGAGGAAACTTTTGTCTTCAAAATGAAATTGAATTTGCATCCTTGGCTTCTTCATTTTGGGATTAAATTATGTGGTTTCTTTCTTATTTTAAAAATACTGAATGATAGCATCTTAACATTTTGCCAGAGGAAGCCTGGAGTTGATGACATAACAAGAGCAATATATATTAATACTGAGAATCCCACTAAACATCTTTGTGCATATTCTCCATTCAAACACCTCATATGACTCCACATGTCTTCAGTTTAGTTGCCTGTACTTGTAAACCATGCATTTGTGTCTTGTACCACAGCAGGCATCAATTAACACCTCTCTCACACCCCTACCTCTGAACCGCATCAAATGTGGTTCCGTGAAGCCTGGAACATGATGTGAATTTGTCATGACTCAACTGAAAGGAAGGAAATGTTCAACACATGAGAGTTTGCTCACGGCTCACCTCAAATCAAGCCTGAATATCAGGCATCGTGCTTTGTGGAAAAGTATTTACCACTTTTACAGGATTATTATGTGTGAAAAGGTAAAACACAATGGAACAGAAATAAAACACATTTTGACTCGATGCACCTTTCTAATAACACAACACCTGAGCCAAGCAACATTTTTTTGAACAGTTCCCCTACAACGGATATAAAATTATTGCCATTGAACTGCTGTCTTTTGTAAAAGCAAATCTTTCTGGAAGGATGAAGAAATTGTCTGACATGACAGGAGCCCCAGACAGAGCTTCACAAAAAGACAAGATTTCAAACTTTCACTCTGGCAGAGAAAAGATTACATTCATGCAATTATAAACCTCAGCAATAAATTTCACTGCTTTGCCATTTCTTTCAATTGCAAATTACACAAAACAATAAGAAAAATAGGGGAAATTATGAAAACTAACCCAAAAAACCACCTACAGGGTTTGACATCAAATTTACTATGAGGTGGTTAAGTGTTGGCTGATTGCTTAATATAATAAAGAAAAGGTAGCTTTAAAACAAATAACTGCCTTGGGGTTGCACAATAAACTAACAAATAATAAGAATGTTGTTTTCAAATTGATAAATTGTGATGTCTATCAGGTCAGTTTAAAATACAGTATTTCCATTTGTACAACCAAAAAGGTTTGAAATTTTAGTTAGAAAAGGGCGGAAAGGGACTTTGATTAGTTTAAATCAGCAAATGTTTGGATAATATCACAGCAAACACATAAAGAACAACAGTCTTTTAATTAGCTTAAACTTGTTTATTGTTTAATTGTTTAATTGCAAGTTAAATTTTAGTCTCGTCCAACTTACCAGTTTTTTAAAATGTTTCTTTGCCAAACCTGCATTGACTTTGTGTTTCAGATGCAGTTGTTTCTGTCATCTAAGCTTCACTATATCCTTTATCTGCAGTAGGGATGAACTGCTGAATTCAAGACACCAATTAAGTTAGCAGTTAAGGTGTATCGCAGTGAAAATTCCCGGAATATGAAAAAGGAACTGTGTTTTTCAGACGTGTTTTTGTTGAGACAGCAGCTTGATGCTGTCATTAACGCGTGCTGGTCGGCCTTTCAGCTGTGCACGCAGCAGAACATGACACGTCTCTGTGGTGGAAGATACTGCTCGTCCTTCAGATTGGGCTTAATCATGTTTGCTTTTCCCCAATTAGATAAGGGAGGTGTGTCATCAACACACAAACTTCCTCCTGTCTTCTCTGATGGACTACGTGTTTTTCCTCCCGCTCACCAAATGGTAGCAGTGGGAGGCAAAGGAAGGTCCACATTCACACTCAGCTGAGTCATTTCACACTGGAATACATCCATCAGAATTAGGATCATAAAAGCCAAGATGAGACTGACAATGGAAACTGAGATGTGAAATCTGCGAGAAAAGGCGGCAGCAGCAGCATATGGGTTTGCAATAGCAAAAGCTGTCAGTTTATAAAAGGCATCAGCTGGTTAAAATTCCTGCTGAGGATTTATATTGTACACACGCACTGTATACCCTTTACTATTGACCAGATTGAATTGGATAAACACGTATTGATACAGCAGCAAAACCATAGTTGACACCGCAGTGTCCAATCACACTATCATGTTTCAGCCACAATACACAATCAGCTCTTATTATTTGCATATGTTGTCCTTGTATGTTCTGATAATCTTGTTTTTGTGCCCTCTGAAATCTCTGTAGCATAATATAAATCCAGATAATGGCAGCACTGCCATTTTACACAACCTGTATCTGAATATTATCGCAATGCTAAAGAAAACTGATGCTATTTGAAAATACAGTGATGATAAAATGCAGAGATGATAATCCCCGGCTAATAGGGAGTTAATGCAGCCAGTCTGCCATGCTGGACAAAATCTGATATCATCTTCTAACACTATCTTCCCACTCGTTTTCATCACCAAGATTACATCAAGATCAAATGTTTAACATTGAATTATGATAATTCATCAAAGAGCATATTTATGCAGTACATGGGAGACATGCTGCACTGGTTTTAGAACCCTAACATGCTCTGGATACAGTGCAAATAATGGAAGACAATTAATTTTGACCTCATCCTGATGTTTATTCAAGGCACTGTCAATAATATAATCCCTAAGATTTAGTTAGAAATCACATCTGTCACATCCAGGTGAAGGCCATCCCCTCCTACATATTCATAGGGAACAATATTGACTAAATGTCTTGTCTAGCTAAATATAAAATGGGAATTGTGGGACTAAAGGATCAAATAGCATGAATATAAGTAGGAGAGAAATGCATACAGGAGATTCTGGGATTACCTGTGAAAGCTGGTAGGCTAATGCAGTCTCCTCACTTGGGTCTACCTACTGATGTCCAGGACTTACTGTAAAAAATGTTTGGCAGACAAGACAGCAGCTGTATACAACTTCCTGCGCAGCACAGTGTTCCAAAGACTCTGAAGTTTCCTCCAGCGCTGATGCCAAGCGGTCAAAAACAAAAGTCTCTGTTCTCCAAACGTCATGCTCTAATTCATACCTGCAGCGAACTAACCTGAGGCTACAGTTGCACTCAGCTGCAGTGGTCAATAAATATAGCAAGACACGTTTACAGAGAGTCTTTGTGTTCCCAGAGTGACAATAGAATCTCATTGTCAGGTGTTTAGCCAGATAAGGTCGCACACCCTCCGGGATTAGCGTCTGCTTTTCATCAATGTAATGCTTTAAAAACAGGTTTAGCAAATGTGCGTTGGATCAACCAATTTAAATGCTAAACCTCTTTCTCACTTAGGAGATTGGGGCCAGGGGCTAAACACATACAGATAAACAAATCAACTTAGCTGTAAAGACTTGCAGCATAGAAAGCAAATGAATGACCCTCACATTTGATTTCTAGAGGAAGAACTGGGAAAAACTGCGACACAGTCTGCAAAGTGTTACGGTAAAAATCTCTTTAGACTGATAATACTTACAGTGTCAAGTTCCTGAGAGAGGAATAAACATCCTGAAGGGGACTGATAGCACACAAGATATGCATGCAGGGTTTCAGGAGTTTATAATACAGAGGTTCTGATATTCTCACTGGTTTTCATGCAACAGAAAGCATCCGTAACCACTTGCACATACAGTAACAATATGCCCCACCGTGGCTCATATGCAACCACAGCAGTCATTGAATTAGAGGATCATGCTGGGAAGTGACATTACTCTTTGAGAGCAGCATAATGATCACTATCAATCTCTTTATTGTCGAGTCACATTAGTGAAATATCAGTGAGGAGTACGGGAAAGGGGATGGGGCCGAGAGCCATCCTTGACCATGGCGGCATGACAGTGCATTAATCACACTACCAGGACCCTCATTGTGTCCAAGCTCAAAACAGGGTAAACACTTTAGCCAGCAGTAATGCTACTGTTTTAGCAAAGGTAAAAAAAGAAAAGTTTCCTACTGATGGTTCACCACACCAACAGATTTTACTTGGAAACATGTGACTGCCAAGGTTTTCTCATTTCACATTCACATTTTCCTCTTAGGCTATATCAAAATGTCGCAGCTGATATCTTCAGTCATCATTTTTGTAGGAATACTGAGCCAGGCAGAAAGACAAAGCTGCCATTATTTCATAATCAGTCAGGCTCAACATAGATTCCCAGGTACATATATTCAACTTAGCCACTTTCAATGTAATAACAAGCTAAAACGATGCTGTATTTAAAAAAGTATAACGCCACATCTTACATACACCATGAAACAGCTGGATGAACGCCTCGTGACTTTCAAAGCCTGTATGGAGAGCAATACGGGGGAGCTCGTAACGATTTCATCCATTAACTCCATCAATCTGAGTTTGCTCCATCAGTTTTAGTTAGTGTCGAATGTCTCAGGAGTATCTGCCAGAGAGCTGCTACAAGTGCCTGAGCCGGGAGGATAAATTTTGGAGGTGAAACTTTTTTTTTTTACTCTTTGCTTCTAGTATAGCAGCACACATGTCATAGTCAAGTGGTTTATAAAACCACCTCTTCCCCAACTCCACTACTTCCATCTAAATAATGAATACTCTGCCACTTGCAGTAATCCTCCAGCAACCATTCCCAGAAATAGAACAAAGTCAGACAGAGCACCCCCCCCCACCCACCTTCACTTTTAAAAACAAATAATGCTGATTCCTGAAAACCTCCTTCAAGATGGTGCTACTCAAATCATACTGAATAAGGGATGTGCAGCACTCAGTGTCTACAAACAAATAGAATATACTGAAAATCTGTGAAGTGCTGAGTTATTGTAGTGTTTCGACATTCTTGGCCACATCTGGGTCGCGGCTTCAAAGTTTTGCTTAGTACCCATTTGAAGGCAACATCAAAGCGTGGGTAAGCCAGCGATTTCAAAAGGCATCAAGAGCTAACCTAAAAGGTACAGTATTGCAAAGGGCACCTTTGGGCTTTCTATGATGGATGATAAGGAAAGAGAAAAGACACAGAAGTGGGAAGAACAGGGAAGGAAAAATAGGGGGGAAAGAGAAATACCTAGGGGGGGAGGGGGATGCTTATATGAAAGGTATCTTTAATTAGATGGAGTTTACCCTCTTCTGCAAATTCCTTCATGTGGTGCCAGGGAAAAAAATAAAGACTAGAGCTGATGAGTCTGGAGAGAATTATCTGCCTAAGTGGCCTTTTATTTATGGATAAAAAGCTATTCTTTGCCTCTTTTCCCATCCACTGCCCCTGATTGTGGAAGAAGCAACTGTGGATGAAAGGAGGGGGCCAAGGATTTCTTACATGTTTTATTATATGCATATGTCACAATAGAGTGCAGTTATCTGATTTTATCTGCTTAATGCGAGGATGGAGATCTTCTCTGAAGAGAAATGCACAAATCCATTGCGACTCTTCTAATATTCTAAAAGGGACTGTCCTTGTTTAATGCACAACATCACTAATCTATTGTAACTTGAGGCTTCCTTACAAATCAATTACACAGATAACACAAGTCAATGCTACCTTGCTGCAACAACATTAAGGCTGTTTCATTCACTTTCATCTAAAACCAACTCTATCTAACTATCTTTGATCCTGTTGCCACACATCAGCCCTCACAATCACCTCGCCATGATGTCATGTGTGCACTATGTTTATCAGATTTCACATTAACTGTCAATTAAATTAAGCATAAAGGGAAATTTGCACACAGCGACAATGATCTACTCACACATTATGGTTATGTTCTTTCCTCTAAAATGGGTCAAACTTTGCCACTCGCAGCAGCCTTGATTGATCAAGTGACACACTAATGACAGCTGTGAGACTAAGGGAGATTAGATGACTGCTAAGCTTTGACCCTGGATGTGAGAACAGTGAGGGCTGGAGAAGCTATCATAAAGCTGCTAAATAGCTTATTTCACCTCAAGCTCTGATAACCACCCACTGGCATCACCGGTTGGATAATGATACCCGTAAATGTCCACAGTAAACAACTGACGAACAAGGGCCCCGGCTTTGTTCCCCCCTCATTGACATTACAGTAAGGATGGTCTTTATCTTGTGAATTCTGGTCACTACAAGACAGCTACATCCACAGCTTTGGGTATTTAACAATTCATAAGTGCAGACAGAGATGGCCAAACATTCAACATAACACATCTAGAGCATGAACTATCTTGAATTTTGGATAAAGTGTCTTGTTTGAATAATGCTGTGAACCTGGTCTATATGACTGAAAAACACCATGTAAAGTTCTACTTTTATCACACAAACACCCAAGTTTCAGAATCAATCATTCTCATCGAAATGGCTGTTAAAATGACATCTGTAAAACATTTTACGTTTCTATCTGTGCGGTTTTCCTCACATTTTGATTAGGTTCCCTTTTCAGTCGATAGGACTGCAGTGATTTTAGTCAAACGGGAAGAAAACATTCTCTTTCATTACACCTTTGCCTGTCATACATTAACATTTACATTAGCACGCTAAACTGTAACTGTCGGTGGAACCAGTCACTGCAGATGTGAGTCATGCATGCATCAGTGCTCTCACATGCCGTAAGCTCACGTCTTCAAGCTGAGAGCTGAAAATACCTAATGTTCAGCAGGAAAATATAGCACTGAGGCGCATAATAGTGGCAAAACACTTTTGGGTATACAATTACAGATTAGAATCATAGACTGTAAATAATTTTAGACTAAATTGTCATGACTAGACACTGTCTGATGCCATATTGTTCTTTTTGAAGCTGAGAGTAACTGTATGAGATGAGATGAATGATACTTCTGATTGGACAGCCAATAAAGACCATGAGGAATTGGGGATGCTTGGAATAACACTCATTGTCGGCATTATATTAAAATTATATTAAATAATAATAAAATGAAAAAGTTAACAAGTTACCATATTTTGTTATTACTCGCAATAATTCATTCATTTGGAATTAAGGTATCTCCTCGTAATTATATCTCATTAACTTTCCCCAACAGACACGGAGTGAGGCTTTCAGGGCGCCCATTTCTCACCCACATCATTTGACTCGGTTTTAATTGAAAATCAGGGTTCACTGTCTCCTAGATAACTTTGGACAATTTCACACTCACATGCTTTTCAAAAACTTCATTGGGATTACTTTAGATCTCGAAGCAAAGATAATTTAGGAAAAAATAACACCAGCTTCGTCTCCTGAGTAATCAGGTGCAAATACGTCTCTGCTTTTCAGTTAAATCTGTATGTATTGAAAACAGGCAGCCTGTTTATTATATGTGCATTTGTGTCAAAGTGCAGGATGTATGAATAAAATTAAACTGTTAATAATGTTAATTTTAGCAATCAAGCAATTTTTTAGTTTTTTTTTTCCTAAATGGTAGGTAGACAAAAATGCTAAGTATAGAGAATAAACTGAATACTGAGTTTTTTGATCCATCCATTTTCTACTGCTTGATCCCAGAGCGGGGTCGCGGGGGGCTGGAGCCAATCCCAGCTGCCCACGGGCGAGAGGCGGGGTACACCCTTTACAGGTCGCCAGTCCATCCAGGGCCAACACAGATAGACAGACAACCATACACACACACACACTCACTCCTATGGGCAATTTAGAGTCTCCAATCGGTCTATCCCCAAGGTGCATGTCTTTGGACTGTGGGAGGAAGCCGGAGTACCCGGAGAAAACCCACGCTAACACGGGGAGAACATGCAAGAGTTTTTTGATTTTCTTTCTTTTTTTATTTACAATGGTCAGTTTGTCTTTTTGTGATATAAATGTGTTTCTTTGTCATACCTAAACTGAGCCAAACAGAAGTCTACATGGAGACACTGGGCTTGCCAGAGTGCACACTCCTCATGCAGATATTACATAAATTAAACAACAGTTCATCCTGTCATTACATAAATTATGAAGCAGTTGATCCAGAATGCACAAAAGCCTTTGTTGTCAAATGCTCCCGCTGACCCTGAAGTCAAAGCATATTTGCTGCCTTAAATAAATAAAAACAGTCAAACAAAAAATGCTTAAAACTCACTGTTAATGCAAGAGCCCAGCAGCTGTCATGTAGTGAGAAAACCTATGAATCAAAAGAAAGCATGAGTAAAGTACTGATAGCCCATCGGGCAAAAGTGATTTATGATGCTCAACTTATCATTCATATTCAGATTGCACATTTGCTGAATGTTACCGCTTTTCTGGTGTATACACCACTCAACATGTGTGGACGTACATTTGCCTCCTCCTGGGGATAAAGCCACTTTTTCAATGTAATTACTGCTGACATATATGAAATTAGCTGGATCACAACAGGCCCACCTCCTCAGCACGATGCCCACCCCCTTAATTACTCCAACAAACCACTACACTAAACAGGCTAAAACCAAACATCAAAAAAGGGGGAAAAAAACCTAACAAAAACTCAACACAAGACTGCAGTTTTACACAATATGCAAAATGAGCATAGCTGCAACATAATTCATTATGATACCGCCTAAGATGTATGAGGAAAAGGCTCATTGCATTTTCCTGCTTGTATTTACCTGTCGCCCGTGAACACATGCAGGATTACTAGCATATGACCCTTTGCAGCACTTAAACTTATTCCTTTGTTGATGCATCTACTTGCTTACATTGGCCACCACTCACAACACACCAATTACTCTTTGTCTTTGTAGCCATTGGTCTGCTAAGCACTTCAATCCATCTCTGTCTCGCAGGCCATGACGTCAACCCGAAATGATTAATCAAAGAAAAGTCAACATCAAAAAAGCAACACCTAGGGTCCCGTGTTTGCATACATTACCGACAAAACTTCGTAGATGTCATTAAATGCTGAATGTAATGAGAATTAACAACAGAGCTGGTTTCCTTCAGAGCAAGTGGAAAGAAAAGTAAGGATCACGTCTTATCACTCTGCAGCAGCACAGAGAGCTTATGGCAGTATTCTCTCGTACTTTATATCATATAATATTTAAATATGGATTTTTTTCCTCTCTTTTTGCTGCAGACAATCAATCCAACATATTTCAAAGAAAACCCATTAATATACACTCGGACATAAATTTTTGAAGGTGCAAATTAAGCAACTTAACCCATCTCAAGTTCAAAATGTGTGCTCCATTCGTCAGGCATTTTATTTCTAAGCCTGTGGTTAAGGGTAAAATGTGCTGGGTACTGTATTATCAGTTTACACGTGTCAGGGTGCAGTACCATTTTGAACATAACACACCACCCCCTCACAAGAAGATCCACAAGGGGATTGAAAGGAATACAATAGACAGTAGATTCCTGCAGTAACAATAAGGCCCAGGCAAAGGAAAGAGCTGCCGGTACACAGCCCTGGTAATGCATTAAACATTATTTCACAACATCCAAGTTTTTGACAGATGCGATTCATGTTTAGCTCCAGACTTCCCAGCACAGATGTCCAGAAAAATAAAGCTTGTTAAGATAAAATGAATAGATATATAACAGTAATAGAATTGCCATATAATGTTTTTTTTTGTTTGTTTTTTGTAATTATATTTTTTTTAAATGTCAAAGAACTTGGTTTGTTACCTTAAAGAATGTCTGGAGCTATCCTTTACTGTGTAAAGGTCCACTTCTCAGGCTGCGATGCTGCTTTGTAGTGGCTTTACAAACGCTCTGGATCTCCTCCTCTTCCCACTGCTGCTACACGAGCTACATGCTGCACGAGAACACTATCACACTGACACATGGATGGCACTCGAGCGATGTCAAAAGGGTTAAAACCTACTGGACTGGAAAGTCACACCAGCATCGTTCTGGTTGCCAGCTACCGCTGCCGCACTCTCCCTCAGCTCTCTACCACCTCCCCTTTCTCTTTCTTCTTTCCTTTTTTCTAACTCAACCTATCTCATGGGCTTCTCCCCCTCCTTGTGAGAGATGGTAGACAAGAACGCTGGCCGATTTACACCACTCTATCATGGATCGTGTTACGCTGTCTGGCTGTAGCGGCGGTCACAGATGATAGGCTGAGGAGCTTTGCGTGTGTTTACCCCCTTGAAATAAAGCAGCGACAGTAAAGAGAAGGAGAGAGGGGAGGGAGGGAGAGGTGGGATGTATCCTATGAAACACCAACATTTTAAGAGCGGTCCAGAAAAGACTATCAAGCAAAGTGAAAGATTGCTCCACAGCTGCATGCAGACCTTAAAGTGACACCATTTAATTAATCACCTTCTGCAAAGGCGAGCTTTGTTTTGCTGATTTGCTTATGATGATCCCCTGTCTGTCTTAATAATGTGATATTTACATAGTATTGTTATATCTAAAAAAAATTTTTACATACCCAAGTATATAATAAAAAAAACATAAAAATACACACCTTACCATTTATTTTCTCTCACATAGTCACTTACAAGTGTGATCACTGCAGCAACACTGCAGACTACACACACATAGCCCCGAGGTACGGCGGATCCCAGGGAAGACAACACAAAAATGCTGGGTTTAAAACAATATTAATAAATTAATAATTGATTGATAGCATAAATAAATAAATAAAGTATAAAGCTATGTGTAAAAGAGTTTATACAACAAAACAAGGAAACTCGAATAGAGAAAGCTAAAAAAATGTTTTTAAAATTTGCAATAAGTAAATAATTAAACATGTAAAAAATTAATTTCAAAAAGGTTGTAAAAGAAATTAAATTAGCATTTTAAAAAATTATTATGAAAAATTAAGGTAAAATCTTTAGCCTTGAAAAAAATTCATTAGTTTCAACCACCCTCAGGTCGTCTAGCAAACTATTCCACAAATGTAGATTATTAAAGCTAAAAGAGAACTGTAAATGTTTGCTATTTGTTAAAATTGCCTCTTTAAGAACCTGAGTGGTCTGGAAGGATCATCGTTTTAAAAAATGTCTCAAATATTAGGCTATCAAAGAATAAATTTTAAGTTTTTTTAAACTGGTTTTTAAAGCTCTTCAGTGCATTAATAGCTACTGCAGAGACTTTAGGATCATCATCGTGTCTGCTCTTTTTCTAGTTCTAGTCAGTAGACATGCAGCTGCAGTGGTGTTACAGTTCTCACTAGGAGACCAGAAAAATTAGTATTACAATAATCGATTCTGCATGCACCAAAATATTTGCAGGAGCTTGAGAAAGAAATGTTCTGTCTGTATAAGATATGGAGATTTTCAGGTAGTAAAAGGAACAAAAAGGTTGTATGTTCTTGATGTGAACGTTAAAGTTGACTCAAACAGGACGAAGGTTTCTCACATACTCAGGAGACACGACATCAAAAAGCTGTGTATCATTGGCATAGTCGTTATAATGGACAGGACCCAGAATTAAGCCCTGTGGGACACCATAGTTCAATAGCACACAGAGAAACCATCAGCAATGTTTACAAAAATCACTTAGATAGGATATAAACCAGTTAAAATCATGCCAGAGAGTCCTGACTCCATGGGAGAGTGATCTACAAAGGTAAATTTGGCACTGAGGTGAAAAAGAACCAACACAGTTTCCTTTGCTTCAAGTTGCTAAAAATCTCGATCGGTGTCTGTGTCTATGTGTGTCTTGCTGTAATATCAGTGATATCAAAAACACTTTAAAATGGGAGATTAGGCAAAAGTCTGTACTTGCTAAAAACTGCTACATTCAAATGGATCCTCTTCAAAAAAGGGCATAAATGCATCTTGGGGCAGATAGGCCCATCTGAACATTTAATCCAGGGCTTTAGATTTGTTTTAAGCTTTTCCTCTCTGCATAGGTGCTACTCTGTCCAGTGATCTTGTTAATTTGTTATTAAAATCACAGGATGTATGAAATATTTGTAGGTTGTAGGGGCATCACTGGAAAGATACACACATTTTTAAGCTGCTTCTCCATTCTCTCCACAGTGGTGTGTTGTGTAAAGACCATTGTAGTTTAAACTGTCACTGGACTAAATGATAAAACCAAATCACTTG
This sequence comes from Pseudomugil gertrudae, assembly GCA_037177535.1. Lineage (NCBI taxonomy): Eukaryota > Metazoa > Chordata > Actinopteri > Atheriniformes > Pseudomugilidae > Pseudomugil > Pseudomugil gertrudae. Next base: position 9,549,497 of record JBAMHV010000007.1, on the reverse strand, counting down.
TGTTACCTTTGTTATGTGTAACATGCTGGCTAAAACTAAAACAATGTAAAAGATAAAAAGAAGCCCTTCGCCATAGCGTCTCACTGATCATTGTAGAATAAAATCTCCAGTGATTAGAATTCTTGCATACTTGGAATGCACCAGTTATCAAAATTCAGAGAATACTGTAATTAAAGAAGTGCTTTTATGGTCTCTATAAAATTATGTATCAAAAGGGAGGACAGCTAAATACAAAAGATCACTATTAAAAAGCCTGAAAGTCCTTAAATAGGATGTTTTATAAACAGGAGACTTTAAAAGCATTGCAGCAGCCCCCCCACCCCCCTACCCCCATTTGTGAAGTTGGCATAGAAAGCTGAACATGACATCCCCATGGTGTGGGGAAGGATCTGGGCCAGAAATCACAACTCTCTTCCTGGCACCTACAATAAAATGTTCAGTTGTGAAAAGTCTTCTTTAAAACATCTGCTCTATGATTCTTTAAGTTGTTAGAGCCAATATGGATGATGGTAACGCAGGGAGAATTATTGGATGCAATGAGATGTAGTGCTTTGGGTATGATGTCTTATGTGCATGCTCCAGGGGGACAAAAAGTTTGGCCTTTCTTGTGCAAAAGATCTGCAGGCTTCTTGGTTCCTTGGTGGTAATGTAGGAATGCTGGTGAGAAACGCTGGTGGAGAGATAAAAAAAAAAGATGAGCGGGGCACCTTTCTGACTCTCTGAAGGCCCCAGGTGCAGGGAGATGGAGGTGGGTCACCAGTCAACAGTGGAAAATCCTGCTGGTCCACAATGATGAAGTGGTCCAGGAAGCATGATGTCTCTAGGTGTAACTAACCAGGATTTACATTTATCCACATATTGGGTTCAGTGATCCTGCTCAGCATCGACAAGCCGAGAAAGGAGTAGCAGCTCCCTTCAACTGTGACTGATTTTGTACCAAAAGGCTGAACGCAAGTAAGCTAACCTCTACATTCGATGCTGTGTCAACTAGCTAGATTTTTATAAAAGTTGGATATTTTCTTTTTAGTTGGTAATCTTTTGGACAGCACTGGGTAACCTTCATATCTAGATGAGATGGATGGAGTCAAGTTTTAGGCTTGGTGGTGGTTGGTTGCTGGGTCTGGAACTGTGAGCAGCTGCTGCTGAAGCCAATCAGAAAAAACACTGATTTTTACTCATGATTTTTTTTAAAAAAAGACCATTTCATACAATATTAATCGCAAGGTGAAATTGAATTTCATTCAACATCATGTGTCTTCACGTCTATCAGCACATCTGTCAGTGACAGTTGGCAATCTCTTGTTTTGGCTTTGTTAAGCACAACATACAATGGTGTAAATGACATGCACAATGCTGCAAGCAGAAGGTGTAAATCATCCATTTCTTCATATTTCTTGTTTTAGTCGTTAACTTTTAACAGACTTTAAAAAACACAGTTAAATGTTTTGACAGAAGATGCAGTTGGGAAATCTACAGCTTCCTGTCACAACACAGCAGTTGATATCACAAAGTTCCCTGTTAACTGGAAACGAATGTGCCCTCATTAGCTTCTTAAGAAACTTCTTTCTAAAGAAGAACAGATAAGAAGCTAAATAAACCACACACATGTAACTGGGAATGACCCTGAAATACATACAGCTAGTTTAGTAAATAGATAGATGGATGGAAGTGTAGTTGAATGAAGTAATTTATGAGTAGCTAGTGCACCTGGAATGGACAGTTCTCCTAGTTTGGAGTACTATTAAAAATTTCTGATTGAAAACCTCAACTAACCAATGTTCAGGCTACTTGCATCAACTTCAATATATATTCAATTTTAATGGAATAAACTTTATTCTTATACCCTTATTCTTAATTCAATTAAGAATATAACATTGGAAAAGAAGGAACTTCTGAAAAGTAGAAGTGAACCAACTAGACAGTCATGCACAGCATGCACATGATAATGGAGCATAAACCCTGACTGACCTGAGTATTTGCAGCTAGTATACAGGATAATTTGGCTTGTATTGAAGTTGAACTTAAGTGTGTTGGAAAATGACTAAATAAGAAACCACATTACACATTTTCAGTGGGGGAAAAGATGAAAAACACATCTGCTTCGAACCGGTTGAACATTAAGTAAGTAATGCCAAAGCTTCAAAGCAAATGTTAAACTACTACAGCTTTCATCATTTCATATTCATAGTGAGTCTTACAGCCAGGACGTTTGTGTTACTATGTTGTGAACTTTCTCAAAAATATTATTGACACAGTGATCCCCATACTCTAACCAATACCAAACCAATGGAGGCATTTTAGGAAGTGGGTAAAATAGCTCTAACATGCAACACTCGCACAGTTATGCTTTTATTACAAAAGTGTTTGCTTGACATGTGTAAAAACAGTTCTTAAAGAAAATTTTGTTTTTACTCTTATTTTGCTTCCTAAATCCTATAGAATAAAAAATATTTATATATA
>JBAMHV010000007.1:9528822-9546937 GCA_037177535.1 Pseudomugil gertrudae | reverse complement strand
ATCTTAGTAGCTCAGGTGCTAACCACGGTCCCGCCCCACACGCTAAATTCTAGATCCCACACGCAATTTAGTACACGTAAATTGAGATCTTAGTAAATCAGGCCCTTAGTGTTTTTAATGAAGTGTATGTATTATATTTGTTACATATTAACACAAACCACAAAGACTACAGACACTGCAGATTAATCAGGCAGAGCCATACTGGTATATACAGTTATTTTTTTCCAAGGTGCTCAGTTGATTTGAAGGTTCTGACATTATAACTTATACATTGATACTTATCACTGAGGATAAAAAACTTTTCTTATTTACAGAATATAAAGCACCCTCGCACAGTGTGCCTTAAGTTTAATTTTACCACTCTGACTTCCATCCTGCACAAAGAAACAAAAATAGCAATAAAAGAATTACACTGATGTGCATATGCCACAGATACAGCTGATGGATAGACTTTAGCTCAGAGCTTAAATAGATATTTAAATATATTTCATGAAGGTTTTTTTTCAAATTTACATAATGGCAGAATTTGAGTCTTAAATGTGTGTCAGGTAAATTTATGGCAGATGACAGTGATTTCTGCTGGTGGAGAACTGGTATTTTTTGGCTGTTAAACTGAATCTCAGCTGTTTAAATTCCAGGTTAAAAACTTTTTTTCCTCCCTTTAATCAAAATAACTGTTAATTCCTCACACTTAATTTTACTTAATGCATTTATTTTTCTCTCGCTTTAATTTCTCACATTTTCCTGTAAAAGTTTGTTTTAAATGCTTTCTGCACCCTCTGCTGTAATGCTTTTAATGTTTTTGTGTAAAGCACTATGAATTGTCTTGTATATGAAATATGCTATACAAATAAAGTTGCCTTGTCTTTAACTGTGACTTTTAATCTGAGGTGAAGTTCAAATGTCTTTTAACAAATCTTACTAACTGCAAAATAAATAGAAAGTTTAAAGAAAACTATTTTGTCAATCTAAAATAAGCTGTTCCACTGCGAGACTACTTCCCCCATTGCAACGTGACAAGTCATAGACCGCAGCAGTGCAGCATATCTTACAGCAAAATCAATTGGGCATTTAATTTTTATAAATTATCATGTGGACACAGCGTTCTGTAATAATCCACTTTCGTTAATGGCTAACAACTAAAACAGCAAAGAACTGATAAAATTCTTTTGAAGGTGGACATCAAAAGTGATGCCTCTGGGGTTGAAAACAGGGTGGGGGGGGGGGCTTCTTTGACATTTTGCCAGTGCAGAAACACTCAAAGAGCTTGGTCACGCCTGTGGGATCAAGTTGGGAAGTATGTTTTGGAGTTTGGACTGTAGTTTTTGTCATCAAAAACTGTTTCAGATCCATAACACTTTAGAGAAATTCATATTGAGTGTCCTAAATTATTCTATTCATCATCTGTCCTGAAGATAAGGTATTTTCGACAAGGTGTAGGACAGGCTATTTTAAGATGGAAGCATTTCTACATTAGTCACTTTGGAACAGCTTGGAGATAGTGTCGATTTGAATTCTTTTGGGAATAACCAACGGCCTCATTAAAATACCACAGGGTATGCCGTTGTGAGGTGGCAGACTTAAAACTAGGTGAAGTCAAGTGGGAAAGTTAATGCCTTACTTACAGTATCCACCTAAAGGATAAATGTTCACTTACCATATTTGAAAGGTGAATATTTAATATTAAGCCAAAACACAACTGAAATGTAATCGTATATTGTGTGTATTATTGTATTATTTGTTATTTACAATGGTGCACAGTGAGAACATGATGTACAGGAGAGGTGTGTGCCGAGAGAAAACAGTAATTGGAGTAAGTGGAGGGATGTTGGACTAGAGTTTAGTTTACCCAAGGAGTAAATATCAGCCTTTTGGAGTATCTGCCTTTTGACAAGCAGCCGTTTACATTTATCCATTCACTGTCAAAACAGATTTACCCCACAAGCCCCCTTAGATATTAAAGCACCTACAGCCAAATGGCTCATTTTCACTACACCAGCTTGTACAAACAAAGAGGGTGGGAGAAGGGGAGGGAAAAAAATACAGCTATTCGCACTGGTATATATGCTGCAGTAGATTTCACTCGAGTAAACAATATGGGAAACAGGCCAGGATTTTCTTCACATAATATGCTTAAATCTGTGGCTAAAGGGAGAAATGGACTCTTATTTCCACTAAAAAGCTGTTGCTTTAATGGCAGCTATTCAGACCACTTTCAGTTTTGACAAGCCAAAGCTGTCTGAGGTACTCTGTTACTGGGGAGTGGGGTGTGGGTGGGGCTGGAAGGTTTTTTTGCTCTCCTTGTGCACCATGGTTTCAGTCCAGCTGGCCTTTAGAATATGGATTATGTGGTGCCGTGGCTGGGCTCTCACTCCATGGGGGGCTGGACTGGGTGCCCAGCTTCAACAGACTCCCCACTGAGACCCCTGGGTGAGAAGACGCTGAGAACCCTCAGTTCTCAAGGCTGGATAATTGAGAACGTGGCGGATGCTTCCCACACCAGCACCATACGTCAATGTGTGAAAGAAAACTAACAAAAAAGGGTAAAAAAAAAGAGAGTTAAAAAGGGGGCTGGTGAGTGGGTTGGTGCAGGATTGAGGTGAGGAACATTCAGTGAGAGGTAGAAGCAACAACCTCTGTCTGGCAGAAGTGCGACGCAGCGTTACTGCCAATCACAATGTCTGCTTTGGCACAGAGAAAGTAGGAGAAAATAAATAGGGAAAGAACCTCGACAGTGCCACCGAGCAGTAGATTTACCTTTCAAAAGAGAAAAAAAAAATCAGGAGGGATAATAAGTATCCAAATGACAGCTATGTGCCGCTGTAAGACAGCCGAAAGTTAACCAGAGGTCCTAATGTCGAGTGCCAGCAGCAGACACAAAGGTCTGAACAGTGGGGCGCTAAGGCAGCTAGCACAGCATGGCTAAATGGGGCAGGTGATTTCCCATCTCCTCCACTGCCCTCGAGGCACAGCCAATCACTGCTGGGGAAAAGTGCCGCACCAGCCTGCAAGCTAGGAAGCCAGTGAGTGGAAAAAGCTAGAGAGAGAGCAGGAGTCTATCTGGAGCCATGCATTATTCACATGCATTGCTACGGCACTAAGACCTCCACAAAGGGAAGGCCTCAGGTTCCATCAGTGCCGACTTGTTTCCAATCTATTATTGATGGCAACACTACACCCTATACTTTTTTCCTGATTTACTGGATTCTATCATTGTTTCTATAATAAAGGCTATTTTCCAGTAAAGGCAGAACAAATGAGAAGAATATTTCCAAGCATGGTGCCAGTGTGAGCTGCAGCTTATTGGAATCTCTAAAAAAAATGGCTTTAATTACACAAATCATGCCCTGGATTATTCCATTACCAAAAATGAAAGACTTTTTCAAAAAATATTAGGGTGTGCTCACCCTGATATAAACTGCAGAACCTGAAACCTTTCTGGGAATCATCAGTCATGCTAAAGGTAGCTTTCCATGCAAAATTAATGCCAGCATGGAGACCTCCAGTTAGACCTAAGTGAAATAAATGAGCTATCCAATTACCACATTATGATCACATATAGCCACTGTAAAAAAATTGCACTGACGAAATTTACGCACCAGCTGCTACCTAGTATTGGGTTTCAACTCTATGGGTAAAATTTGTTTATTACTTTAAATCAGCAGCTGTGTCTGTGCACACTCATACCTTACCATTTTTGGACAAACATGCATTAAAAAAGCACTTTTCCAGCTTAAAATAACTTTTGAAGGAGTTATGTAACTCCAGCATAGGCTATGGCCTGCTATCAGTGCATCACTTATAGCCTTGAATAGTATCAAAAAGCTAAATTATCTTTTATATGGAGATTCTTATCAGAACATGTTTAATAGTTCCAGCTCTGCAGCTCGGAGCCTTATTCACATTATTACCATGCATACATCAAAGATTTTTCCTAAATCTTTGGAGGAAACATAATCAATCTGCTTAGTATGCACAGCTAGGACAGTGGACCATCTCTCCCTTTGAGGATGTCGGAGCATTTGACCGATCTGAAGTCGATCCCCCAGATTGTGGCTAATCATCATTACCGGCTGCTGAAACAATGACTTTCCTTCAGCTCACTCAGCTTCAAGAAGGACACAGGGGATCTGCCCGTTTTTCTTGGTGGCTTAACACTTGAGTCTGGATTTGAGGAATTAAGGCAGACTTGGACACAACAAGATGTGCGCTCTGATCATCCATCCAAGTCATCATCTACGGTCCAGCTCACAATGTAAGTCTGTCTCATGAATTACACAAAATTTAGAACCAGTCTTTTCCTCCTTTTTGAAGAAGGGAGTATTACAGAGCTGCTGTTTCAGCTGAGGAGGTTTAATTTCATACAATGGTAATCTGAAAACAAACGATGACAGCTGCACTGCACATGCAAAAAGAAAAAGGACTCAAAAAGGATGAACCAATAACCAGAAAATGGGCACAGATGCATGGAAGGGAATAGTTGGGGAATTCTTTACAATGGACAGTGGATTATAAAAAACGACTTCTTCCATGCAGTGCTTAAAGGTTAGGTCTCTATTACACAGAGAGCAAAATGTCAGCAGTATCCCCTGAAAGAGTGGACTGTGATATTAATGGAGAGTCCTGGGAATGGGCTTCCCCTGACTGAGTTTCCCTTCTACCAGACACATTATTCATTTCGTTGTCAGACCGCACCTGGTGCATGTAACACTAACATCTACAAACTAAATGATGGAGAGAATGCAGCTCACCCCAGCATTCAGCCAGTGGTGAAATGAATGTTGTTCATGGAAAGTAAAGCACTGCTAGTTTATCTAAAAGCTCCTCACCCACACAGCTGAAGTTGTCGCCCAGGATGTATTAGCATAATGTTCAATTTTCTAGCTGATATTGTACTTTCATTTAACTGTAGCTCAGTGTGAGGATGGGCCAAACAAAGCACACAGACTGTAGTGAAGCTGCCACCAGGAAGGGTAGAGAGATACCCCAGTGCTACTTTTTGATAGTACACACACACAAACAAAGAGATAGAGAGAGCAGGAGAGAGAAAATGACCATTTGAAACATGAATATTTGCACAAATATTCTTATATTCATTCCTCAAAATAAATAAACACATATGAAGGCAGTTTTTCACGTTATGAAATAGTGAAACATCTTAAAACATAAATGACACTATGTCATGTTCTGCATGATGCGCTAGCCCCACACAGAATGGCATGATGATTTAATATGTTAGTTATGGTGCAGATCATCACTCACACAGCCACCACTTTATCCTAGATGCAAAATTTCTTCTGCATGAGGCCAACTGCAGCAGTGGATTATTTGTGAGTAATATTCTTTTGCCATGGTAAATATATTGTCATGCGGCAGAGGGTGGAAGAAAAATTCTCTCTCAAGCTTTTTTTAATGAAGTCCCAAATGTCAACCCTATACTTCTTTCAAGAGCAGACTATAAGACACCCCTCTTGAAGCCTGGCTGTCCCTCAGTGCATCTTCAAGTGATGTGAAAACAAGCCACTCTAGTAAAAGGCAAGTACAACAGCCTCCCCATGACAAAGGGGTCAAAGGTGGACTGCAAACAAGAAGTTTGGATTATTAAAGAACTTTTTGTTGTCATTTTTTAATGGTTTATTTGATTTGTTTTGATATGGTAGTAAAATCTGATGCAGGATGGTAGTTCTGGAAATCTAGGTAAGTAGTAACTGTGGTCATAATAGACTAATACCATCTCAATGACTAAAATCATTCCCGTTTTTATAAATCCTTGAAAATCATCCTTCATGGTTGCATTTTTAGAAGAAAGACTAAGAGGAAAAACACCATTATAGTGAAAAATGTCACTGTAATTTAGGGTTTTTGGAACCGTAGCAGAGCAACTCACAAGCCAAGATCCAATTAGAAACAACACAATTTTCCTCAACAATAGTGAGAAATGGGAAGGGAAGGGTGGACATCCAATTACTTGAGTCCTGTGTGTAATCTCGACACGTTCAAGTTTCTTCAACAATGTATAAAATAAACTGAACTTAAATGCTACGCTGCAGTAAGGATTGAAAGTCAGGAAGCGAAGACTTGAAAGCTGCTGTGGGAGAATCGGTGCACAGTGTCATATAAACAACTCAATATTTCTATTTTGACATCTTCTGTCATAATGGATCTTGCTGAATTGTTGAAGATTAATTGGATGAGTGATGCCACCTGTATGTCCCAACGTCATGCCTTTAAATCGATCAGCATTAGCTACCATTTCAACAGACCACACATATTTCATTGCTTAGGTTAGAGCAGCAATCAGTTGCATCTATGGGCTTGTATTGCATTTTTATTTGTCTTAAATTTGCACTGAACATTATTCCATATTGGCAGCTCTGAAGCATTTTCAGTAGCACTCAGGTCATATGGCTAGCTCATTTTTGTCCAGTAGATCTGACCATTTATGATCTGACAGATTTAATTTTGGTTAATGTTAGAAATGAGTAAATATTAATATTAGTTAATATTAGTTTTTCTATCTGAAATGTAGAAATTAGGTAGTTTAGAGACATTAAATCTACTTTACAAAATAAATTCATTTTAAAAAAAGTTAGTGGCAAAAATGTGATATCTCTAATGCACTATATCCCATTCTGTGTATCGTATGTTAAAATTCACAGTAGGGGAAAATAAGTCAAAAAGTGAGAAAAGACAGAAAGAAGCAGTCATGCATGGGTGAATTTACTTAAAAAAACTGCATTTCTCAAGTTTTAAAAAGGCATGAAAAACCCATAGCACAATGGCGGTCAGGACTGACATATTTTGCAGTATAGTTTTGTTATATTCCCTTTGTAAAGGCATTCTTCAAACAGCCTGTCACCATCTAGAGCGAATAACTCTCTCTGAGCTTTAGAGCTGCCATGCAAAGTTCTGCAACAGACAGGCTCCTTTGGGTAATGCTGAAAAAGACAATAGGTGGAAACTGCTCCAACCTATTTGCCAAATGGTCTGTCATTTAATGCCCTGTTGCTGGTCTTTTGTCTAATCCTTCTGCTGAGGCCTCTAAAAGGATACATCGGTCTAATAAGATGAATGGGTTTTGACCCTGAAGCTGCTAAAAGCCAACCTGGCCAATTTATCTGAGTGACCTCTGGTCTTGGCACAGGCTGCTTCACCTCTCCTGGAAGTCTTTAGGCATGATCAATACCCCAAAGGCAAAACAATCTAAAACAATGAGCGTCTGGAAGTTAGTATTGGTACTCACTCCACTATGACCCTGGATTATGTACAAAACAGCTCAGATAAACATCAGGTTATTTGTTAGAACTGTGATTTTTGCTTTGCTGTTTTTTTGCTGTGATGAAAACAAAACTCCCAACAACAGCGCTGTAGGGAAAGAACCATAATAGAAATGTCTGCAACATAGCTGAGCTGTTTAAATCCTCCTGAATCCACTCGAGTATTCTCAAATCACAAGCAGCTCATGTGAAACTGAGATGCACAAAACACATTTTTAAAAAAAATGTCATCTTGATGCAAATTTAGCTATAATTCTATTATGCGAACAACAGTCATACCTATCCAAGGGGCCTGGATGTAACGGTGAGAAGAGTCTTTTGATGTAAAATAAGATTTTGTCGACTAAATTAAGGATTTTGTTTCATGTTCTGTTTGTTGGTGTTGGGTTGAGCTCAGTTCTGCAGAGATAAAAGCCCCGGTTTGGAATGTCGCAGCAGGATATGGGGAAGAGACGCTTTTACAAGAGAATATGTTTTCTTTCTTTGAGCATGAATCTGTTTACATGGTATACAATATCAATCGTTGGCCTCAAATCCATATCTGCAAAGTGCTTAGGTTTGCATTGGTGATTAGATGAATTGAACTGAGAACAGTCTGATACTTGATCATCCCTTCATATCTTGGATACCTAATGCTTTTCCCTCTGCCTCTGAAGTGACCACAGTTTCAGGATTATTTGCTCTGGGCACTTGGCCAGAAGGCTTTATGTATTCTGATACCATTCATTTTTAATCAGGACCAGAATATCCTTCCAAAACTCTTGCAAGCTGCCTTTGGCTGCAACACTTCAATTTTGTTATATTTTAATTGATTTGGCAGCCCTCCACATTGTCTATGGTGTAAGTTGACTGTTACTATTGCTAATATTTCAAGTGAGATTCGGCGCTCTGCTCATTTGAAATGCTTCCCCAGATTTTTTTTTGGCGTATTACAGAATCATGCGTTTTCTCACTACAGAGTGCAAAAGAGTAAAAGTATAGTGTGTATTCAGCACATTCCCACTTTGACAAGCTCATCTCGTACTGCATGCAGTGGAAGGGGCTTCTTCACATTACTGCTTTGGAGAGAGGACATGAGAGCAGGGGTGGGGAATCTTCTGTGGTATAATGAGTTTGACAGTGAAAGTGACACTGCGTCCTCCCTGGACCTTGCCGTGTGATCAATCATAACAACAGCTCACCATTTCCTCCTCTGGATACTGACCTTTCTCCCTAAAGGAAAGTAAGAGTGTGTAGGTGTTGAAGTGTGTGCGTATCCTCTCGATTGTGCCATCACCGTCTTTTCAATCAGCCCTTGAAGTCTTTCTGTGTAGGCATTAGACTGTCCTTTAGCAAAGGTGCTTTGCTCAATCAGAACACCTTACAGATCTGTTTTATTCTGTAATTACAGCTATTTTAAGCACCGATGATGCACACAGAAAATAGGAAGAGTCACATCGGGATCATATATTGCGAATCCATCATACAGAGTGCTAAGAAGGAGATCCGATGCTTTTATTCCAATAAGCAAACCTGCCAAGATTTCATGAAAAAATGAGTGAGCGTTTACTAGGCTGATCTTTTCCCAGTGCAGCGCTTGAGAAGAGTGACAGAAAAATTAATCATGTGGGGAAAGAGCTGTGAGCATAGACAGGTGACCCCGCCTTCAGCCCTTCTTTCCCAGATGAGTCAATGGGAGATTTTATTTAAAACCCTCTATTTCTTTTTTTTCTTTCTTCCACTATATCACAAAGTCTATGATTGAACTTAAAATAAAGAGAAAAAAATACTTAGCTCTTCCTAATTATCTTATATATATGTAAACACTGACAGATGCATTTAAAAGCATGATGGGTATTTAAATTTACCTTTAGGTGGAAAAAATGTACATCATTTCAAGGGGGCAAATCATCAGTTTAGCTAGTTTTATTTAAATATATTATGCCAAAAAGGGTATTTACATCATCACACTCTATGTCTGAAAAGAAGTAGGCATATTTATAAACTTACTATGGTTTGTGCTGTTTGAAACTTCACAAAAAGGTGGTAAAATACAGTTTGTATCTACACTCTCATTCATGTGTTTTTCATTTATACTTTAAAAAATGTATCTGGTATTAATATAAAATGTTAAATTACATTTTTGTTTATATTAATGTGGGAAAATTGATTGTTACACTCTTATACACTGTTTTATATCTCTTTCTCCATGAGTGAGTGCATATAGGTCTCCTCTAAGCAATCGATTATACAGCATACAACCTGAGGAACATGGATGTTTGTGACCACAGTGTAATAATATCACTGGTGAGCTCAGCTGGTGAGAGTATCAACATTTAATCCAATTTAAATTATTTGTGAGTCAGCAAAAACACAAAATAATAAATGCATCTTAAGTACAGAAAACCCTTTTTAAAAACATCTCCTTTAAAAAGTTGTACGAGTGTTGTGCTAACTCACTGGAAATGATTCCCTGTTTCAAAATCCTGCTTTTGCACAAGAACCAGTCCACTGCAGAGGCAGATAATACAAAACTATTTAATATAATATCAAACAGTGAGTTAGGATTGAAAATTTGATTTGTGCCATTGTTGGAGATACAAATTCTCGTGTGATGTAAACGCAATGAAATCCTGATTGAAGTCAGCATTTAATCTGACTCAAAGCCAGATTAAAAGATTCTGTGTCATAATTTACAGTAAAGATATGTGTTTAACTGCACCTGTAAAAAAGAAAAAAAACATAACCTGAAACTATTACAACAAAATAGATTTTTATATAAACTCAGTGAACCAAACTAGTTCTGATTAGTGTGATTTCACACACTAATAAAAACCGCCTCCATAAGAGAAGGTGACACCTTGCTATTCAGAACTATTGGCCTCTGTACCTTGGCAAAAGACATGTTAGAAGCAGCTAATAAAAAGGAGTCATAGTGTGGAAATGTGAAGTGCAAACTCATTTTATATTGAGGTGTAACAAAAGCAAAACAATTTACTTGATCTCCAACCTTCAGACTGCCAACTTCCAAAAGTGCAGAGCAAAACAAACAAAGCTTTAGCACTGCAGCAATAGATACACCAAATATTTGTGTTTCAGGAAAAAGGAGAAAAAAAAGAGATTGTAAAAAAAAAGAAGAACCCAAATAAATCTGATATGCTGGTCTAATCTGAAGACAACATCTGAACAATCGCTGTAGATCCAGGACAGGACAGAAAATCTATTTTAGATCCTATGAAGCGAAAACAGACTTAGATAGTGTACCTGACTGTCCACGACAGTTGTCTCTCTTTTCAAGGTTATCGGCTTTTTTCTATCTCTTTGCACGGCAGTTCTACCTTCCCTGCAATAAATGAAAAAACTAAACTATGCCCTCACAATTATTCACATTACAAGCAATCAGTGACTTGTGTGTTTCCCTGTGAGATTCTTTTACATCTCAGATTTAGGGCTCACTGGGTTCAGGAAAACATTGACGACACAAGGAGATAGCAGACGTAGATGTAATTATTAACAAAACTAATGGATCAACATGCTAATTCCTGCTCCATACATTAATATTCATAGAGTATAAAAATGTCTTCCTGTCTATTTCCGTGTTGCGTGGTAATACAATCACTCAATTAGGATGTGTGATGAAATGAAATGAGCCGTTTTCTCTTGAGGATGGTAAATAGTGGTCTTGTAATTGACGAGTGCAGAGTAATTCCTAATCGTAATAATATGTCCTGCAGTCTTCCACCCGCTTGTGATTAGGCTGAAACACGTACAGGGTTGAGATGGTGTCATCTGTTATGTTCTGCAAAACTCAAGCCGGAGAGGAGGATGGTGTTGCACAACAACTGGATGACAGCAAACAGACGGAGGACGGAGTTAATAACTTTTTTTAAGGTGCAACTGCATCTTTGCCATCTGTGTGAAGCAACATTAAAAAGAGATAGAACTTAGAATGCTGACTGCAGGGCCTGACCACTTTACACACAAGTGCTCCCATGGAGCCTTCATCTGTGTATATAACTATGTTATATCAGAATAACTAACATTAACTGGATAGTTTAGTTTTTATTATGCAAAAAGCCTAAAAATTGCATATGCACTGTTTTTTATGTGATATTTGAAAAGAAATTGCATTTAAAAGTTGTTAGCATGACACAACAAGATACTTGACAGCATCATCTAAGAACATCTCAGATATCTTTTTATAAACCACATCCATTCATCATGTTTTTTTCTAGCCTCATTAATCAAATATTTATTAAAAAAATCAATTCTGACATTTAATTGCAGTCTACAAATACAATGTATCATATTTGCCCAGCTGACATCTCACTATATCCCAAATCTGTCTCTCCATATGTTACGCCATATTCAGCTTAACATATTAAGAACAGGTTATGACAAGCATATGAATAATACATTATTGGCAAATATTTCTAAACAAAAAAGAAAAAAATAAATAAATAAATTAAAATAAATCTGTCTTCACATAGAATATCTAAACTTTGAAGTATTAAAAAGACATAGGAGCTTCAAGAAAATCAGCTTTTCCCGATTAATATGCTAATTTATACAGCCAGACACTCCAAAGTCTAATCAGATCATCTACTCTGTGGGGGGTAGCTGTGGTATGAGAAGTTTTCCACCATGTGCTGCAACTGTGTTAATTTGCTACCAAGAATGTATCTACACACATAAAGACACTGACAAGGGAAGAATGGCATCTGACACATACAGTCCACGAGGACTGTCAAAGCATACACAGTACAACGGTCATCATCTGCTTCCAGAAAGGTCCAAATATCAGCAACTTTTGCTCGGCAAAAAGAGAGGGCAGTGACCCCTCTCCCCACCCACCACAGCCACCTTCAAGAGTTTACAAATCCCTCCAAAAACAGAATCCTCGGTGTGATTGATAAGCACAACACCTGCTATGACATCTCACCACCGAATGCCTCAGCCCCTGTCACCCCTTCGAGCACTTACAGTGTGAGCACTTAAGTGCTGACAGCACCAGCAAGCAGAGAAGTGATGACAGTAAATGATGGCAATCAAAGCGCACCTCCTCTTTTGACGAGGCACGAGATAAAACGCAGCCAGACCTTCCCCAGCCCCCGATCAACAGACGATGAAACATTCTTCTTCCCTCTCCTTATTTTTTGGTGCAATCTTCAAAAATATCACAAATGGCCGACACCTCTGACCGAGGAGTGGAGCGGGGAAAAAAAAAACACCTCTCTGATGTTATTTATTCCTTTTGTGTTCCACTTGTGCCACATTGAATTATGAAAGAGGTGAGGAAGGATTTGTTCATGCAACGATCAATAGTCTGATTCCACTGTCACAATACAAGGCGTAGATCTGAGACAGGAGTTTGACAGATGGTGTGTCACCTTCGTCAGCGTGACACCCCCCCTCCTTCTCTTGCATGTGCATGTATGCGCACACATGTCAGGACGTTTGCTTGATTTTCTAATCTTAGAACTAAAGTGTGAAAGCCAAAGTGAGATATTCGAGTGTGCGTGCACGCATGAGTGTACACGAGGAGAGGCAGAGGCACATAGTGAGCGAGCATTAATACATGCACACATGCAGAGAGGCATGTTAGAGGATGTCTGGTACACTTTCATACTCCCACCCAAAAAGCCTTTGGTGCTCGCTGTGCTACAGCACACTTTGCTGTGACTCCTCTACTGATTTAATTAACCTTTTACTGGCACTGCTCACACAATGAATCTGGGAACTATACACAACTGTAAAATGCGTATGACCGCAATGTAGACCTGTGACTTGAACAAATTGAAATTCTTTTCTGCTACATCCCCTCGTAAACAGTCCCAGATGCGAACATGGTGAGGCAGGCTCACAAGGCGCTGCTGCATCCTGATTGGCCGTGCATCCTCCGTGAAAACATCAATGCGACACACTTTTTTTTCCCTCAATAACTTTGAACCGAAGGTGCGGGCCAGAGCCGTAGATGCCTCTTTAAGCGAGGATGACAGGCATCACAGCGGATGTCCCTTTTTCCTAACCAGGGGTCAGCAGTCATCAAGCCCCTCCTACTGAACAATAAACCCCGTCGTGAAATGCTTTATAAAGCCAGGGAGAGTTGTTGTGAGGTGCTGGAGCTCTGTAGCTGTGATACCTAAAAGTAAGTGTGAGCTTTTTCACGCTCTATTAGGAATACAACTCAACTGGGCCAAGCTATGTTTTTGCTGCATGCAGTCATTCATGTTTTATGAAGGGTGTAATATTGATTTTGAATCCAGCACAGTCAACATTGGGGTGAAAGAAGAAATCAGTCTCCTTGGATGTGTTGACTTTTACTCAGAAGCTGTACTTTAACCTACAAGCTTCAAAGCTGAAGATTTATATAACAGCAATCTATACAACAATAATACAACCCTAACATAAAAGATGCACTAAGAGATATCACTACAAGACGAAAGCCTTTTTTCCCCTTTAAAAACGTTGTTTCTTGGATTTCTGTAAAACAGGAATTTTCTATTCTCATTTAGTATTTATTGTCTTCAACGTGTGTGTGTGTTAGTCGAGCTGACAGCAGAGCACCACTAAAGATTAGCTCACACACATTCTGAGTTATTAAATCTTGAATTAAGAAGACTTTAATATATAATGGGTTTACAAAAGAGCAACCCCTGTTATAATTTGAAGTGGAAAATTACATTCAGAGTGTAACAATAAAAAGTGCATGGGTTGTTTAATTATGCAATTTCAATTTTTCATGATATTTCAGAAATATTTGAAATGTTTTTTGTGAAAAAAAACCTGAAGGTCTGTGCGGCTTAAAAACTCTCTAACACACAATGATCCACAATCTCACTCATGTAAAAACACAAGTTTTATACTTGAAACTTTGAAAACGGACCATTTCTTTTAAAACCAATGAAAATTACAGTAAAGAAATTGAACGTAGTTCTCAGTCTTTAGCATGTGCGATATGTTGAATAGACTGTCTTAATCTTTCTTACAGAAAACTTATATTTCAAGCACTAACAATTCCAATAAGTGTTATTACTCAGTGAATGGATTTAACATTATGTGGGTCAAACATTTTAATTAACATTGAGCTCCTATGTAACACTGTGCTGTAGCAAAATGTGTTTTTTTCCCCACTTTTTCTAACATTACAAAACCTTTAATACAGCTGAGTGTTTAAAACTGTTTTCTCAGAAGCGCCAATATTCCTGTTTTTAATCAGGTTGCCATTTAAAGCAGTAACCCTCCCTACAGACAGGCGTTCCAACAGCACACAGCTGATTGATAACGCAGCGCTAACATAAGCGCAAAGACATGCACGGCATACACGTACACGCCGGTTTGTGTTTGTCCATGGTGAAGATATCACTGCCTGGTTTGGGAGAATTATATAAAATAAGTTCTGCAGGAGAGGAGAGAGAGCACATTTATTTTTTTTCCATTTGCGTGGGAGTGCATTACTTTAGGCATGTAAATATTTAAACATAGAAGAGTGAGTGGCTATTGATTATGGAATGCTTTTTTAATTAAAATTTCTTTCTATTCTACATTTGACTTTTTATGCAGAATAAGATCACTTGACAAATAATATGTCTTTTTCTTTCTTGTTAGTTGAATGCACAGATTAATACACAAGCTGAATGAATAAATAAATAAAAAATGCATTAATTAATTCATTTCAATGATCTAAATGAATAAATACATAAGTTTCTTTGTTTAAAACCACTAAATATAAATTAGGAACTTGAAGGGCGCATAAAGATCATGTTGCCTTATGATTAAAAAAAACTGAAATTCGACATTATTCTTATATTTTTATCAGTTCATTGCAAACAGAATTGTGTTTTTGTTGATTCCCCTTTTAAAGATGCATTTCAACTAAAGCTTCTGACATTTGCAAATATGCAAATGCATCACCACACATCACATCACACACGTCTCCCTGTGGTTCCACATGGGCCGTCGAGGGCTGCACATCATCAAGATGACCACTCATGGCCACTCTGGGTTCATCTTTTTAAAAGGGCGTATCGTTTCCTTGCAGGTTAACATCTGCAGATGCTGCGCTTCTGTGAACGTGCTTGGGCTTTGGTACTTGTCTGGGTCGAACACTGTAGAACAGAGCAAATTAGAATGAAATATTGAGTTCATTTATGAATAAGTGGGGCTGAACGGCCCCTTGTCGGAGCTTCCGCATGCATATTGAGTTGATAGAAGCCTTTGGATGGGTCATTTCTCTTAGCTGCTTCATTAAATAGTGAAAGTCAAAAGTGCAATGCCTCCTGACAAAGAAAGAGAAAAAAGAGCAAGATTTGTCAAGGTAGAACAGAGGCCAGTTTTTTTTTTTTTTGTTTTCTCTCTGATGATGAAAAAGGCTCCAAAAACAGTTTTCAAAATGCTTTTTTATAAATGAAACTATATGTGAGTTAAAAGAACAAACTGGTTGAACACAATAAACCTGGACCAGATGATTTGTTCTGTGTAACCTTAAAAAGGTGTGGTACCTGGATAAAGCACATTATATGTTGCTTTTCTCTTCAATGAAATTTAATAAGACTTAAACTCACAATTGTTTAGTGCGTTAGTTTAGGTCTCAGTGGGACGTTGTACAAACTAGAGCCAATCAGCAGGAGCTTCGGGAGGCATTTCCTAAAGAAACTCCACCGGAGGCGCCACAGGGGTGCACTGTGGTGTGTGCATGAGTGTGTGTGGGGTCACTCAGCTTAAGTGGTGCAGGGCAGGAGAAATCAAAGCTTAGAGGAGAACCTATTGAAGTCAAGCTCTGCATTCTCTTGCGGAATGGCGATATGGTTTCATTCTTGACATGTACGCCAACAAATATGAGTGGAGCCACACAGGGAGGAGGTAAAGGCTATGTTTACAGGCTCTTCTCCGGTTTCATCTGATCTTTAAGTGACTTTTAGTGTGTTTAGGATAAAGGAAATGCCAGCAACACACACGAAAAAACATTTGAATTCTGATGGCATTTTGAAAAGGTACATGACTTAACTCACCTCCCCCCAGAGACGAGTCCACTATGATGAATGCTGCCATTAAGAAAATGACTTGTCTCAAATGTCAGACTACAGCAAATGTTTTCGGTATAAAAATTGATAGCATGAGAACGCAAGACATTTTCCTTTTTACCCTCTCTTTAATGCTCTTGCCAGGAAAGTGTAATCAACCCTAATTATTTAAACTGCCTGCCACTCTTAGAAACCATCGATTTCTTAAAATAATTAGAGCTTTACAGTGCATGTGTTATAATGATGATGGCTCACTCTACAATGATGATGAATGACACACAGCGTCAGGAGCGTTTTTCAGAGCACCAACTTTTGAGAAGTAATTTATGAGATTTACACCAAAACGGTTGATGAAATAGCCAAACTGCATGTGAATATTGCAAGCAGGAACTGCAAAATACCAGCAGAAAAACATCAAAACGAGCAGCTACATATATACCCAATCCATAAGTATTGCCTCCATTTGACGTGGTAGAGATTTACCCGTCTCTTTAAACAAAGAACCTCAAACCTCCATCTCAGGTTTCCAGCATGATCAAATTTGCACTTCAAAACCATTGTGTCATTTAATCAGCCATTATGTATGCCCAGTCAACCACTGCAGAATTTCTAAGCAAAATCTCAAACTGCGGCACATAAAGCTATCTTTGATTATACGATAGCCCATGGGGTAACTTTATGAAACTGCACTGCTTCCTGTGGAGAAGGACCAGGTGACTAGCAACTACTCAATCTGAAGGCCGCATTCTTCCCTGAATGCATCAAGAAATCACGCCTTTGATCCAAACAAAGACAGCTGCAAATGCCCCACCAAGCTGCCCCACCAATCGCGTTTCCACTTTCTTCCACCAATCAGGGCCTTGTCTCCAGCACCAACCATAATCCAGCCTACTGCTGCTTTTAATACATAGTGATTTCTCCCCCTTGCAAGGCAATGTGAGCATGAGCTGCAGACAAATAAGCAGTTTTAAGATAAAGGAATAGAAAGGGTGCCCTACTCACCCGCCTCTGTGTCCGATTTATTGTCCATTTCCGTGTCAGTGAGTGTGAGCGCTGAGTTAGAGCGGCTGGAGAGGCATGAATTCTGACCAGATTTTGCCCCTGTTCCCCAAAGAGTCATGGTACGTTCCGGTGATACAGGTTCATGGTTTTCTGTGGCAACCGGTCCTCTGGAATAGCTGCTAAGTGGGTGGGACAAGCCGGTCTCAGGGCAGAGAGCCAAGCCTCTGCGAGCCGGTGGCTCACAAATCCCGAGTTGCCTCAATGAAAATGTCTGCCCTGTGAATGACAGCAAGTAGTAAAGTTAACAAACCGAGCAACAACGTGGTTATTAACCAAGAGCACAGACACAGAAAAAAAAAGAGCAAAGAAACGAGGGAGAGGACCTCTATGAAATTAAATCCTTGACAACATCCTCCCAACGACTTTACACTCATCAGCATTTCTATTACCTGAAATCACAAAACCTTTCAGTTTACATTCAATGTTGTTTTTTGTCTTTTACAAAATTCTTCCAAAATTTTGTAAGAATAAATAATGAACTACTTGTTTTATTTTTCTAATTTATAAAAATATATGACCTAAATAAATTAGGTCATAAATGGCTGGAGTTTTATTTTCCTAATTTAGCATTACGTAGGATCTGGCTACTGTATGAAAATAGAACGAATGAATGAATTACACACACACACACACGTGTGTGTGTATATAATTTTAAAAAAAAATTATCATTTATTGTAATTACTTATTATCTTATTACATAAAATCAAATCGCTTCATTATATGATGCCACATCATCATCATCATCAATTATAAATTATTACATTATTGTTATTA
>JBAMHV010000007.1:9510161-9528528 GCA_037177535.1 Pseudomugil gertrudae | reverse complement strand
TATACATATATATATTACACTGCTATTTATATATAGTTAAATTATTAAAGTCTTGAATGTTAACGGAATGTGAGTATAGTTTAAAACTGCTTCACATAAGAGTACTCTTATGGAAAACTGGCAAGTCTTCCAATTGATTTTTTTTATTTCCTTTGTTTTAACTATTTGTATGTTGGAATTCTTTAAAATATCTTGATAGTGCTTTTTTGTTTTGCATTATGTGCTATAGAATAAATATAGTTTATGGTGCACTCTCCTCTCTCTCTTTTTCTGTTTCTCTCTGTCGTTCACACACACATACACACACACACACACACCCTACAATACGCAAATACTGAATCTTACAGAAAACACGCTCTACCCACCACACACATTAAATATGACATTTAATGTGATGATGTAAGAAGCGATCGTTAACACAGAATGTCTGCGTTTTAAAAAAGGAAATGGAGAAAACTAACGTTCCTCCCACAACCTCATCATGATCCCATTAATTTTAAAATGGACACCAATTAGCACACGGACAAAATGTATGAGAGTAATGGATAGATTTTCTGATTGCAATTGTATGAGCCTAGGGAGTGCCATAAAGTAGAATAAACTGCTCAAACTTTTTAATTACAGAAATTAGAGCAGTTTCTAACAGCCAATTAAAGGAGATGGTTTCTTATTGAGCATTTATTCTTATTTTAACTTTGTCCAGCATGGTGTGAACATTTATTGGGCCAGAGAAGCCAAATGCATCAAACCCAAAATGACTTTTCTGGGAAAGTTTAGTAAAATACTACTTATTATGCCTTTTGTGGCATGCTTTAATTGTGTTTACCACTGCTTTACATGGTGGAGGTGGATTGTTTTTTTCTGTCAAGCACGCACAGAAAAGTGGAGAATAAATTGTGAGAGGGTACTGTATAGTAAACAAACGACAAAGTCCTCACATTCATGTTCATTTACTAATGAAGTCCCACACTGGTAAACAACAGGAAACAACCATCATGTGAGAAAATGGTCATTTTCCCCTAAAAAGTGTCCATTTATCTTAGTTTTTATTATTAGTTTCTTCTTCTGAATGAAGAAATTTATCCTGTAAAATATTTTTGTGGCCGCTAGCATCCTCATTGTTTATTTGAAAGACTAAAAAGCTAAGACCTCTATGCCAAACAGCCTTTCCTCCAATATAACATGGCAACCTTGTGAGACTCATCTTACAAACCTTGCAAACTTGCACAGAAACGAAATGTTCTCACCAACCTGGCCTGGTGTACTCCAGGGTGTCCTTGTGGACCAGCTCCTTGGTTCTGCCTCCAAATAGCATGCGTGAGGGATCATGATCAAAGGCCTGGAGGGTTTCACTAGAACTGTACGATTTTTGAGTGGGCACACGACAGGCTCCCTCGTCCCGGTCAGTAGAGGAAGCAGTGTAACGGCGCTCTCGATCCTTATCTCGTTCGCAGTCTCTCTCCCGGTCTCTCTGACTCTTGGACAGCGAGCAGAAAGGCCGCTGCTCCCTCACCCTTTCCATGCTGCCTGCATGCTGGGTATCCAACTCCCTCCCCTTTACCACCAACTCTCTCCTGAGAGCCTCACCACTGGATTAATTCACTCTTTTCCTACCCTCCACCCTTCTCTTCCTCCTGTGGCTGTGATTCTTGTCCTGTGACTGATTTCTTCCCAAATCCCTCCTCCCCACTTCTGAACCTCTGTCGGCCACTTCTTCAGTCCGTTCAGCCGTCCACCAGGTACACCTGGAAAAGAGAGATGAGGAAAGGAAGCAAAGAGCTCAGATAACACTAATCCCTCAGCTTCATCTTCAGAAGCACACACTTATCCCCTCTCATTGCCCCACCCAGCACTGTCCCTCCCAACCTCTGAAACTTCACCCATGAACTCATACGTACCTGACTTCTCGTCTTGAAGATTACTTCTTTACTCTGCGTGTTTCATTCAAAATCTTAATCTTAACTTTGTTTTTTTTTGTTTGTTTGTTTCTTTTAGTGTTTAGTTGTTATTTAGAAAGACTTTTTTTTGCTCATTGACTTTTGAAGCAATAGTGGCCATCATGTCATGGCTTATGTCTAAATTATAGATATTTGAGCAACATTACAAATACAACATTAACATATCAACTTAATTCCATATCCTATAATTATGTGACAATTAAGATTAAGTAATAGTTTGCCTAAATTATTAGTATATTACATTCCTAAAAATGTGTTTTCAAATATCTTTCTGACATGTCTGCCTCGGTAAAACTGAGGTACAGGAAGGCTTTTTTAAAAACCTCAAGGCGCTGAAAAGTCATAGCAGAAAAGAGTTCCCAGGAAAACTGCCTTTGTTACCTGGTATAATCCACAGACCTGGTGAGCCGCACATTTTACAAAAACTATTTCTGCAGTTTGGATGGAAATTATTCATCGTGAGCTCAAACTGAAAAGTGAAGAGAACGGTATTTTTTTCTCTAGATTTAAAATTCAACCCATAAGAGCTGAAATGAGAAGTCTGAGCGCATGTTTCCATTTTAAAACCCTTGTGCATGTGGGGTTTTAATGAGCCAGTGGCATTTTAGAGAACAAAAAAAGGGTCATTTCTTTCTAAATGTATGGCAAACCTGCTGAACACGTCTAGTCTTACAGATACAGACTCCTCTGTCTTAATTATACGTTCCTCTGAGATATATATATGCCACCACTTAACAAGAAACCAAAATGAACAAGATGTTGTGCTCAGTTTTGAAACTCAGAAAACATGAATTCTTCCATTTCTTCTTGCCATTGCACCTGTCTTGCAGCAAAATTGTGCTCATGAGCCATGCATGGAGACAAATTTCAGTGACTGTTATTTTTTATTTAAAGTTTATCTTAATTTCACTGATGACTCATTTATTAAGATAAATATTTTTCTTTATTGGACGAGCACCCTTCCCTAATTAAACAATATTCTGGTACATGTGCACAAATATCAGATATATTAGTGTGGAAACCCTTATGTTGCCAAATAAATTAAAAGATGAGTCTGTGACTGCTCTCTGATGTGAACGATTAGGACAGGAATGTGACCCCCGCTCCCACTCCCAAACAAAAACCTAGAGTGAAAAGTGAATGGGAGCCGCAGTGTGTCAGAAGTATTTATTACCAGCCATTTTCCACTGCCTCCTGACACCCACACACACACTCACACGTACCACATACCACAATTTCATTTCTCTCTTGGCTGAGCTGTAAGACTGGAGTATCAGACTCCTTCTTTTTCCCAAATGAGATCTACTTCGCTTCACATCAAGCATCAAAACTTTCCAATGAAGCCAATCGCACAGCGAGATAGCCCCAGCCCCTGAGACTTTCCAAAAACTGAAGCAGTCGCAGGTAGCAGTACCGGATCCAGGGATAATGAAAATTGTGAACTGTTCTAGGCCTATTAAACTTACCCCCCCCCCCCCCTCCCCCCATCTCTCAAAGTTGCTTGATATGATTCTGTTTCCCTGAAGAGCTGAGATGCAATCAGTGACACACTCTTACAACCCGTACACTCTCACCCCCACACACTTATTTTCCAATGCCGTCAGTAATCTCAATCATGTCTCATCACCTTTTTAAAAAATGTACACGCCCGTCCAGATTGGCAGATTAATGCACAGGATGAGAGCAAGCAGACACGCCCAGAAGCATCCCTGATTACAATCCTCCACTTCTTTATGGACTTGTAAAGAGATTCATGAGCTGAAAAACAGCTAAAGCTACAAGTCCTACCCACTAAGCTGCAGCCCGTACTATAGGAGGATTTAGATTTGTGTCCTAATCAGCTATAAGCCTTTGAGTGACCAAGCATGTCCCTACATAAACATTCCTGTTTTACTCTGAGTGCCATCTTTTCTTAATTCATTAAAGCATCCAGCATGTATGTAGGGATCACATTGCAGTCAGACAAAGCATCCATGGTAGTTTAAGTTATGCAGAAAAGGTTGCAGAGGCTCTGAAGGAAAATCTATTGTGTTTCTGCAGACTTTAAGTTCCAATGGTTTCAACTGTAGTAAGACAACAGCACAAAAAGAATAAAGTCTGTTTTCAATGCATGAATGATGATAAATCTTCATCTGGTAGGCCCATCTATGGGACAAAAAGTTCAGAAAAGGGAAGATGTGTCTCCTTAAATTTTGAAGAGATAGTTGGATTTAATCATGAGAACTCACGGCACCCTTTTCCAACCCTCTGATATCGCTTGCTTCTACATTTCCTTTTACCTTTGATCATGCAGTTGAATCAGGACAGTCGGTCACCCGTGACCGCTCAGTGGAGCAGTCGACACTGCAAAATTAGTGTCACACAGCGGTCTTCTCGCTAGCCAGTGAGGCATGAAAAAAAGACAATTCATGATCTATGCAACGTAGCTTCGCATACATCGCAAAGACTCCCATGCTGGTTGAGCACCATCCCCCTGACACCTAATGCTGTCCTACACCTCTGCACTTCTCTGAAGCATAAACCATAAACCATCCGTATGATATAGTGGGAAGAAATGTGTCCAAGTCATTTGGCTCTTCGAGGCAGTTGGAATGGTTTCAAAGGTCTGAGATTTACTTGTTTCATGTCTGACACACATTATGTTATACATCAAAGATGGCCAAGGGGTATTTAATAAATCCAACTTGGGATTTGGAAAGGGTGACCAAAGAAGAGAAGGCAACTTTTAAACATGTTTTACAGTCAGCATGGTGGGTCATAAAAAAGGAAGGGCAAATAACAGTTAATTATTCATCAAAACTGCAAAGGGTTTTTTTATTGTATAAGCAAAGATGTTTAAAATAGAGAGCAATTTTGTAAGCTGCACTTCACTGATTAGTCAGCTCATTAGTGCTAAAATCTTTAATTAACCAATTAGTGGACCGACTGAAAATGCAGGTGTAACATTTGAGATTCCTCTGGGACAAATCCCATTTATTTTCTGGTTGTAGCATCTTCAGTCTGAGCACCTACTGCTTTTATCAGTTTTATTTCATCCTTAGTTCTCCATCAAACTACAGACGCAATTAGAAGAAACCCTTGCGGGAATGCTTCTTATTACAGAAGCAATAATCAAGTGAAAGGATATATCTTATGATACGATGAGGTTTGAAAAATCTTATCTGCCCATTGGGAGCGTGTCATATGGTTAGATCGGCTTTGATTGACAGTGACTAAACTAACCCACAACCCGTGTCAAAGCTAGATGTTGCTGAATTCTAATTCAGACATGCAAGGGTGTCATGTTTTGCAAGTTGATTCTTGCCTACCTCGAAACAGTCACAAAAACACAAAAAAAACTTTGCATATTAGATTGAATAGAAAAAAAAACTCTTTGAGATTCTATGCTAAAATGATTTTAATGAACAGCGGAAACTGAGCTGGCATACACTTGTAACTGTAGCACACAAAGCATTTTGCAAAACAAGGAGTATCCGCTGCTGACCAGACTGCTGAAATTGCAACTATTCACTAAGCCTTTGCTCAGTAATTGTATTTCCACAGGGCTGCTGTTGGTATCAGCTCACATCTCCCTGTTGGTGACCTCTGTAAATAATGGTAATAAAGAGCATACTTGTCTTCACCAGTGTGTCCCTTAAAGACAATTCACCTGCCACCAAGTGGCCTGGCCGCTGACTACCCCCCACTCCTACACCCACATACTGCTCCAACAACTCACACACACGCACACATCTTGTTGTTGGCCATTTGCTGGAGCACGGATCAGATGGCTCTCAGCTACGGGGAGTGGTGAGAGTGGTTGATGGAGCTTGTGGAGATCAGGGCTAGTTCGCTTTAACACAGCCAGCACCTCCAACAATAGCCGCCTCTGACAGCTTTGCATAATTCATCTTGTCGAGTCCCTCTCCCCTTCCTCCTTGACGCTCCTCTCTCCCTCTCCTCTTTCAGTTTCTCCTCAGTTCCTTTTTTTCCCCTTTTTTTTGCCTCTTGGCACTTGGAGAAGGGGAGAGGGAGAACCAAGGCAGTGTTCCATCAGATGCTGCCTGTTTCCCCCTGACACCAGTGATTCTGGAGACAGAGAAGTGTTTGTCTGCGGAATGATGCCCAGACTCTGTGAATCCTGGATGCCGTCTGAACCACACTGTTTTCGTTCTACGCTGAGGCACAATGCCTACATCCCTAACTGCAGCAAGTACATAACCCTTACTAAAAAATGCATGCATCGCAATAATTTAGAGATTTTTTCATTGTCTCAAGTTTGTATATGTAAATTTAAGGGTATCTGTTCCCTTTTTTAAAGCAATATTATTTTTATTATTATTAAAAATAATAATAATAATTAAATAAATGTACATCCCCTGACCACTTGAACTCTCAGTCAAAAAGCCAAAAACACACTGAGAAAGGGCAGGTAAAGAGCAAACTAAAACATGAAAAGATCAAACTTTAATTAAGTTCCACTGACTGCTACAACCTCTGCAAACTTGCAGAGGGGTGTGCTTATTGCACTCTGTGAGACTTTTAGAAAGGATGATGAAATCTGACTCCATGCTAGATGTCTTGCCTGGCTGCAAGACGCAGAATATTCACAGTTGGAGTAAAATGATGCAAATCTCTGATCCAGCTACTGCAGATTATTCCATGCAATTGGGGCTCATAGCTGCAGCACATTTTAAGGATAAACACAGCTACAGTGAAAATGTGAAACAAATCAACAAAGCTGAGATGCAGTCAGTGTTTGGTGCTCTTTTTAGTTTCATTTTTTTGGTATGTACCCGCAAAATCATAGGGGTCAACGTCAAAATCTAAACATTTATGAATTCTGTATTTATGTTATGTATGTGGGTGTGTGTTTGTGAATTAGGTAATGAAAAATGGCATGTGGCAGCCCCATCATAACATAATAGGCAGCACAATAAGCTGGGCAGGGATGTTTACAAATCCCCCAAATAACTCTTCATTGGAGACTTGTGCGAGTTATATATTCATTGAATCCTTAGTGGGAGAAAAAGAAAGAAAAAAATTGCCAGCACAGCCATATTCAGTTTTGAAAATGTAAACGTCAAGGTGTGGACAATTGGAATATAAAAAAAGCTCGGCTCTTTTCTAAATGTTCCATCTGCAGTATCTGCCTCTATCTCAAATGCTATTAAAAGCTATTCACTGTATTCATACACACAGGCTACAGTGTTTATCTGTATCCAAGGCTACAGGTATTGAACCCTACTCTTATCAAAATAGGTGCTCCCTTCCAGATTACACAGCCAATTAGACCAGGCAGTCTTAATTCAATGGGCCACAGTTTGATACTTTCATATCAGTATAACTGCAGTGTTACTTCACACAGGGGATCTAAGGAAGCAATGCAGTACATGTACATCGACTTAATTGAGAATCGTGCAAGATGGCATCAACAAATTGTCATCTAACGCTTACTCACAATGAAATAACTCCACGCTGCGTAAAACAAATTCAGCTGCAAAGTCCTGTGGCAATTTACAGACAAATCCATGATCGACCCATTGTCACAGAAATAAATTAAATTGTAGTGACACCGCAGCTGCATTATAATGAAGGCAAAGAGCAATTGCAACGCCATAGAGGCTGGCTACAAGCATAAACCAATTTCTGTACACAATATCTCTGGTAAACAAAAGAAAATGGGTCTGAATCACCCTGAGAGGGGAAAAAAATATTATTTTTCAGACAACACTGTTTTTTTTATAATTACAAACTCAAAATCAACTATCAGCCAATCTTTGGTCTTATCTGGAAATCTGTGGAACTACTGCAGTCCATCAGCCGAGTTCTCAGACAGGCTAAAAATCATTACTCCGGCTACATTCGAAATGCTGCGAGCATACACACCTGGCTAGCAGATAAAAATTCAAATATGGCGAGGCGTTTTAAAGTGCTGACGCTGGGTGTCATTCAAATGCATCGCACATGATTGTACCGCAAACTAACCCTTCCTCTATTAGAATGTGCAGGGGTAGAAGGAATATACACAGCAGTCATATAAAAAGTCACAGACAACAGAGTTTGGGGGACAGCTCCAGTAGCGACTGCAGCAATGGGAATGCAACACGCCATCACCGCTGCGACATGCCGGGAAAATATCTAATCTGACCAAAATGCAGACGCTGACATACTGCTGCAGCTAGACATCTACATAACTGTTACAAAAGATTCATTCTGCTCTCTTCATGGGCATGGAATCATAAGAAGTACACGTGACACACACACACAAACACACAATGAAGACATGTAGGGCAAGTTTTCTTTTAAGTCCTATTGAGCTGCATACACCATACAATGCAGAAAATAATGAAAAATACTGAGGGGTTTTATTCTTAAATCGGCAGCATTATAAAGAATATGTAGGTCAGGATGACACGCTATCAGAATACTGAAACACTATAGGGCTTATAAAAGAAACATCAATCTCAAAATTCACCACATTGCTCTGGTTTTCTTTATTTCCAGGGGTGAAGCTCAGAGAGTCTGGCCTGTTATGATTGGACGAAGACCGATTCGTGAATACACATCCCGCGCCACTGGAAGTCAAAGATTGCTGACCTGTATACCATTACTCTGACTGTGAGGCACTGGTTTCCCGCCCTTCAGTGGTCTAATATTCAATATTTTCTTCCTCTTCATCCATCCAACAATAAATCAACAGGGAACGTTATACTGGCTGGCTTCATACAGGAGCCAACTCCTCTGCCTCGTCCTCATCATTGCTCTTCCTCACCCATAAGACCTGAGGCCCTCTGCGTCACTGAGGTCACGTCAACTGAATTATTCAGGCAATCAAGCGGTTTCATTGACAAGCATATCTGACGCCTAACTTCCCACTGGGCTGTCCAGGGGCCACAAAAGACCAGGCCCGAGGCCCTTGGCAGGTTGAGGCTATTCTGAGTCTTCCTTCAGGCCTAATACTGCTTAGTAAAAATTCTGCCAAACAGTTTTGGACGTGTTTCATTATGGATCTTAGTAGCATACACTTTTGTTAAGCACAGAAATGAAATAACACCAATTTAGAAGTAGAAGTTTGAATATTTCAACCTGAGCTGAACAACCAGCTGCGATAAACTGTGGCATCCTTTGAATATGCAACAGTTCTGGCCATCATATTTAATTCCTCTGATTACAATGCTTGATTTTCACAAAAGCTGAAACTACACACAGCCCGCAGGCTATTTTCACAAACAGGAAGCACAATATATTTCTACTTTATTCTGCCTATGACACACTATGCACATTTCTGTTTGACTCTCCTGGACTCAGCTTGGAACATGCAGGGATAGCTTTACTGCTACAAAGCCAAGCCCGCTCCCCAATCTAGCTACTTGGTCTTGACTCAGAAAGTCCACTGGAGCATGCTGAGCCATAAATGTTAATCTGTAGGTTACAACAGTGTGAAGTGGTGCTGCTCCCAGAGCTGGACCAGCAGGACAGCATCCTGTGGCTAATCGCAGGTGACTTTCATCTCAGCCTGCTTTGGTCAGAGAGCTCAAATCAAAACTAAGCGCTGTCATGCTTAAATATCAGCTTTTCTTTATTTAAAGTAATCCAAATACAGATGCAAAATGGTCCCCACTTCATCACAGATAATTACCAGTTTGGCTGTTTTGTCTGTGAACACCTACACATATCATCTCCACCAGCACATTTGCACATTTGTACGCACTGAAATGCAGAATCAGTTTATGTTATGCATAACACATTAGGTCATGCAGTCAATCCAAAACAGCCTCAGACGGGTAACAACGGCCATTTCGTAGAGAACACTCGTGTCTCTTTTCCAATTAGAGTCCAACATCTGTGTATTACATTGTCCTTCACAGACTGTCAGGAGAGAAAATTCCTCTTTATGTTAATATTTACATTTTTAGCTTTCTCGTGTTATTATTTTTATTTAATTAAGTATTTATGAGGAAGCTAGTCTGTTACACTAAAACATTTTTGCATAAAGAACATGCCATGTGTTTAAGGTGTTTGTTGTCTGTGAGTTCAGCACACAATATAGTTAAGGACCACAGTAATGCATCAAGTGCTGTCAGTAAATATCCCTACTCTAAGCACATTTCAGAAGCGAGCAATCTCTTCCTTTTCAAATTCTTGGGTGACTTTCAGCCATAATTTGGGAAACTTGCACACATTACACACAACCAATCCCCCCTTTTTTTCAAATAGAGTTTACTTTGCTGCAGGAGAGAGATCACTGTACTGAGCACATGTAATCCTCTGACTGAGGTCATTAGTGCAAAACTGCAACCATGTCCGTTAGCAGAGGTTTTTACCATTACAGGGCTCAGTTACTTTAAATTCCAGTGGACCTAAAGAATGCTCCGTGGCATGCTTTACTTCCATGTCCACTATTCATCATGATGTCGCGGTACTCTCGTGGGAGGAAACTAAAAACGCACAGAGAGAAAAAGCAGGTGAAAGAGAATAGAGTAGACAATAGCGAGGCACGCTGTGTGTTAATAGTAACAGATTAGGGGGCAGCAATTATGTAAAGTAAATATGACATGGAACCGATCCGTCGAGCCCAGGGAACTGTTGGTAGTTTGTCAGGCTGCATTAACCTTCTCGTGTTTGCTCGGATGTGTTGAAACAGGCGACTTGGCCATGCTGTTTGGCATATCAAATGTTTTAATCCCTGGGGGTCATCTTCTGTGCCACCGTCGGCATCCACAAGTAATAAGGTGATATATTAAAGACACAGGTTTGTGCATTGACGCTTCTTCAAGATCGCTAAGATCTTAGAGGAGTAATTTGTGCAGATGAACAAGAGTCATCTTGATTGCCCTTTTACAATCTATAAAACTGTTTAAGGGCAGTATTCAAGCTGGCATTATCCCTAAAGGAGGCACTTCTCATCACACAGAATATTAAATTCTCCACAGGAATAATGAAAGGGGAAATTACTTAAGGATATGAACACGGAGCGCTGGTGTTGTGTACACAGTTCATCTAATATTTCTGAATTAATTAGATGATTCCAAGCTCCAAGCATGGTTAAAAAAGATTAAACATGCAGAGAATTTTCTTACAGTCGGGAACAAATCAAAATTGTACTCACCTGCTTTTACTAGTGGGCTGAATGAGCAAAAGCTGAGGTGGTATACGAGAGATTCAATAAGAGGTTACAGTAGTAAGCGTAAATGTCTAGATGTATAACTGTCTGTCATATTATGGCAAAATCTACTAGTAGTCAAATACAGCATGTTTTCTTTGCTCAGCCATACTGATGTGGTCAGACTAAGAGTCAAAAAGCATTAATCCCAATCCAGATTATATGAAAAAGTGTCCATACAACACAACGTGTGTTGTTGTGGCAACAGAAAATGTCTTATATAGATTTATGTGTCTTGCACCAAATAGCCTATGTCCATTAGGATTAGTGCCCCTAAAGAGGATGTGTGACTGTTATGCTTTTACAGGCTGGCAGACTGTTGTCTCTGACTTAACTTTTAGTTTTTGTCATATTCCTCCTGCCAATTTAAATCTTTCCCACTATTTTTCCCAAGCTAATAGAGGCATGTGTTATGATTTGCAGGTGAATAAGAGGACGGTGAGCCTTTCAGCGAGCATCATTCATCATAGCGGCCTGATGTAGTGAAGATCTGCATTACTTTTACTACTCCACTCCTGGTCAGACATGGAACATAAAACAGAAAATGGCCTCAACTGCAGCAGTTCCTCAGTCGCACTAGGGACAAAAGCCATAAATCAATTGAGCTGAGCAGATATACTTGTCCGTCTGGGCTATCATGTGGTCTCAGATGAATGTGTTTGCAAGTTGCATTTAGCTTGATCTATGCCACGGTGAAATCAGATCAACATTTCTCATCCGTGCACGCCAAGCACTGAGACAAGTCACAAAATCACAGTACGGAGACATGAAAAAGTGGAATTTACCCAGCTATATGTCTATTAAAGCATTTGTTTAATTACATTAAAATGTAAAAAAAAATTTAAATAACTTTATTACTATTATTATTATTCAGAGAACATTGCCCTAAATGTTACAGCTTCCGAAGGACGCATGTAAGACTCTGATGTCCAAGTCTAACCTTCCTCGAGGCTTCTTTTAAAGTCAATATTAAGTTTCTCCACAACCCCCTGAAGCTGAAACCACAGGCTTGGTGCAGTTTAGTGGTTGTGCAAGCAACATCTCAATTATTAGTAGCCTAAGCAGGTTATCTTTGCAGGTGATTTACACCTGCCACATGTGGGGCGAAGGTTTTCTTATCACATCTGATGTGCAGATATGTTTCCTTAGAGTTAAGCTATTCTATTGTGACAGGCTCCTGGTCAGGAAGTGGTGGACACCAGAGGGAGACTGCTATTACTTTCATCATTGCTGAGAATAGATGTGTTTAATAATGCCACAAAGCAGCAGCGACGTTTACATTTTGATTGTGTTTTCCTTGTTCCACTTCTGCAGGATATTACTACTAAATATTTTAAGAGACGGCAATATACTGTATATTCTGAGTTAAAGCAGAGGACTTTTACTAAACATGTCTTTGATTATTAAACTTTATGTTGTAACTCCCAAAACTAACAGCTGAAAATTGTCCTGTACTCATTATAAAACAGCAGTTTTTCCTGAATTGAAAAAGTAAAGATCCACAGGGTATGGATCAAAGTATGTCTAATCCATATTTATCAAAGTAGTGATGGGAAAATGGGGCTGGGAGCCCAGCAGGTTGCGCCTCCACATCATGTCAAACCGGGATATTGCAGAAGAGCACACAGACCGAATCTCACATTACAACTGAACAAAGATACAATTAGATATTTATTTCAACTGCACAAATAGAATACTGTTTGACAGAAAAAAAGGAGAAAAAACGATACTCTAAGGGCACACTGACCTGCAAAAAGCTTCTGCGAGTCTGTCCGAGTCAGTGACACATAAACTTCCAGCGGTGCGCTTTAGTCCAAACTTGCATGCAGCACAGTGCAGAGTGCTTAGCGGTGCCTTTTACGCGTGCAATTAGGCAAAGAGTGGATTATTTTTTCTCTCTGTGTCTCTCTTTCGCCCGCTCCACAGAAAACCTCTTTGTGTGCTCTGACGCCGCAACCGATTCCGCGCGTCTCCGGAGCGGCACACGCACACTTTGGCGCTACATGGACAGGACGTCGTGCAGCTCCGTGCTGTTGTGATGAGGCTGAAAGCTTCAGCTGCCAGCTCCGTGAGAAACGTATCTTTCTGCTCAGAAAAATCTTTCCCACAAGTCCTCCAGGCGCAACCAAGCTCAGCCAATAGTCCCAACAATGCAGCTGTCCCCCCCTCAGGAGGTAACGCACTTCTATATTTCCTGTCGCCAAGCAGCTGTGCAGGATGTTTAGGAGGGGGATGGAAAAAAAAAAACTCACTCTGTGAGGATGCGGATGCTCGCCACCCGCTCTGCTGCGCTTTTGTCTGATATGCGCTTGTCAGCTGGTGAACTGCGCATCCAGTCCGGAGCCTCCTCTCTGCCTATCAGCACCGGTTCAGGCCGTTAGATACAGAGGAGGGTCAACTATGACCTCTGGTCGGTGAGCAATATGCAAAACGGCGACACCTGTAAATAAAACCAGTCATAAACAGAGAAAAGCCTAAAAAACCTCCTTGTTTTTATGCCACCCTCGAGGTGCTTTCCTGTTATAAAGTCAGAAATAAAACAGATTTAAATGAAGTCTGGGGCACAGGTTAAACTCAGGCCACCTGCCTGTTCCTCTTTCCACCTGCTTGCCTCTTTTGTTTAGAGAAGCTGTTCATTAAGCTCACCAACTGTAAGGGCGCGCGCATGCTGTTAAATTGGATAACTCGCAAATCTTCCATTTCTCACCTATATAGTCTGACAATGGAGGCAAAGCAGGATGTAAATAAATGTGTTGTTTCTCAGCAGCAAAGACTGGCAGCTAAAGGTTACTCAAGCTGCTAATTAAACTGTTTGATAAACAGGAGTTGTGATCCACTCTGTTCAAATTGAAATGTTGCTTTTTGGAGTACGCCTCGATTCACATTGTTTTGCTCCATCCGCTATTTGTAGTGACATTGATCAGCTGCAGAAGGAATAGGCAATAAATATGCACAATTTGAGCTCCATCAAGCATAGCCACCAAAGACTGTTCTTCTCATCTAAAGATTTCACTGGAATTAGAGCCTGCTTTAATGAGGCTTTGGTTGATGATCATAGGGACAGACTTGAAGTTCTTCTGCACTTTGTAAGTGTGGAAATTTCATCTTGATGAGCTCCACTCGCATAGATAAGTACACTTGCCTCCCAGCCATGCTATCTTCTACCAAGACCACATTAACTTTGCTTTTACGAAAGCATGGGAGACACTATCTGATAGGCTTCAAATGATAGCATTTAGAGGACATAACACAGAAAGCAAAGATTCATTAATTACAAAAGCCACAGTCCACTAATCCCTCTGGAAAGGCATTTTTGAGGGTAAGTCGTTTAGGTTCTGAAGAAGAGAGACGAGAGAAAGACTAACAATACCAATGCAGATCACAGACCTTCAAACTATGGTCTGCAGGCTCCACAGCTCGACAGGGGGCCAACTACTGCAGCTCTGACTGGGCATTTTTCCCTTTAAATCCCCTTCGTGAATTTACCCCACGTCTGGCCACATGCAGTGATGAAGTTATCACTGAGGACAGCTTTTCTCCAAGCAAAATCAGCCCTACCCTTCGATGCTTGATTCTTCTATTATACTCGTGGCACATCAAAAACTTGCCTCCATCAAATGGCATTATCTGCATGAAAGCCAACTGGCCAACAATCTATCTCAAACTCTGCCATTCAATCTTCAGTCAAGGGCATGCAATAAAGAGAGGAATGAGGGAAAGTGAAAAGGAGAGGAATTTTAGTTGCCTACGAGTGCTGCTGAAGCCAGTAGTCCCTTGTCTTTCCTCTATTTCAAGAAAACTACTTTATCCCTCATCTAAATAAATGTTGGAAGACCTTTTAGAAAGACTGTAAAAGAGACTGTAAGTTAGTAACTAAGCAACATATTCACACATTTCATACACATGGGAGTTCCTCACACCAGAGTTAATGATTGATTAACTGTCATTCACTTTCTTGAGCCCAAACAAAAAAGCTCCAGAATACAAAAATACTCCAACATGAGCTCAAATTTCCTTCTTCATACAAACACTCGTTTTTCCTTTTTTTTTAAGACCTTCAGAGGGGCTTTATTTTTTCCACAGTCACACACAGTGCATGTCCGTGCAGTCAACTGTGCCCTCTATTGGAGGCCAGTCACTTCCAACATCCAAATGCAAAGACTCCAACACAACATCTTGTACAGGAAGAGAAGTGTGCATCAGAAAAATGTATAACTACAAACTGAATAAAATGAAAACGTACAGACTGAAAAAAGTGCTTTACTCAGAATAAATGACCCACACAGAATAAAGATTGATAGGTTCCTGATAGGATACAGTTTTATCAGCATAAACACGCACTTTCGATTCCTGCATCCTGCATTGCAGTGCCTCTGGTAGACTCATAGATTAAAGTCAGCACAAGCCACTAAAATTAAATGTCAGAACATACTAGGAACACAGGACCCTATTATTTGCTGTATTTGCTTTCCAGGCTGCTTTCGTCTCTCTGGGTGCTTCCCTGAATACACAAAACATGAACCAAAAACTTCACCACTGAAGCCCAAGAGCATAAACGTACACTAAAGAATAGAAGAGTGTATATCTCTTCAGCTCCATATGTTTTACATATGTACAGCATCAGCAGAGAAAACAGATGGGCCACACCGTGGGGACAGAGAGACCTGTGGACATTACAAAAAAGCAACATTGACAAATTATGCATACATTCTGTTACTCATCTTATGTATGCAGGAATTTTGTCCTCAAGGGGTCAGACAGCAAGTCTGGTATGTTCAAAACTGTGTCTCGTCTTGTCTGATATCTGTTAAAAAGCAAAAGTAACAATGGCTACGCTCTCTATATGTGTGCAGTGCATTATATGCGCACCATAAAGAGTATTGCCTTTTGTTATCCCAGCATTGTGTTCAGCAAACTAAACGGACATGTATAAAGGGATTGGACAGAACTTCTCTTTTCATGTGGAAATGAATCCCTTCCAAAGGGACAAAAAAAAAGCTTTCACCCTTGCCTTTACAGTGAGGATTTCAGGGTAGCACCTTTTTTTTAAATGTCTTTTATATTTGGGTAAAAGGAGGTGAGAAGAAAAGGCAAATATTTCATGCTCATATGCTAATTTTTGTCTGGCAATATCAACATTTAAAAAAATGCTAATGCTACAATAAAAAAGGAAATGTTGCATTTTGCTCTGATTTTATTCAGTGGACAGAATCTTTCCCAGTCACCTGCAGTAAAGGAGGATAGAGACGGATGCCTTGCTGCAAGGCTTGCAAATCTCAGAGGACACTTTGAAACAAGCTGTGGATGCTTTGGTCTTCTTCTGGGGTTGCTCTCTGAACCCGTCTATTGATTATAACAGGTCGCTTTAGCACCACCAAGTCAAAAGGGGGGACTAGAAAGCCTAATCAGTTTTAAAAAATCAAGGCAAATAAATTATTATAAAAAAGATACTAAATCAGAATATTGGTGTCTCTTAGACACATTTTATTTTTTGATAAGCTCTTGGACTTTGTAGTAAAAATAATATATTTTCAAAGAGGAAACATATTTTTATTAAAAAAATATCTATGACTTTGTACACTTTGGCAAAGGTGGAGATAAAATGTATCACTTTGCTGTTAAAAAGGGATTTACAGTAAAATGAAGCAGATGCTGAAATACCAGGCGGGCTCAGTGCCATCCCAAATTTTAAAGATGGATGGACAACCTCAAAGGCCATAAACCTGTGGCAAATCACAGCTAGAAGAGAAAACCCCCTGAACCGCATTCATTTCATCTGAAAGCTATAAACCAGAAAGCAAACAGGGAACCTTTCCCTTCAAGACATGTTTTTTTCCCTGAGATTATGAGGCAGACAGTAGCAAAGTAGGAAGGGTGTGTTTAATTTAATCTTTCTTCTGTGACTAACATAAAGCACAACAAGAGTGGAATTATGGTTAAAAAAGGGCATGTTTGAATCACACCGGTAACTCAGTAAGTAGCATTCAGCTTCAAGATCACAATTTTGCAATTTTCATGGCCCCATCTGAACAGATATTTTGGAAATTACTGAATAAAAGCCAGCTCGACTTGGAAATTGATTTTTCAGAAACATTTCATGATTATGACTGAATTGAAAAGATTATTTTTCACAGTGGTAGAGTGCTGAGCTTACAATAGCAGTGCTTTTTTTCTATTTTAATTACTGAAAAAAAACATGTTTCTCTTTTTAAAAAGCAGTAGATAATACAAGCTGATATAGAATTTCTCATTTCTTTGTTCATAAGGATAAAGAGAAAAATGTTCTTTTAAACCCAGATAATTATCTGTAAATCTTTGAAAAGCTTATGGAAAAGGTAGAAAAATGGAGCAAAATGATGAAACAAGAAAAGAGAGATACACCTTGACCTCAGGGTGAAGTAAGTTATTTGTTTTGAGAGCTGGAATGTTACCTTAAAAACAGCAGCATTCACAAAATATAACATAAAGACTGGCATATTGTCAGATCACACATCTCTTTCAGTCAGTTTGTAAAACACGGAGCACATTTTTATTTGCTGGACTCAAAAATATTAATTCACGTCTATATTTCTGTACAGTATAATCATGAAAGTGTGAAGTCACATTCATTCAAAGTCTTACAGAAAACCACTTCAGTCTTGCAAGAAAATGATGAAACACACAACTATCAATAAATCAATGTATATATATATATATATATATATATATACATATATATATATATAAATTGTCAACATCGCCCACAGTGAGCCACTGATACACCAAACTCTTGCTCTTGCTACATCTTCACTTTTAATAGAGTATGTCTTTTTCTAGTCTTAATGGATCTTCAATGTCACATGTTCTGCAGCAGGTGAGCACTCCATGTACAATTACTCTACTTTTTCAGCTGTGTCAAGTTCATTTGAGTCGAGTCCAGTTCAGTCAACACTATATACCCACACTATAAACAACATCAGCTTTATTAAAAGCTGAAACAGGCATTGATTTGTGTATAAATCCTTGTATTCCTTTGAATTACAACATTAAGCTTTCTGATATTTCATATATATTTAACACTTTAAAAATGAGCCATAATTTACACATTTTAATGATATTTTTACATAAGTTTCTATATGACATTTTATGGACAAGACTATTTAAAGTATTTTACCTTCAGTTTAAATTATTATTAATGGATTATCCAAATTTTAATTTAATTTAATTTAATTTAATTTAATTTAATTTAATTTAATTTAATTTAATTTAATTTAATTTAATTTAA
>JBAMHV010000007.1:9495148-9507885 GCA_037177535.1 Pseudomugil gertrudae | reverse complement strand
AGAATAATAATAATAATAAAATATAATAAAAACAGGAACACTAAGGGTGAATGCTTGAGTGCAAGCATTCACCCAATGAGCACATTTGACATAACTAGGATTTATTGTCTCAGAGGCTTACCAATTTCACCAGTGCACTGGAAATTATGAATGTCAAGGGTTTAATCATATTCATATATATTCTCAATAAGTAGGATGTGATGTGTCATGTGAGTAAAATAGTTTAAATGTTCCTCTCCTTTTATTGTAGGTGTGTTATGATAATGCATGCAAGCATGCAGAGCACTAACAAGCTCCCTGAGGTGGCGATATTGTTGACGCAGGGCACATAGCAATATCTTTCTATGGATCTCTTTGGGACTCTGTTCACTGTACCATGGCATACTGCTTACAACTACTTTCTCTTCAAAGACATAATAATAATATTACAAGTTTTATTAATGCTGCACACATAATTTGTACTTTGATACTGATGCTGTCATTTAAAGATTGGATTTTAATTTTTGCACATGCTGTAGGTTGAACAGCTAACTGTTAAACTGGGAGATGTCATCTAAAATCCCTCTTTTGTTGCAAAAAGAAAAACGAGAAAAACCGGAGGTCTTTAATCCTGATAGTTATATTGCTTCACAAATTAGTTTTAGACATAATTACATTTCCTCAGTGAGATATTAGAGCGGTTTTAATTCAGGCACGAGAGCTGCGGGAAGGACAGAAAGGCTGTAAAATTGAATTCTTACAAGTTGAAATCAACACAAGCCCCTTATTGATAGCTTTACATCTTCTTACGAGTCCATGACCAGTCCAGGAATGTGACTGGTCAATTTTTCAATTAGCTTCTCTTTTCACCTCAACAAATTATCAAGGGGGTCGGCTGTGAACCTTTCCATTGCGATGGATGGCATACAACAGACCTGCAGTCCTTGGCCATTGAGAGCAAGGCAAGCATTGATAACAGCCCTTAAAACTATTGACATGATATCATTTCAGTCTGCTCGGCCACAGTGGCACTGAGCTGCAATAAATTGAGATGAATGATCGGTCGATGACAATTTCCATAATCGTTATACCTTCCGTAATTCATCAAGGTAATGATACCCGCGCCCCTAATGTCACATTTATTCTATTTTGTGCACAGCGGCAGGCACAAAACGTGAACCCCCTCTTCCTCTGTCCCCTTTCAAAAGGATTGATTACATACCAACTGCTTTTTGCTCATGCTTGTGAGTGGGAGAGCAATGCGTTATTTGACCAAAAATAACAATGAAGGGGATGGGAAATGCAATTTAATTCCACTCATTCAACTTCCTCCCTCGCTGCCAGTGACAGGCAAACAGGAGGCCATTACAGTTCAGTACTGGCACTATTTCTAAACCAGAGAGGAAAGGAGAGCTTTCTGCTTCCTGGCTCACATCGAGATTCATCATTATCACATTTCTCTTCTCCTTTTTTTTCCTTTCCAGTCATTAATGACGTAGTTCCTCTTGGACAATTATACGTCATTATTGGTGAACAATAGCAGTGTGAACGAGCACTGTGATTAAATTACAGCCACAGTCATTCAAGATTAATTCCCCCCATGAGGTGCATATCACTGCAGACATGCGTAAGCACACCTTAACAAAAAAAAAGATAAAGCAGCTCTATTCACACAGACGGTAACTAGGGTCTGGGAATTTTTCAGACATAGAGACCAGTCTTTTCTGTCCTCTGTTATTTACCTCTGATGCCCCTCTGGCATGTCATCCTGTGTGTAACAACTGTGTTGTGCATTGATTCAGAAAGTAGCAACAGACCATCACATAAACTCAACACTACAGCTATAGAGTTTAGTTTTGTCTACAGTGGGTTTGAAATAATCTGAGCTGACATAATTAAACGGTTTCACGTCAATGTGGCAGAATGAAAATATGCTCGGCTTAACCTGAGATTAACTTACCTAAGAGTGTGACGTGAACAACTTTCTTATCTGACTGATTCGTCATGACTGGAATATAATTATATTGATGAACTGTGATGACAAGAGCAAGAAAACACTTTGTACATTGTTTTTATCATATTTATTTTCTTTGTTGACACATCAACGGTGGCCGGTTAGAACAAAACAATATTACATTGAGTAAAACACTTTTGAGTTGTCAGAAGGAACATTTACAAGATAGAAACCATTACGAGTACAAAACAATAGTACAATGCCATAACACTTTTAACAAGGGCAAATCAAATGTTACGTTTCAGTAAAAACAACAGTGCAAAATCTAAAACACTATTTTAATTTTATATGTAAGCCTGGTTACGATGATGCAAGTGTTTTATTGTGAAAATTCAATACAGGTTTCAACACAGCAAGGCATTGACACCATCCATACCTATAGGACACAGGTAAACCTCTGTATGTAGGGAGGTAAGATGAAATTATTCTAATTAAGTTTATATTGAACTGAACAGAATAATACTTAATCCCACAATTCTGAAGTACTGTATACTGACAAAGATTAAATAAATTAAAACAATAAAACCAAATAAAAGTTTGTTAAAAGGTAATTGGATGGAAATGGGAGGAAGTGTAAACCAGCAGCATCAGTGACATGCAAACAGCAGAGAACTTATACTGCAGATCACATGGATGGAAAGTTACAACCAACAAATAATTATCCAGTGCTGCAGAGATGCTCACTCTCAGTATAATATCCAAGATTATGCAGCCTGTTTACACCGCTAACCCACCCCCACTGCCCCATTATTCTTGCTGTTCTGTATGCCTGTCTCTGTCTACCACTACAGCCTCAAAGGTTGGTGGAGAATTGCTGGAATCCTGAAGAGATTCCTGCAAATGTACCAGTGAAAAACATGATTATGCATTTTCATGGGGACTCCAAACGTGTCTAGTTTATGTGCCTGTGTCAGATTCCAAACATCAAGGTAAACACCAGCTTACCTGAATTAGGAGGATATATTTAATGAATAACCTAAAGGGAAATTATATTGTTGCAGCATTAAACAAACAAACTATAGTAATTTATTTGCAGAAGCTGGGGCTGGTGTTTGGCATGCCCTTCAGAAAAGCATACATGTACTTAGGACAGTATATCTTACCTTGATGTGTATGTGCACCAGGTATTGTGACAAAACTATAATGATGAAGTCTTTTTATTGTGTTCTTTGGGATTAGGGTTAGGGGTACAGTGTGGGTTGTGCATCATTAGTGTGCTATCATGAACAAAATAACCTAAATAAACACATAAACCTATAAATCTGAACATGTGATATGCTGTTCTGACAGAACACAACAGCATTCGGACAGTTAGGATAAATAATTAAACCGGGCTTAATGAATCCAAGACAAGGGTGTCCAGGCTTAGTTCGATGCACAAAGTACAAGTGAGGATAAGAAGACATGGAATTATCCAGCCAGATGAAACTTATCCTAGATAAGTGTGTGTTAATGGCTTCTTCAACAGAGCCTTGCGATATATCACTGATCTACCATGGCAACACGAGCAGTGTACTTTTCTCTGTTGGAGCAGGAAATCCTCCTGGAAGCTCACAAAGCAGTCAAGGAGCAAATAAAAAAAAGAAGTGAAACACCACCAGGGTAATACAGCAAAGACAGAAAGCATAGCAAAGTATTGCCAAGCAACTAGAAACCAGAGATGTCCTCCGATTATAAATCTGTTAAAGTTACAGTTGCTGTAAAAACACCATCAGGTGTTTTAATTTCTGGCCACAGAAAACTCTGCAACATGAAAGAGGATTTATAGAATTGCTGATTAGATAAATTACATCTTTCAGGACACATTTTGACAATCAGAGTAGCTTTATTGCTTTGTCTCTGTCTTTGGTGCACTGGGTCATGGATAAGTTGAGCCAGAATGACCAATATATCTCAGCTTGATCTCTTATCTTGGTTCTGGCCCCTGATTGGACATACTCCACTGTCTGAACTCTATGTTCAGAAGGGTGTGCAGTTTGGTCCATTGTCTTAAAAAAAGTCTGTGCAAAATTACTCTTTGCTCAATCAATTCCAGAGAGGAGAGTCGTCTCAACCACAAAGACTACCTGCTGTATGTTGTGTACTTTATCTGACTGACTGCTGCTGCAGGCCCAACAAATTATTATAAGACCAGGTTGGACATTTTTTTTAGAGCTATCTTAAAAAATAATGAAACACCATACGTTCAAAGCTTTCCTGAAAAGTTGTTAGATATTTTAAAATATTTCTTTGAATATTTCTGTTCATGAATTATGTTGACAAGAAGAAAATGTCATTTCACAGAACCCCCACAAAAAAACATAGGATGTCATGTATAGTTTTAAAAAATCTATTAGTTAGATCATTAAATTTCACATTAGAAAATCAACTTGTTTATTTATACCTTAGAATAAATAAAAGCTGATAGGTCTGCCAGAAAAAAAAAAGACTTGTGAAAACAGTTGCTGAGCTTGTGCAGAGAATTCACACCAATTGTTCACAAATGCCTCGCAGCTTATTTGTCAGCTTCTACAGCCTGTGTGCACATAGTGATGCAAGACCTGTTATCATCCTCTTATGTTTCTATATTTTTCCTCTTGCTTTAGAGTTCAAGTAGAATGTCTCATTAAGCAGCAGCAGAAAGATCATTTTGTACAGAGTAGCATCAGAGCTTGACTCTTTGTAGAGCATTTACACTCAG
Source organism: Pseudomugil gertrudae (assembly GCA_037177535.1). NCBI lineage: Eukaryota > Metazoa > Chordata > Actinopteri > Atheriniformes > Pseudomugilidae > Pseudomugil > Pseudomugil gertrudae. Next base: position 9,503,212 of record JBAMHV010000007.1, on the reverse strand, counting down.
TCCCTTCAAACCTTTTCCGTGTCATTTTCTATTTTATTTCATTTATCACTGTTTCCATCATCTCCAGGATCAACAACAATTCTACTAATTATTTTATCAAGTTTATCAAAATGCATCAATCTTAGTTTTATGTGAATTTACACAGTAGAAGTATGACTTCCCAGCACACCTTAAATTCAAATCATAGAATGTCAAAGTTGAAATAAACATTTCTCTACCGGTCTAAAAGGCTGTTGACTCTAGAGATCATCCTATTTTTTGAGACTTTGCTTGCAAGTAAGAGAGGTTGTTTTGTTTAGGTAACACGTTCCCCTAGGGCTCAAGACCTCATCAGCACTTGATGGGCATGCTATCGATTTATTTTAGAATCCTGAAACAAACTGGCAATATAAATGTCACAGTATCCGACTGGCTAGTGATAAACAGGGGGGTCTTACTCACAAGCCATTTTAGAGCAGCCGATGAATCGACGTTAAAATTAGAAATAGCCAAACAACTGGAACTTAAGTTTAGTATTAAGAGAAATCATTATCTCAACATCTTTCCAAGATAAGAGGAACTTTCCTAGCAGCTTAGCTGAGCACTACAGAGGGTAAAAGCAGCAGGGAGTGGATATAATTGAGCTGAAATTGGTCTCCCATGGCAATGATACTTTGTTCAATATCATGCTCTGCAGTGATTGGACGATCATTTCTCTCATTCCTCCTCTTGAAAGAGGTTGAAAAAAAAACATGTTTTAGGTTGCCTACAATCAAATCTCTGATAGGAGACATAATTCCTGCCTTAAGGGATAACAAGACAGTTTATCGGCTGGACACACAGCAGACCTGACTGCTTTGAATATTATCTGATATGGTTATGTCAACAACTATTCCTCACAGATTTACAGGCTTAACTCTTTGAATTCTTGCCTAGCATCAACTTCATACAATTCAAGTAAAGCGCACAAATGATGGTTAGCTGTTTTAAACGCACATGCACAGAAATACAGACTCACACACTGAAAATCTGAAGGTTTTTTTCTCTTTTGTCAACTGTGTGTAAGCCTGCAGCAAGCCTAATGTTCTTACGTGAAGCAGAAAATCAAAAGTTGTTTATATTTTCTGACCTAAACCAGCTTTTGAAAAGACTAATCAATTTGTCACGCGTCTGTTTTGGATCGATATATACGTGCAGGAGAACAAAAAGTGGAGCTAGCAGGGGTTCCACAGGTGTCACCACAGATACAGAGGCTTTTAAAAGAGAGCATAGATGAGCCTTCTAAAAAAAAAAAAAGGTCCTGATCCCCTTCTGTTTTTCAATTAAAGTAATACTAAGCACAGTTCTGGCCAGCAAATGTGACTCTTATACCTTGAGATAAGTAGCTTTTCGACATCATTCCTTGGCATGTAGGGTACTTTGACTCACCATTCATCAGCAATGAAATGATTTTGACAGAACCTCATCCAGTATTATTACAATATGATCAAATTCCAAAACTGTAACCTATTTTCATGGTGATGATGCATAAATGACATATATAGTTGGGTGAAACTAAAACCTTGCCATCATATGGGTGATACATTTTATAATCTGGATTTAAAGGATTAATGTCTCCCTTCCATGGAGTGTCACACCGTCATCCTTAGCTTTTATGTAAAGCTTTTTGAGATGAATATTAGTGATGACAATATGGTGAGATTGTCTCAAAATGATGTCAAATGAATAAAAATAAAAATGAATGTTATTGTGATTGCATCAGAATTCACTTAGAAATTTAAAGCCAGTTTCATTAATATTTAAGTCAGTTTCGGTAAATAATGCAAAGAGAAGTACATACAACCGAACATTTGTTAAGAAGTTATCAAAATCAATGGCTTAACCCTCAATGTGTCTTTGTTGAAAAGTCTTAAATGCTAAACGCTGACACAGCAAGTCAGAAACCAGTAGTGCAAATTTAAAAACACACATTGCTTAATTGCAAAGTTTGCACTTGTTTTCGGACTAAATGTCTGAGAAGCCGCAATGTCATTTCATGACAGATAGATTGTTGGTCCACAAAGACTATGTAACAATTTTACAGTAAAGGTTTAATAGACACATCACAATATTGATGTTGATCCAATTTTACCTGATCAGTGAAACTACAGCGTTCTGACGTGTTTAAATGTCACGATTCTACATTTCTGGGGAAACTTGAGGGACACGGAGCAGGAATGTTATTTTTCTGAGCTGATAAACAAAACAAATCAATCAAGCTTTTGCCACAAACTGGGCACAGTTCATGCTTTAACTACCCTACCAAATCTTTTGACTATACTCCTAAAAAATGTTGTGGTCTAGCTTCATAAAAGGAGACCTTCCTCACATGTCTGCACAATACCATGGCTGACTGAACCGCCGGAGAGGAGAAGCCTTGATTGGTCTGAGGGTGGCTGAAGCAGAGGAAAGGTAGCCAGGAGACTTAATGTCAATCATTTCACAATTGTGTGTCTTCTGCAGAGGCATAATACTACTGGGATCTGCTCTGTTGGACCAGTCACATGTAACCACTGCTTGTGAACACTAACAAACTTGCATTGTCTACCAGCAAATCTGTCTCAATCTAGCCTCACTATCTGCTGCTGGCATTGTGGATAGGTACAGATCTATTAATAAATAAAACAGCAAGAAAGTGTTCTCAGCTGTTCATTTTTAAAGGTGTTTAAAATAAATTAATGAAAAGAAAATTATAAATATTGTTAAAGGTAGCTAATGAACATTTGAGGATATAACTGCAACTGATGTCTGTTTCTGATACAACAAATGGAAATAATCCTTTTTGTGCTCTTGCACAATGACAACCAATCGTTCATCAAAGTAGTAAACTCTCGTCCACTATATGTCTCAGTTTACTTCAAGGTTTATACACAAGGTTTATTATGTTTGAATAAGAGCAATGTGAAAGCAAACTTTGATTGGCACAATGTTGCATTCCACACATGTACTGAGTCTGGTTACTTTAAAAAGAAGATAAAAAGTTCATATTTGAAAGTCAAAACGGAAAAACAACTGATTGCACATGGGGCATCGATCATCTTTATAGTCTATGTGAAGTTTAGGATATTTTAAAATCTTTTTTTAAAAATGTTTTTGTTTGATGACAAGGAATGTTGTTATGGTTCACTCTCATGGTAGTGCTGTTAACCGGCACATAATGTAGCTGAAAACAGGTCTGTATACAGCTTGCTCTGGAACAAATGAATACAGTATGTCCTCTGCAACAAGACGTTCATTTGTATGTTTCATTTCATTAGTCAATTTGAAAAAACAAAACAAACAACGAAAAAAAAAACCTTTGCTTCTGAGTTTTTCGCTTGACTGACTGACATTTTTTATAATTAATTCATGGCAGTGACAAGGCTGGGGGACACTTGGGGCGTGGGTTAATTTGTCAGGAGGCCTGCTGAGCCATGAGTGCTGGTGCAATGACATGGCAGAATGTCACCATTTCATTGTGGGAAAGAAAGAAATAGGTCATGAAAGGGCTTGCAGTCTTGGACCAGCTTCTATTATACCAAAGAACCGTCATGCTTAATATGTTCACTGTTAACCTGGATTAAGCCTAATCTATGTTTTAACTAGAATCAGTGTAGATCTTGTGCTTGCATTTTGGTTTTGTTGGTGTTTGTGTTTTTGTTTTCGCAAGTAAAGATTGAAATCAGTGTTTCGTGTAACCCCAGTGCTAAGACTGTCTGAAAGTGAAATTCCCATGTCATATATTGACTTTTTAATCCAAGGAAATAGTATCCTTTTACTCCCAAACAGAGAGGAAAATTGCACTGCATGTATCTCTTTGAAAGCCACTGATTGGGTACTTAGATACAAAAAAAATGTATGACTTCTGGTAAAAAATATCATCCTCCTAAAGAAACTGTTATGAGCCTTTTTAATAAAACTTTGATTGAAAATACACAATACTGTGAAGAGTAGCATCATACATAATATAAAATATATTTAACTTCTTATGACTGTATACACTTTTATAAATAAAGAGTAGATTGAAGGATTTATTTTGCTACATTAAAACTGTTTTGTGATTAAGATCATCTTTGAAAACATGAATTCACAGCAGTAAATAAATGATTTCAAATAGGGTGAATAAAAAATAAGCCCAGCAGAGATAATTTTTGCAGGTTCGAATGACCCCCCCCCCCAACAAGCATCTCCTCCTAAGCAAGACAAGTCACCCAACCACCACAAAAATAGACAAACAAAGAAACAAACAAAAAAAACATGATAAAAGCCTTTAGCATTGCCATAATCAAAAAAGTCTCTAGCTCCAAATCAAATTGAGCATCCACAGGTTGCCAGAAACAAAACCAGTGAACAAACTCACAAGACCAGAGGATGCAAAGCCAATGCCATGGTGCCAGACACTGGGCATAAAACCCCAACAGAATAAAGCAGCTCTGGAAGCCTGAGGAGGACCTGGACAATATCAGACATGTAGTTTTATTTTATGGCATATACAGGGTTTTATTTTCACTGATTTCTAACCAATAGTACGTAACACATGTATTTTGGGCCAATCTAAGAAGCCAAACAAATGTTTGTGAATACACATCTGGATACATTTAGCTATGTCATGAGAAGCTGCGAACCTTTTATAAGACATTAAAAAAACCAAAAAAACATTTTTCATATAAATTCTGGAGTAGTTGGAGCTTTATTTTTTACCCAGACTGGAGACTTCAGAGTAAACAGTTCATGGGGTGCAAAAGGCACATGGGCCTCATTAAGTATTGAAATAATCACCATGATACATTAACCATGAGCAGTTATGGTAATGGGGCTGAACATGACCTGTTATGCCAATGATGTCATTAATTAGGCTTATTGCTTTAAGTTTTAATTAGCAGATATTACTGTCAATGTATTTGTCTTCACCTGGGTGGTAATAAAATGAGCTAGAGGGATGAATCTCTCACTGTGTGACATTATCTGTATTATTTACAGCACATGTATTCAGCTCTTCTCTCTCTGGGTAAAGCACAAGCAAATAAACTACACTACCTCTTACCTATATTTTTGTTTTCAAAAAGCTTTTCCCCAATTTAGTTGCTTGGCAACCAGAAGTTCAAGGCACACATGTAACTTCTCGTTCCCGAGAGCTGTGTTTATGTGTTGTGCATATGTTGAACACACGGGTCTCGTACAATCAGCGATTCACCAACACTTTGCAATTTATAAGGAAAAAAAAAACATTACTAGCCTTTTTTAGCTACAGGGAGGCCAGAAAGTAGAAAGTGGCCACTAAACTGTACATCAAGAGGCAATTCAACATCTACGCAGTACAGGTCAGCAGTGTCATGGGGTATGCTTCACTGTGATGGATGAGTGCTCAACCTACTCGTCTTGGGATGAAGAAGGCTTTGAAAATTACTGAAGTACAGGTCTCCTGATGGCCGTCCATTAGTTATAACTGGCAGCAGCCTCAGACGTCAGGTTTTTGCCATCTTGTAACAACTTCCCATCCACAACTTACCTTGCCTCCCCGCCCCAGGTGTTGCACAGTTTGCCATATAGAACATTGTATCTTTCCCACCACTCATGAGCGCATACACTTTGGACAAAAATTAATCCAAACTGCTGTCCGAATATAGAGTGGCCTCTGAGAGGAGTGTGTTGGCTAGATAACGCACAGTGGTCTCCAAACCCTTGAGGGTGAATGAATAGAAAACTTCCTGCCCACACTGTTAGCAGAATTTTACTGTTGAACTGCAGTGAACCATGTGATTGGTCAGACACTGTACCATATGTGTACATTTTACTCAGCTAATGATCACAATCACAATCAATTACCGAAAAAAATCCAAATCATTCAGTTTAGGGTTTTTGCAAAGTTTGTTTTGCTCACTATGCAACTTTGCAACTTATGTTTGTGAGGAATGGGTACAATACAGTCTCGGGAACCTTCGCAGCTTTAAGAGGTTTTGTTGAAAATAAGAATACTCATGCACAGTCTGCATGGTCTGCCTGCACACATACCCACTCACACACACACACAACCATTAAATTTTTCACTAGGTTTTATCTTTGAATTAACAGACATCCAAATGAATGAAAATTTGTGTTTTTACCAACCAGCTCCACAGTATTTAAAGTATATTAAACATTTAAGAAATTAAATCTTGTAAATACAATTAAAAAACAAAAATGTATAGTAAATGCAGTTGTAAATTATTGTACATTAAGCATCAATAAGCATTTAATGGTCGTTAGGGTATCAGAACTGGGTATAAAAGTAATTGCCACCAAATGTAAGTCTATTTGGGAAGGTTTGGCTCACCATTTTATGATAAATATACTATTATTACATTTCTTAATCCATAACTGCAAAGAAATAGATATTTTAACTGCAACATTGCATAATATAAAAATATTCAGGGAGAAAAATCTCTCCATAATTTCTCCAAGGACAGAAATCAATTCTGGGTGAGCATAACCTTCAAACCTTCAAGTGATATTGAATCAGAAACTGTGATGTATTTGCTGAATACAGTCCATTACTGTGGCTAGAAGTCTAACCTGAAATAGGCTTTTCTCAAAAACGGTGCATATGATTTCTTACAAAACAAAAATCATGCAGGGATATTTGTGCTTATTCTGTGAATTCCTGAGGTAATAAAGACAATAGCCAATTAATGGTGGTGCTCTAACTTTTTCCGGGTTCAAGAAAAGACAAACAAAAAAGAGGCAAAAATGCTGGAATTGTTTTTAATGTGATACATTCATTTACTGGTATATATTTGCCATAATACTTCTTCTTTATGTTGAACGTTGTAGGTCAAGGGCTAAGAGGATCCTCAGTCAGCCTAGCCACCCCGCACACACTCTCTTCTCTCCACTGCCATCAGGCCAGCGCTTCTGCTGCCACTTCTCACTTTTGCACATGTAAATATTTACATAAATATGCTGCTATTCATCTTTTTATTTATTTAAATCTTTATTTAATTAAAAAAACTATTTTGTCTTTCTTAAAGGATGCAGGCACCAGAAACACATTTCACTGCATAATTGTACCATGTATAACTGTGCATGTGATGAATAAGCCTCTCTTTCTCTTTTCCTATTCAGGGTTGCAGGGAAGCTGCAACCAGCAGCTATTAACAGGCGAAAGGCAGGGTACACACTGGCACACTGGACAGGTCACCAGTCCATTACAGGGTCAACAAAGATACAAACAGCCAATCATGTTCAGTCACTCCAAGGGAGAATTTATGGTTACCAATTAACCTAACATGCATGTCATTTATAAATCATTAGATCATACCGAATGAAACCTGACCACTGACTCATGGATTTTTTCATTTACTTAATTAAAAAGATAATTATATTCTCTTATTATGAATTGACCACTGATATTGGTAATAACAAGACATATAGTATGACCCTGAACAGTCAATGAGGCAACTGCTCAGAATGGACTATCTAATCAGGTATTTCACTCATTTAAATCAACATTATCAGTGGTTATTAGCCCATTTGTATGGGACAGTGGGCTGTTTTCATTGATCCTCTTATCAGCAGCACTATACAGGAAGACTGTCATTCCTATCCGCTGAGAATCAAGCCACCGGTGGACCCTAAATCCTCAAATTATGGAGCATTTTCAGGATGAATGACAAAAAATTAAGACGTCTGAATGGTGACTACGACTAAATCAACAAAAGCTGTGTTTCATTCCCAAATGCACCTTAAACAAAATAGATTAATTCAATTCAATTCAATGCAATTCAATTTTATTTATATAGCCCAGTATCACAACAAAGTCGTCTCAAAGGGCTTCACACAAAGTTAATCACACAACAACAGACATAACACACAATAAACACAGTAATGACTACATTAAACTAAGCAGACCAAGGACATCCCTGTCCTTAGACCCTCCTTCTCGGTAAGGAAAAACTCCTTAAAAAACCCAGTTGTGGGGATAAAAAAATGAAGAAACCTCATGTTGAGCCTGCATTGAAGGAGAGATCCTCTCCCAGGACGGACAGGCAAATGTGCCTAGGACTGTTATCACTTAGCTCATCTACATTC
>JBAMHV010000007.1:9472564-9495048 GCA_037177535.1 Pseudomugil gertrudae | reverse complement strand
TAAATGAATAGAAGAGGAACAGCCAATGAGAGCAGAGGACAGAGGCTCAGTGCACCATACTTCCCCCAGCTTCTGACTTATAAAGCAGCTTAGCTTCATTTGTGTAGTTAAGATTAATGAGTAGAAAAACTAAACATGTCTTTACATTAAAGACTCTCATTGGTCTTGTGAGATTTTTGCTACCCATTTACGACATGGACTGCCATAAATATGCCACATTGTCTACATCTAGTTTATACATATAATTTAGGTATGCAGGAGGTTTTTGCTGTTCATTTTTTACCATTTTGCAATGTCTCTGAAAAAGGCACTCAAATGTTCTGACCTGTTTTTATGTCACAGTGGGAACTTGTGGAAATTACACTTATCCACGGGGATGGTTGAAAAACACTGCGTGTGATGTCATTCTGAAAATCATGTTTACATTCCACTTTCACCTCGATGAACCATGTTTTTCACATTATTTCTCAATGGTTATAGAAGTTGTAGCCTTTTATTGTATACGTATCTTTCACTGCTGGAGGGAGTGCGCCCAAGGGCCCCACCCTCGACTGTCTGGAACAAGTGGTCCCCCTTCTAATGGATTAGTTTAAGTAAAATGATGGGTGGATGGATATTAGTAGTGAGTTTAGACATGCACTTCATCAGAGAACAAAACTTTGGTAGTTCACCAAGAAAATGAAGCTTTTTTTCCTCATAACCTTCTACAACTGACTGTATCCTATTCACATATTGTTGTCACTGTCAGAATGTTTCTGTCAGATGAATGAATATACAGCTTGTGGAGGTGCTCTGATCTCTTGTGTTGCTGGAAATACAAAGCAAAGCCATCAAACATTGTAGATAATTTTTGTTCAATATTCTTTAAAGAGATAATGAAAAAAATATTACGCAAGGAAGAATCCAAATATCTGTTCTGTGTGGAAATAACAGATCTCTGAAAAAGTTAGATAGGCAGACAGTGGTCATGTGTTCTATGGTAGAGTTCATGTTTAAAAAAACAAAACAAAAACATAATAAACAAAATGACAAATAATGCTTGTTCTAGGTGCTGAATATTAGAAAGATAAAACAGGCTTATATAAACAAAATTTGTGGAAACTTCTCTGATAAAATGACTTTCTTATGATGCACTGATGTATGTTTGGATTTTAAAGCAATGAAGGCCTCCATGAAGAACATGTCTTTAGTTTGTATGATTTTACATTGAAATAACAGTAAGAGCAGAATCAAATTATTCAGGCATGTTTAAAACTTATCTGTGATTAGCAAACCAAAAAGCAGTACCAAAGTCAGGCAAGACATCATGCCATCATATTAAACTGAGCAGCAGAGGGGTCAAATACCTTGTTCAGTGATGTACACAGCGGACATCTGGGGGCTTGAAAACACAATCGCTAACATCGGCTGGTGCCGGATGGCTGCATGGTAACCTATATCATTGTTATGTTGTTCTGACAGGGATTTGACACAGAAAAAGAGAAGCTCAGACTGAGACTGTCTGGTTACTCCTCATCAAAATGAATCATGACAGATTGAATCCCTCTAATCCAACTTCACAAGAGTTCAGAGGAGTTTTACAGCCTTGTGCAGGTCATTGCGTCCTCACCTGGGAATTAAAGAGCAGAATTAATATGTTGTGATTAGGATGTAAAAGACCTAATGGATGTGGGAGTTTCATCATTTCCTTCTATAATTTTTGAAGCTTTCTTTCTAAGTTGGCTTTGTCAATCCTGTTTGTTTGAACATTTAATAAATATAATAGTTCTTTACAGATATACAGTATGAATCTCTAAAATCTTGATAATGAATCATACAAGCTTTTTTTAACTAAATACTTTTTAAAGGAAGGATGATCAAAGGTTATAAAATTGTAACTAGTTCTTAATTAAAAAAATACATTAGAAATAAATTATAATTAGACATGATGAAACATTCCTGTGAAATTTTATGTTCTGGTACATTAATAATCCTAATCCTAAAAATACTTATCAGTCATAGATGATAATCACATATACCTGATGCTAACTGCAAAGCAGTTTTTATATCCTCTGATTTATCTAGATATAAGGTCACATGCTTTCAGTTCTTTTAAAGCCTATGTTTACTTTCTTGTCTGCAGCAATTTAAAAATAGACAAACAAATAAAGTTAAAGCAATCTGATAACAAGATTAGGTAATCAGCTGCATCCCCAAAGTATCAAGATGGATCATTTATTCATTACATTTTCTCAACTATCAATTAAACATAATGGTTCCATGTTTTCCACAGATGACAGGTTGCACTGAGGTTATTAAATAAATTTAATGAGAGAGGGAGTAAAGAAGACATTAAAGAAACAATTCTGCGTCCGAGAATCGAGAGCGGTAAAATCAATGAGATGCTTGTTTAAAAAAAAGAGAGAGAAAAGTAAACCAGCATTTTTGAATTTGAAAAGATAAATATTGTCTTTTTTTCCGAGGTGCAGCATAAATACATGAAAGGCAGATTCTCTTCCAAAAGCATTCAAATTCTGAGGCACACCCAATGTAGCCACAGCTCACATCTACTCTTTCAAGACAATAATCAAGTTAGCACAGACATGTTCATGTTAAGGTGTGTGCTCATTTTCACAGTAAATCTACATGCAAAGCTGTTGTTGCAAAGGTATATTTTGCACAAAATATAGCATTCTTGTATCTTATTGAACAGTAGCAGGGAAAAAAATAAAACATGAGAAATGTTTCAATACAGCTGCTTTTGTACTCTTCCTATGCACAGACATTGATTAAGATTATATAGTGATTATGCATTTTGCATGCCAGCCACGCAAAAGAAGAGTGGAGGGGAGCATTAAGGGGCTTGGCGACTGTGGGACCCCCTGCTGAGATGAGAGGGAGGGTAATAGCCAAGGAGAGGGGAGTGTGGAGAAAGCTAACCAATCAGCTGTGTGCTCGGAAAGGGACCAATCATGACTGCTGTTCTGGCTCTGTTGCTCCCTCTTTCAGTCTAATTCCCCCTTTTTTCTTACATCCCTGTCTTATTTACTTATCTCTTTCTGAAAGCTCTTTCTCTCTGGCTCTTACCCTTTCTTTTTCACTGCTATCTGCTGCATGAATAGTGTGATTGAGCCTTGCAAACCTCTTTAGTCTTGTTCCAATCCGTGTACTGTGGAGCAAACCTCAACAATGCCTGCCTCAACCCCACCCCCTTCGGGTGTACACTTTCTTCCCTGTGGTTTTGGATTCAGTGGCCACCCTGCTTTACGCAGTCCACTCCCCTTCATCAGATTATTATTCTGTCTGCAGTCACTAAGGAGATATGCACACCATCCATCACAATGTACAAATTCTCAGTGAGCAGATTCGGTTGGGTCCTAATTAAAAAACCTTTCCACTCGTTTTCTTGAGAGATAATTAGACTTTCATCTCACCAGGATGCCACATCCATAGATCCATTCTCTGTTTCCAGCAAGCCTATAGGAGAGAAAAAATACATTTGAGGGTCTTTAACGGCTCTCCTTCAGGGCACCAGTCAATAATTAAAAGTACAATTTCTTACAAAACAGCCTGCCTTGAGTGGAAAAGAATAATATCACCAGTTTTTAAAGAAAATGAGCATAACTGGTTGTAAAGCTGTCTTTTAAATAAATAATCAAGGTTATTCACTGCACCGGGATTCATATAGCATTGGTTTTTAGGTAAACAAACTGATGCAAGAGCCCACTTAAGGCGATGCTCTACAGTGTGTCTTGGTACAGCTCTGATGTGAGCTTGGAGGCCGTGGAGCTGTGGGCCTGATATGAGACAGCTGGAAAGGTTGAATTATTGAAGAGCGTGGACGAGCTCTGAAACACAGGCCATGTCCTCCCAGCTGCTCCATGTGCTGAAGCTGACACTTCAGCAGTCGTCAGACGTGTGCAGTTAACAGGGTCCATCTGTTATTGAGGCGTAATGAACACAGACGTAGCTATGGAGAAATGAATCACTGCCACTTTATTAGTGTAGCACAATGATAATGATTGTGCCATGCGCGCAGCCACAATGGTAATAATTATAATATTTGTGATTAGAATGATGATTAGAATGGAGAAAATGGCAGGGGAAATGATGGCCATGCTATGGATGATATGTGTTCGCTGTGGTGATGACATTGCACAGATATACAGGTTGAGAAAAACAAAATGGTGACAACATTCTCATTTTCGCTCATTATGCATGCATGAAGGAGGAATGATTTGCAAATTAGCACTGGACCAAGGGACCTGCAGGCTCGAAGAAAAATAACAAAGCACTCACTGTAAATATGATTGTTGACAAATTCATGTAAACACCTGCCAAATGGAAAACTCATCATTCTAATGTAGAACAGGCCAGTGTTGAAAAGCATGCAGAGTGCAACCTCCAAAATCAATAACCAGCATGCCTTTTCATTACATAAGTGAGATTTGTATTCATCTCAGAGATATATATTTATCCCACTTATACCCTTGGCCCTAGAGTAAATTCATTTAGTAATGATTACCTGACTCAGGTAAAACCAATTTCCATTCACTTGTTACCCTGAGTTGGTGACAAGGGCACCGACAGGGTCACTTTTCAGCAGTTTTTGGCTGCATGCGCACCATCAGCAGTTGATGCTATGGACTGTGTGTGTGTGTGTGTGTGTATTACCTATCAATTTGCTTGAAGTCCAACAAAGTACAAATTTATTGCAATGACACAAACAGGAGAGCATCTCGGCTTTTGTGCTGTAGCTCACTTTGAAGGCTGTCAACGAGTGTGTGTGTGTGTGTGTGTGTGTGTGTGTGTGGGCGTTCAGCAGTCTTTTTTCCCTTGAGAGCCGCATGCAGATAAAAATACTCAAACCCATATAAATGCCAAAGGGGACATAGTGTACATATGATATGTTTCAGTAGGAAACTTGGAAAGTTGTAGGGATTTTTTTATTCTTTTTACTAAGACAAGTTAGTGCTTCGTTTATGCTAACTTACAGTGAAGAAAAGCTTAACTTGTATATGTGAAGAAGAAAAACTTTAGCTCAGAGGTAGTTGCCAGCACATTACGTCATTTTAAAGGTAATTTGCTTTCTTAAAGACTACTGACTAGAAACCTTTTATTTGACAGCAAGTAAATGGAAATAAACACATTTAGATAAGCAGTCTTCCTATAAGCAACTTCAACAAAACTCAGATTTATATGAAAAAAAAGTAATTTACTATAGAAAGAAAGAAAAAAAACATTTTAACCACGTTTATGTGGACTGAAATTATAAATGATATTCTTGAATTTCAAGTTTAAATCAATGTAATTATGATGTATTTCCCTCATTAGTATGACATCCAACAAAAAATCTTTCTGTGATTTGATACTTTTCTATTTTTCATCTTCTTTAATGTTTGTTTCCTGGAGCTCTCTCCCTGAAGGCTATAGTGTTTCTGTTTTATGGCTTCTCATAATAAAGGCGCACCACTGTGTTCCTGACTCTTTTTATGGCACACTGACATATTACTGTATGCACATATTTGGAGCCGTCGCTGTCCATCAACATCCCGAGGCTGAGAAACCGCACTTCACAACATTTTCTTTCAGGACGACTCGTGACATCGTTGTTTTATGCAACACTTTCTATGTTGGAATTCATCTGTTTTGAACGTCACTATTTCAGCAACTACCGGTACATAAGAAATCATTATTTGAGGAAGAGGAGAAAAGTAAAAGAGAAAGGGAATGACATCACATAAGACAAGAGTGAAGCTAGAGAGAACTCAGCCTGGGCAGGATAGAAGCTGAGTTAGCGTGTCACTGAGAAAAGCTGCTAAAGTTCTAGTGTTATATCTGTTGTAATAATTTAACATTTACTAAGCCTGCTGTGTAATGGGACAGTTATGATATGTTAAAGTACTGAACTGACCTTGCGTGATTTATTTGAATAACTTTTAGGAAGCTAAGTATGCTTAGTTTTTAAACAAGGTCCTTGTTTGCAGTTTTCCATGCAAACATTTCTTTGCTATTTGAAAAAAAAATATTTTCACAACAGTAGAATAAAAATATATCTATATACAGATGAAAAACACAAATAGGACAAGAAATAATTTACTGTGCATGTCAGGCCTGCAGTGGGCAGTGAAACATTTCATGTGTGCGCTATATCCTCATCAGACCTGAAGACATGACCTTGCATAAAACAGTAAGGCTTATCTAGTGCATTTATCTTCTTAACTCTGTTACTGTGTAAACAAGTGGCCAAAACCTGTTTGTTTTACTGTTGTTGTGTAAAGACAGCCTAAGTGAATCTGAAAACATTTTTAATTTGTCTCAGTGTTTACAACTCAGACATGTTTCTTGAACCTGTGGTACCATTGCCCCACCTGCTCTTTAGCCCATATTTGCGAACCCCTAAGCAGCTATAACAATAGCAGATTAGTGTTGCCTTTGTGCTTCAGAAGTCACTGAACATGTTATGGTCGAAACATAAAATCTTCTTGATCCTCTACTATCACCGGCTGCGTTTCCATTACAGCTTTTCACAAAATAAAAGGGACATTTGTAGAAGTTTGAGAAATTACTATTTCGATTGAAGTGTTTAACGTATAAGCTGCAGATCTCATAAAATCTTGTCCAGCTGCCAAGATTTCATAAGAATTGCTGCTCACGCAATGTTATCGTAATGTGCAAAATTTTCCACAGCTTTTTGAAACCATACTTCCTCATTTCCCTCTTAATTCATTGTAAAACTCCCACTCATTTACCCCATACTGTGCCATTGTAACCAGTAGCATGTCCTATGTCATGTCTGGGAACGCGTAAAACTGAAATAGTGTTTCCATTGCACTTTTGTGATTAACTTCTTTATTGAAACGTTTTAAAAGCCACCTCACAAGAGTGCAAAAACTTATTTGAAATAATTGAGAAGTTTTTTTTTATGTGGGTGTGTCCATTACTAGATTTCTATTGCAATATTTAGGTTTTTAGGTGCAAATCTATGGGTAATGGAAACACACTTATCATCAGCAAAAGTGGGCATGGAAGACGCCCTTTGCCACAAGTATTTTATCTAAAATATAACTTATAACGATTCTTGTTATTGTTTTATTTTTGCAGGTGTCCTAATTTTTCAAGATTATTGTAATCAATTGTTTATTTTTTTCAATAATTACTTTTACAATATAATTTTTTCTTTTCATAGTGATGATAATAGCAAACATTTTTATCACTTTTTCTCTTCTTTGAGGGTTACAGTGGAGCATGTCTCTCTCTGCATCTCAGCCACCATACGAGTTTTAAAATGCATTATAAACAGCATAAATTTATAATAAACAGGATATAAACAAACAAAAACAAGCTAAATAATAAACTAAACTAAAAGAATCAAAACATAATTACATATAGGATAGGACAGGCATGGTGTGTGACTGACAGCACGGGTTGGATGGGATGAGAAGGGCGCTGGTCTGAGGATCACTCTGACCTTGCAACCTGCAGGCTTTCGCCTAAAACCAGATCAATATATAATGCTTTGTCTTTTTTAATGCAACACACTGATTAAGGTTATTACTGGTTAGGGTTTTGCATATCAGGGGGTCTGTCTGAGTTTTCCATTAATTTGAGTTATTTGCAGTTTATTTTGTCCATTTGTTTAACCAAACTGTAATATGTGTTGATGTTGGAAAGCAGGTCTTTAATTTGTTCTGATTTTGATGTTGCTCGGTGGTTTTGTTTATGGCAAATAGTACACAGATATTGTAGAAACAAGTCATATAAGAAGGAGGGTGGACCACAGACTCAATACCTTTAAGGTGTACCAAAAGTTTAAATGTTGGCCCACATATTTTTTCTTGCATTCTAAACTCATGTTCTCTCAAATAACTAAACGAAACATATGGTGTGGTCTGGTTTTAGAATATTTAATGCTTAATTATACATTTAGACAAAATGCTTCATTTACATTCATTAGATACCACACAATGTGTTTTTGTTTTCACCAAACAATGCAGATGTAAACAAAAGACAAACCCCAAAGACTGGGGCTGCCAGGCACAGTGCCAAGAAACTGGATGGTTATACTGTTCTCATTTTATCCCAACATTTTTTCAAAGATCCCTAAAAGCACTGTAAAGGGCCAGGAGAATAATATGTTTTAATACATTTTAAGGCACAAATTTATGGCCAGGGCAAGTGTAAAGCAGGTAACTTTTAGTAGAATTCAGCTGTAGTGGAAGTGAAAAAAAGGCTTAATGAAGTCAACTCCTCAGGCTCACATAGATAAAACAGTCACCAGCTGCATCCCACAAGGGTACATTTAGAATTTCACAGATCATAGGGTTAGCTAGCCATTCATTGCACAGTGCTTCACTGTTTCTTTACATTTCATACCAGGAAGAGAAATATTGCTGATGCCAACAGAAGTTATTTTGCTCATTGTCACAAAAAGATCATAAATAGTTTTAGCCCAAGTTAAGATTCAAGTTCAGATAATTACCTTCTGGATGAAGTAAATATCAAACAAGGAGCCATGCATTACTGAGGTTGAATGCACAATGCGGTCACAAACACCATGCAAGCTGGTTTCACAGCGATGGCCTGTAACAGCTATGTGATGTGCCTCTAACCCTCTGAGACTGGCACGGATGTGTGGACGCCTCTGGAGTCGAGGCTTTTAAAAGAATGCTGCTCCAGTTTTTCCTGTTGTCTACTGAGAGAGCCCAACAGGAGCGGAAGCTGGTTTCAAGCGATGTGCAGTAACTGCCATGATCTGACCTTCCTCAGTCTGCACACTGCTGTGCTCCTGATGCTGTGGTTAGTGTAAATGTGTGAGAGGGGAGCAATGACACGGACCTGAGAAACAATGATGAAAAATGTTATAATCTAGGATGGATAGCTATTGACAGGCTGCATAAACCATAAAATGTATGGGCCTAGTTTTTTCCAACCTCTTCACAAATCCTTTTTAACACATTGCCCAAATAATTTACCCCCATTGGATTTTCTGAGTACCATTTTACTTCTGCTTGAGCGTTTCAAATGTGCTCGGGTGTAGGTAAAATGTTATCAAGTCACTTAGACATTTGGAAAGGTACTTTTTATAACTGGACACTGATCACATTGGATTCAGTTTCTTTTTGACCTTCATTGGGGTCTGGTTTGGTTTTTGTGAGCGGATTATGTGCAAGTGGCAATGGATACATGATTTTTGTGTTTAGAAATTAATAAGAATTTAATAATTCCAAATTAAAGTATTCTTTAAATTCACATGAAACTTGTCATCCAAATTGAGGTTTACATGAAAATGTGTTTGTTCTCCTCATAACTCTGCTTTAAATCTGGAGGTTCGGTAGAGATCTGATTGAACCAAATGTGGACAAGATGTGCTTATGTACACATGTATAAATAAACAAACCACACATACTGCTTCTTTTTTTTTTGGAAAACAACATAATAAATGAGATTTTTGCTTAAATTTTTATTATATTCTTGAAGTACCAGCTTGACACAATCATACTTCTTTTCAGCAACTGAGGAGGACAAGGAAGAGAGTGCTGAAGATGGGAGTCAGAAGACTGCATGCGTGTGTCATTGAGACAGGACACGGCAACTAGCATGTGAAGAGCAACCAGAAGCAACTTCTGTGGAATGAACGTTCAGAGAGAAACGAACCCGATTGAGGAATAAATCAGTTTGGATTTAAAATCAGAATAAATCAGCCACTTAATTTATTCATGAATTGTCATTTTTTATTTGGAATTAGCTGTTTACATCATCATTTTCCATCTCCATAGCTCACAGATTTAAAACGCTTATATAAATGTAGTCAATGACAGATTTTTGATGCCGCTGTCATCCCAAAGAAGAACAAAGGATGAGCTGGACAGCTGCCTGTTGCCCTCTTGGCCTCTTCTGAATGTCCAACCAAACCTTTTGAACCGGTCCTGCAGGTGTGTCACAGGGTAGAACATTTTATGTTGGTTTTAGTTTGATATTAGTCTCACTTTTTTTTTATTTAGCGGTCGTTCTTGTCTGACTTTCTGTATCACTTTAACATAGACTTAACAATGTTGCTCAATTTAAATTCAATGTCAGCAAGTTTGCCAATTTGCATTAGAATTCTCACTGACCATGGTATAATGGTTTGGCCTTTCATCAGTGCATGACAACATTAATAACAGCCGCTGAAAACCCTCTGGTGTCAGACTTCATAGTTGTGTGCTCCAGTAGCCAGAGTGTTGAAACACTACCATGTCACATCTTGTTTTTATACCATCACTCGAGATGCAATCTGTGATTCTTGAGTTCGGCAAGTGTTAACCAAATGTTTATCCTCTGAGAAGTTGTTCTTACCATGGGAGCTCTCATTAGCTCTGACATCAGAAGCTAAGGCAATGCATCACATGTTTGATCTTTTTCAATTTACTTTACCTTGGTGTTCTGTCACACGCTTTGATTTATACATCTCGGGTTCGTATTTGTGAAAATTCTCCAAAGTGCACGCGATTCTTAGATGTCGACTGCCAGCGGATGCGATTTTCCTCTCCTGTTTAAACAACCTATAGCAGTGGTTCTGGTTCTCTCCAATCTTAGTCCAACTCTAATTAGCTGTTGTGAACATCTGATGAGAACAACAACATCTTTGCCACTCTGCAGGGGGTAGTAGAGGGTCAAACAGCACTTTGCTCGAAACAGAAAAACAGCAGATCACTCCAGTTTTAACAGCTATATTTAGCTTTGCTACCAAACTCAGGAAAACTAGGGGACTACAATTACAGTGACATGTGTTTGTAATGAATTTAAAGTGAGCGTGTATCTCTTAAGATGGGGAAAACCATAGGCAAGGTGCCACTTACCATGAGAGAGATGCACCTACAACCAACAGGCATGCGTTGTGAATAATGAACAGTTTTAGACATTTTGGGATATGGAACACTGTTGAGCACATTAGCCTATCCTTTTGATTCCCATCCCGCTTTAGGGAGAGATGTTCAAAGCTCTTTCATGGGAAAATGCCGCCTGCTTTCAAAGACCCCCTGCTGCTTGTGTCAGAGCAGCAGCTCTCTCTGTGCTCCATAAATTAAAGTTATCTCAAATGTCTGGCATAAACTGGAGCTTCATACCAACTCACTCATTAATTAGAACTATTGTACAACCAATGGTTTATTGTCATACATTGCAAGAGGTTTTCAGCGCTCAGTGTTTTTTCCCAAAATATGTTTTACATTTATCTTAAAATATTGAAGTGTTTTGGATAAGAGAAGTTTTTATAATTGCATTTCAGCTATTAAATCTATTATATCAAACATCATTTTAATTTTTAGCTATTCACTAACAATTCAAGTTGCAGTTAATTTCAGCTTCTTGTGAGCTGCAAAACAAAACAAACAAAAAACAACAAAAAGACTGTATTAAATAGAATATTGATTTAAACAGAAAAAAACATCCCCTTGGGAATATACACTACGGTATATTTATAAAACCCAAGATGAGGGAGGATTGATTACATGATCCTGTCTTCTGTTGGCCTAATTAAAGATGTTCTGGATAGCTGTTTTGCATGCCAAGTCATCCTGATCTGTACAATGGCAAATCTCCTATTTTTTTCTGTAGTTTTAGTTTTTTAGTTCTGTAGTTTAGTTCTTTGTGATTTGACCACTGAGAGATTGTACTTGTCAGGTTGATTGAAGAGTATTTCTGCTTTGTGTGACAATTAAGAACACAGAGACAAAAACATCAGTGTGATTTTCTACTCTCTTCACAACATGACATCATGTTTTTTTTTTGTCTGTGTAGAGAACTGGAAATGACACAACCTTCACAGCAAAGACATGCTGGGAAACTGTCATGGCTTTATTATTAACTTGGCTTCTTTCCGCTCATTTATAATGCACAACAATAAAACAGATGGTGAGGCATAAATGTAAGTCAATGCCATTGATTAGCGATAGGTGCCAATCAAAGCGCTGCCGCTGATGACTTTGATGATGAGAGAACGCAGAGTTAACATGCTTCATTATGCTTCCTCATTATCTGGAGAGATGCATGCCAGCTAGTTTCGACAAATGGACCTCTCGCCTTCACAACAACTCCATTTGAATCCAAATCAATAATTCTCTCTCCAACCTGAAAGAAAACAGTAATCAAAACAGGGAGCACAATACTCTCAGCACTCCAGAGGACTTTTTTTTCCCTCTCTCCAATAAATTGAATTTGGAAATCAGCATGGCTAAAACAAATCTTTACTAAGCAAATGAGCATACATTGTCTTTTGGTATCTGAATTCTTTGGGGAGAGGAGAGATGTCCGACCCTGATTGGAAGCTCTACTGCCAAGAAAACAATTCAATTGCGGTGCCTAGACTAGTTATTTGTCTCAATCTTCTAAATAATTCCTCCTACATTAATTCCAATTAAAAACAATTGAACTGGCGGTGTCTTAGGAAGTAGCAAAAGCAGCTGTTATTGCTCAAAAGATACTGAGCGTGATTTGATTTCTTGAGTCTAAACTAGTTTCAATTTAACACCCAAAGTGCACTTAACCTCTCCATAAAATGAAAAATGAAATGCTTTGAACTAAATGTGTTGTCCCTGCTGAAATTAGACCAAAACTCCTCATAGAAACTTATACTAGAAATTTGCATACAGTTAAACAGTGTAGCTTTATCTGCAAACTTTCTTATAATTGGAGTTCTTTAAAGGCTAAATACATAAGATTTTTTTCTGTAAAAATAATTTAAAGAATGTCAAGCTTTTCTCCTTTTAAAATAAAAGTTTTGGGACAGAATAGCTTTGGTGCACTGTGTAGCTCCTCACTACTTCCTGGTTCTTAACCAATGATGTGCAACTATAAGTTGCATCAGTGTAGCGTTGGTATTTAATGTCGGCAAAAGAGCTGCAGCATGCAGATAATAAAGCAAACCCGAAATATTTTCAATAAAACCAAAGTAGCCTTGGCATATTTCCAAAATAGCAAATTACCAAAAGCAGATTAAAACAAAGATCAAAATTGGAGACTTGTTTTAAAGGGGGAGAATAGTGAAAGACAAAATATGTGTAAGTATGGATGTAGCGCCAACAAAGTCTTTACTCAAACAGCTAAGTATTGGAAATTTATCTAAAAGTAACAAAAAAGTTTAACTTACAAAGCACTTTAGTTTGTTAATTTCCTGCTCAGGACTAATTAAATTAATTTGTGTGACTGTAATTGATTGATTAGTTAAATAATTATTGGCCTATTAGTTTACAACAACTCGCCCATTGTGAGCTGGGATTGGCTCCAGCCCCCCCGCGACCCCGTTCAGGGAAATAGCGGTAGAAAATGGATGGATGGATGGATAGTTTACAACAACAAATGTAGCCTAATGATGTTTTGGCCAAGTGAATAGTGTGTTTGACTTCATAAACTTATGAAAGTACTACCATATGTATCTAATAAGTGAGACTAAAGGAAAACAGATGCTGCGTGGCATTTGATAATAATTTAGCTTCCATTTACATTATATTTGATACTAATGTAAATCAGTACATTAAACTAGTACATAAAAATAGTGCATAAAATTAGCGCTTAAAATTAGCACTAGCTGTTGGTTGGTCTTACACCAACTATAAAGCAAAAACTAAAATTTGCAGAGTGCCTACCGCTGTGATGAGTAAAGTATATGCTGATGCTTTGTGATTAAACAGTGGGGTCAGTGCATGTTTGCCGTTATACAGCTGCGAAAGAGTGTTAAGGTCTGTGCACAGCTGCCGAACCATGGACATTTCCTGTTGTTGTCAGTGGCAAGTCATTGGCCATTTTTGGATCCCTGCGTCTGTGTGTACAAGCAAAAACAAAACTTTGTATTTCAACAATAACAAGCCATGGTTTCAGCCATAAGACAACTAGGTTTTAGAAAGTGCTAATGATTAGGCAACAGTCAATTTTACCATGGAGGAGCAGACTATTTTTTTTATCAAAAATACAAAGTATGTAAAAATCTAATTCAGACTAAAAAAAACACTGTTGCTGCAGCAAAAGCCAGGGAGAAATACTGACAGAAAATTAGTGGTCCTCCCTCTCAGGATTATACTCCTGCAGAGGAGTTGGCACTGTCAAACAGTGAGGTTCCCCCTTGATGGAGGGTGTAGAGGGGATTGTGGCATCATTTGGTCATATTTTTACGAGATCTGATTGGTCAGAGATAGTGCTTTTACACTCGCTGATCTCTTAGAAGATAACCTCCTCTGGAGCAGGTTAGCCGTTCAGTGTCTGTTGCTGTGGTGATACAGCTTGGTCAGAAGTGAACCAGCGTCGTAGTCCAGAAAACCCAGAGTTAGCCCTGATGTTACCCCAATAAGAGAAAACCCAGCTCGGGACTACAAGCCTCTGTTTCCACTAAGTAACATAAAACTGAAAATAATGTGATCAAAAGGACATGTTAATCTAAGGTGCGTCCCCTAATTAGCATCACAGGTGTCCACAATCTTGTAATGAGTCAGTGGACCTATATATAGGGCTACAGGTAGTCACTGTGCTGTTTGGTGACTTTGTGTGTGCCACACGCAACATGGACCAGATCAAGGAAGCAAAGGAAAGCGTTGTCTCAGGAGATTAGAAAGAAACTTATAGATAAGTATGTTAAAGGTAAAGACTAAACGACCATCTCCAAGCAATTTACTGTTCATGTGACTACAGTTGCACATATTCAGAAATCTAAAACCCATGGGACTGTAGCCAACCTTCCTGGATGTGGCTGCAGGAGAGAAATTGATGACAAATCAAAGAGCCTGATGATAACAAAAGAGCCCAAAAAGATTTCTAGAGAGATTAAAAGTAAATGCCAAGCTCAAGGAACATCAGATTGCACCATCCATTGTGTGAGCCAAAGTGGGCTTAATGGCCAAGGAGGACACTATAGATGAAAACAAAAGAACAACAAAGGCCAGATTGGAATTTGTCAAACTACATGTTGACATGCCACAAAGCTACTGGGAGAATGTCCTATGGCCAGATGAGACAAAAATTAAATTTTTTGCCAAGGGACATCAGCTCTATGTTCAGGTGGAAAAATGAAGCATAAGAAGAAAAGAACAGTGTCCCAACTGTGACACACTGGGGAGAAGCAAAGTTTTATGTTCTGGCGTTGCTTTGCTGCAGCTGGCACAGGGTGTTTTGAATCGGTGCAGAGTACAATGAAATCTGAAGACTATCAAGGGATTCGAGAAATGTGCTGGCCAGTGTTGGAAAGATTGGTCTCAGTCACGGATCATGGGTCTTGCAACAGGACCCAAAAACGCAGCTAAAAACATGCAAGAATGGCTAAGAGGAAAGCATTGGCCTATTCTACAATGGCCTTTCAATGAGCCCTGACCGAAATCCTATTGTGGATCTGTGGAAGGAGCTGAAACACGCCTTCTGGAAAAGGCACCTTTCAAACCTCAGGCAACTGGAGCAGGTTGCTCTTGAGGGGTTGGCCAAAATACCTGCTGAGGTGCAGACGTCTGATTGACAATTACAGGACACAATTGATTGCAATGATTGCTTCCAAAGGTTGTGCAACAAAATAAGTATACTATTATCTCCATGCTTGTTTTGAGTTTTTAAAAAATATTTCTGTTGGAAAGCAATGTCTAAATTTATTTAGTTAAATATAATATATTTTTTGTTAATTTTGCCAGAATAGAGTTATTTGTTCACATGTCCAAATTTGTCCTTTATTTGTGTATGTACAGTATTTGTGTATTGATTTAATGAACAATTCAACTGTCAACACAAGTTGCATTTCTCATAGAAAAGCCCTTTATGAGAAATGCAACATATTCAAAACCTTTAGGTTTACGTTGCATGTTGAATAAAATGTATAAATATGTGCTTTAAAAAAACTTTTCACATCTAAGGTTAAAAAGATAAGCTTAAAATTTTTTTGAATAAGCTTTTTGCCAACATTAGATGGTGAGTTGTTGGCACAAATCATATAAACGGCACTCACTAGTCAAGATCAAAAACTAAACGGAGTCTCTGCATAAATTTTAACAGAGTCAAAATGTGGGGTAAAGTGTGACTTGGAGGTGCTGATGTGGCTTTTCTTGCTGCAGGACAGGAACTGCTTAACTTAACTGGCTGTTAGCTTCACCACAGTATCGCATACTGTACATACAATACATCTCTCAACTAGATTGTTTCTAATCAAAACCAAATCTTTTTATTCTTTGTTTAAATACAAATTTTATTGAAGAAAAGACTGACATTGGTGAACCAACAAAGCAGTTAGAGTAAGAAAGTACTTTATGTGGCTAACTGCTGAAATGACTGCGGCACAAGTAAAGAACTATTTCATTTTTGTTGAGACTAAAATAATTTGTCATTCCCAGTGTTACTAATCCTTCAAGACAGGTCAGAAAATTCTGCTTTTGGCAACACTTCTTGACTTATTGCTTGACTTATTGCTTCTTGTCTGTTATAAAGGCTGGATTGACAACAGACATTCCTCTGTTGCAGAAATTCTGCTCTAAGTTGTCAAAAGACTTGACAAATTGCTTCATAACCAGCCATTTCAAAAGCAGCTGTTGTCATATCTGTTAAGCATCAACAAGAAAAGATTAGTTATTGTTCTGGACGATCCACATTCCCACTTTGACTTGCAAACAGCTACTTATTACATTATCATCACTAGCTGTACACTGTCATGGATTTATACTGTGAAGAATTGCTAAAATTATCTATTCATGTGTCTCGAAAGCATCTTCAGTCTTCCTTATCTAAATTATTGGGATGCATGTAACAATATCAAGCTATGTCCACAATGCCGCTTTCCTCACTGTAGCTAAAAAATACATTTTAATTACAAAAACATGTTAAAATATTAAATGTGGTTTAAAATCTCACGCTCCCTGTTAAAAGTATACCTGCATGTAGAAATACAAAGCAATCAAACAAGATCCAGATGTTGCTTAATATTGTAGTGATGTGCACGAGTTCTGTTGTAACTTTTGTAAATCCTGAACCTATTTACTTTAATGGGACATACAGCATGTAAACACAGGTTTACTTTTATCTGTAGTCAGGCACAAACTGCATGGTTATGACCTCCTAAACCTCATAGAAAATGGACCCTGAAGTATTATAGACAACCATTAAGCCATAGAAGACAAGGATTAGATGGTTTTACTGCCAGTGCAAGCATTGTTTTTGCTAATGAGCCCATTTTCTGGTATAATTTTCTCTAAGTAGGTTGTTTACAAACCCACTGACTGTCATTACTTTACCAGCTAAATGAAGTGCAGTGTTTATACAGATGAAAGGTGACTAAAACTGATTGATAATGTGGCCTTTTATCCATTTACAACTTGGAGAAAATAAGGTAATGTAAATAGAGCCGACGAGCAGGACCTTAGGTGAGAAAGTCAATTATGTTAAATTTAATCTGCTGATTAACTGTTGTTTTCTGTGTTTGCTCATCAAAACCAACAAAAATCTTATCGATCTATATGGACACATACTGTGAAACATATTTGAATAAATAGTTGTTCATGTAAGTCCTCCTAAAAAAGTGCAGAAAAAAAGAAAAACCTCTAAAAAAAAACATTTTGTTGTGGATGCAAAACGACAGACAAACAGATCCAGGTTAAAGAAAGTAAACAGAATAATATGACTTTTTCTTGAAAATATAAATATTCTGCATCAAGTTTGTGACATGCTTAACTGAAGAGCAGCTCAATCCAACAAAGACACAACAAATATTGACTCTGTAACACAAGCCAGCGACTGAGGAAGAAGGCAAAACGAGTTATTGATCTGTAACAGAAAGAGTGATACTGCATTACACAGGCATTGTTCAAAGCTAAGAGAACATTTAAAGTGACACAAGTTACAAGTATGATCTGTTCTCCGTTATTTGTGAGAGCAGGACCCAGAGATGGATTAGAGTGATTATTTTACAGTGCAGATTAATTGGATCATAAAGGAATTATTTGTATGGATGCAACTTTAAATATTTTACATACAAGCCTTTGCTATTTGTAAATAACACAAATTTGTTTGCAGTGAATATGAAACATTATTTGGCTCTCAGTGCACAAGTGAAAGCAAGGGAATAAGTAAAACTATTAGTTTTATTTCTGTTTGTATAAGTTCTACAAAGATATTTAAACGGGATGTACTTTTCTAATTATTTGATAACAATCCCTGTCAAAAGTCCTTAGACAATTCATAAAAATCCTCGAGGAATTAAAGTGGAATTTATCTTATTTCTGAATAAATCCTACATGATTTACAGCCTGAAGAAGGATCTGTAGGCCAAGTTCCTCCTTGCTCCAAATTTGTTTTGGCACTCTGAGGGTTCAAGAGTAATTTTGTGATAACTGCATATATTAATAAAAGGCATGATGACACAAGACCTAAGAAGCAATTATTTACTCATTAAATGGGTTAGCAGGTTGGCCTTAAGCTGAAAAGGCTAATTAATAAGGTGGTTGGCTCAATCCCTGACGGCAGGCAGTATTCCCAGAGTAAGCCAGTGACTCAGGGCCTACAAGTGTTTCTTCTTTAGAGTGAAAGAAGACACATGCAAGTCAATGACATAGATGCTTGACCCTGAAATAGTCAAACAAAGAGCAAATAGGGAAAGATTACAAACTGAGTTTTTAAATGATCATTATTAAAACATCTTGTAAAAAGACTAAAAAAAAGGTTAAAGTTTAACATTTCAATATGCTTCTGAATATCAGAATGTTCTTTCTTTTTTCATATTGGATTCACACAGATTTGTGTTTTTAGTGAAGCTGCGCTGCAGTTTTGTTCCAAAAGTATGTTTTAGTTTTATCTTGTACAGTGTAAAAATTACAGGCTGGATAGATAGATAGATAGATAGATAGATAGATAGATAGATAGATAGATAGATAGATAGATAGAAGAATATAACATGTCATAGCAATGTCAATTTTGAAAATGACAGAATCCAGCTTTATAAAATTCCCCAGATTACTGGTCACATGGATGAGGTAAAAACAAATGGGTAAACAGAGATTTGCATTTAGAAAACTGAAATAAAACTTTCTGTAAAAACCAGTTGGTTTAATCTAATTAAAGAAGGTTCAAGTTCTCTCCTGTGGGCTCTGACTGTTATAATGGTGAGGTTTAAGCTGTCAGCAAAGCTCTGGATGCTACTAATAGACTGTTGGACTTCAATCCCTCCCAAAGAGGCTCAACAGAAAATGTGCAACACCACCACTGTCCCCTCTTCAAGGGCTAAGTGTCCCATAGCAACACCACACCAGGGAGTTTGAAAGACAAAAAAACATGTTAATCAGTCACTCAATCACAATTTGAACCCAGCATCAGCATGCTAAGGTTACTTCACTACAGTCACTTTTGTGTCTTATCGGGGTATTTCAGGCAGCTGGGAAAAAAGGAAAAGAAAAGACAGATGCGCCTCTGCCAGTGCTAGAAAAAGTCTCTCTTCTTGCTCTTTTATGCGTGAAGAGGAATTTCAATCTCTAGAGTGATACCTGTGGTTTTGTGATACATCTACCAAGACATTTTTCAAGTAAAGACATCTCTATCCCACCTTTAAAATGTTTTTTGAAGATGTTAAGGGATCAGGTTTATGCAATAGATGAATCTATGTGCGCTGGAAAAAAATCTGTCTTTGTAAAAAAAATATATATAACATGGAGGTTCAAGGGATGAGTCCAACTCTCCTCCAAACTTCAGTTTTGTATGATGTTTTCATATGTGCTTTACGAAGGTTTAAACAACTCGACAGCATCGGGAGGCTGTGGATTAGACTGTAGACACTTGGAAATCTGATTTAAAGTGATCTTCAGCCTTGTCAAGCACAAGGATGCAGTTTTATGAGAAGACACACTGTCATAAACAAGAACCACATAACAGCAGTGTGTGGTTAAAGCTTCAGCCCCATCCTCTGGATCAAAGACACAATTACATTGTGATTGACTTAGCCAGATCCCAAAAGCTACTTATTAACTTCTGTTGCTTCCCTTTATCTGAACAACATTGTCTCGTCCCAGCAGAGTGACCTTAATAGACCCACTGTATGTGAAGCGCATCTAAAACCTTTACCCACATGTTTAAATTTATCACTCTTGACAGGAAAAGGAGAAGTGAAGAGTGATTTCAATAAATGGAAAGAACAGCTAAGAAATCTACGTAATAGAATTAAGGAGCCTGGTCCCAGATGTAACTTTGTAATGTATTTTATTGCATTTTTTCCTTTAAATTGATGCCCAAGTTCATTTTTTTAAATCAATGTGCAACTTTGTCCTTCTTTATTCAAATGAACTCCGAAGGGATGGATCTCATTTAAGGGAAATAGAAAATAAACCTGAGTTATGCACAATTCTCTTGTGTTGTACACAAACATACAACTTATTGCAACAATAAACATAAAATAACAGCATACAAAAGAGAGCACAATATGCTTTAAGTATATTAGAAAAACCTTTTTTAAAACAGTCATATGCACTTGCATTATTTTATATAATAATTCACTAACCCCTTATGGCCTAACGTATCATATTTGAAACATGAAATACTGTTTCTAAGACATTTTGCATCACTTTATAGTAGAAATTTTACTCAAACTGGTCTCCTGATTCTTAAAATGAAATGTTTCTGCCCAGTTACTCTTAATTCAGGCACTAAGGGGTTAACAGTTTGTATGAAAAAATGTCAGAGTAAAAAAATATGGAAAGTCTGGACCTTTATTTGTGAACCTAAAACACTATGAAACCAAAAGTGAGATGTGACCCTGAAACAGATATACTGTATCTAGGTTTTTTTTTTCTTTTTCAGCAGTCAGCATTTGGTCTTTGCAGCTATTCTGCAGTAACACAATAATAAAATACTTCTCTGTAAAAATGCTTTCATTCACACCTGAAAGGTAAAGTAAAATTCTGTAAATGTACCCCAAACACAAAGCTCATTTTTTCCATGCTGGGAGCTGCATGGTTGTAATACAAGTTTCTCCCAAGCATCTATCAAGCATCCACCAGCTAATACCCAAACCATTATGTGGTCCACACTGTGTGTGTGGCTGGCTCTTTTATGGAACCTGCACTCCCCCATTCCCCAACCCCCTCTTCCCTTCCTCCCCTTGTACTAGACATCCAGCTGACCAGCATCTGAACAGTAACCAGGAGTGCACATATAGATTTATCTTTAATCTGGCATGTCTGACAGTCTGTTCAGTATAAACTTCAACTAAATGCATAAGCAAACACTGAATGACCCCACATCCCAGATTGCAGGGGACTCAAACATTCAATCACAAATAATACAGCTGTATCTAAGCTCCTGAAGCCTCTCTAGATGGTTGACTGACTATGCAGATTTGACAACATGATCTCAAGAGTTGACATGACTGAAAGTTGAAAAAATGGTTTATGCAACAGACATGCAAAATCGGAGTCTTGTTATTGAATGACATTGGCTCCTCTTAACATATGTGCATAGTATATGTAAATCTCTCTATAGGATAGTATACTGACAAAAAAGATTTAACATTTAATAAAATGCAGTGCAGGCATTTCTGTGATTTATCTTAAAGCGCCCTGACAACACATAAATAGAGAAGGAGCATGCCCATGCTGCGTTTAACAAGCGCAAGAGGCACCTGCCAACATTTGTGAAGAGTTTCTGACTTAATATGTGCAAATCAAATTTACTCCTTGTATCTGAACGGCTGGACAGCTGCTTTTTTCAGTAATGAAATATGATGTTTTTTTGTTTCAAAATAATTGTTTTTGATGAGTTAGGCTAAAATAACAATATCAGAATAACTTGAATGATGTGCTGACAATGGGATATAAAGATGGGTGACAAATACAAAGAAGACCCAACATCAAGTGTCGTCATGACACTAGATGGTGTTACACAATCTAGTGTCACCAAAACTTCATTAATGCATTGTGACATCGATTCTTTTAGTTTTTGAGCTCTGATGGAGGGACTGAATATTGTGCTTTCTAAAGAGACTCTTTGATCCAGTGTTATGATGTACTTGATAAGGTGATTGCGTGATCTTGCTTGATAAGCGGATCATCAGCAGACCTAATGATCACTTTAAAAGAAGAGGTTAGACAATTCAGGTGTGTTTTAACAAGAGAATAGACATTAATCATGATCTAAGAAAAGCTATTTTTGATACCCATCAGTCTTAGAGAGGTTAGGAGGCTATTTTCAATTGTTTTAATTCATTTTTTGTATAAAAGCGCAACACATTTAGAATGAGTTTGTGGTCATCGCAGCAAAAGATTACTCTAATGATGTGCCATGCCCAAAGCGCAAAAAGATCCAAGAGCTATCACTCTACAGTCCTGAGCTCGGGTGCTAAACCGAACATAAACTTTAAGTCTATGTCAGAAGATTTAGAAGAAAAAAAAAAGCTAGAACATGTTTGGCTTTTTCAGAGAGGTTACTAAGAAAATGCTCTTGTCTATAAAGTGTCAGGCCGGAGCATGGACTGGACTCAGACGCAGGGTTAAAAATAATGAAAAGAATTTTATTCTTCACAAAAAACT
>JBAMHV010000007.1:9446079-9460319 GCA_037177535.1 Pseudomugil gertrudae | reverse complement strand
GTATTTCTGCAGAGTAATCAGAGTATTTCTGCAGAGTAATCAGAGTATTTCTGCAGAGTAATCAGAGTATTTCTGCAAATGGACTCAGAGTTATACTGGAAGTCTAAGGTGTACAGCATAAAGAGGAATGTACCAGTACAGTTCCTTGTGGTGTTCCAGTGCTGCTGAGCACCATCTCAGACACACAACCCTTAAGTCTCACAAACTGTGGTCTGTTTGTGAGGTAGTCATAAATCCAGGTGTGTTTGAACGTATCCACCTGGAACTTATGGAGCTTCTCACATAGCAGAGCAGCTGAATTGTATTAAAGGCACCTGAGAAGTGAAAGCACATGACACTCAAAGTGCTGCATGATTGGTCCAGATGAGCGTGGGTTCTCTGAAGCTGGTAGATGATGGCGTCTTCAACACCAAGCCCATTACGATATTCAAACTTCAATGGGTCTTGAAAGGTGTTCACTTGCCTGCTTCATTTTCTTTGTCCAGACCTCCATCAGTTTGATCCTCCTTCATCTTGAAGCCAGTGATCTTCATCATTCCTGACCATCATCCCTCATGTTGTTTAGCTGAAGCTGACTTTCTATCTTCATCATGTAGTCTTCCTCACACTTCTTAGTTTGTGTTTTAAGTTGATTTTGTGTTGACCTCAATAACTCCCTGTTACCATCTCTGAATGCCAGCACCAACCTGTGGCGGGTCCTGGGGGTCTTCCGCCCGGGTGCGCGGGCTGCCCTCCCGGCTGCCTGGTGCTGGGATGGGGGGGCGGGTGGACGCCAGTGTGGGCCGGAGTGCGGTGATGGTGATGGGAAGGGACACTGGTGCGGGCGGGGGCGATGGAGGGGAGGGGGTTTGGGGGGGGGGGTGCGCGCAATTGTTTTGTCCTGTCTAGGCTACCCCACATAAAATGGGAAATAGCTTTGGCATATAGATAGATAGATGGATAGTAAGGCTGTAATCCATGTCTGTTTAGATAAAGTCAAAAACAATAAGGTGTGATGATATGAAAAACATTTTGAACACCGACACGTTTCTCCTTTTTAAAAGTTACTTCTGAAAACTTTTAATAGTTTCTGAAGAGCATTGAGCTCTACCTGTATTCCTCCTAACTAAAGAGAAAGTTCCAGTGGTTTCTTCTTTATGAAAGGGAATATAGTAAAACTCAGATTCTGCAGCTATCCATTAAACTCAATATTTGAGTCTCTTAAGAAGAACTTCACTTACCTTTAACATCAAAAGGGACAGAATAAACTCCACAATCCTCTGAGTCAAACTGACATACTCAACCCACACAGATAATCAGAAAGTGTGCTTGGTCTGAAGCACTACCCAGAACCCCTGACAATAGTACTCTAGGTTACATGTGTTGCATTTACCTTTTGGAGATGCCTTCCAACTCTATATCCTTATAAAGATCGTTATTGGGTATAAAACTACTTAACAGTACCAAAGGTCATATTTAATTAAATCCAATGAAACAAGCAACTTGAGAACAATAAAAAGCAACTTGAGTTTTATTAAAAGAATTAGGTCCCTAGATAACAGCATGATGGAAAAAGCCATGTCCTCTTGTCAACAGAATGTCATTCCTGATCCTTCAAAGTCATGTGGACCCTACAGACCCGAGGCGATACAAATGCAGAGCAAGAGGGCACGGCTTGTTAATGGACACTCCCATGACACTATAGGTACCTCTTACTAGCTGACTACCAAAGTCAGCTGGAAAGTCGATTAACTCAACACCATGAATTGTGTTCAACAAAGTGATAACTTAGTTTTTTGCTCGTCTCTCTTTAAATGTGTTACTTTACATATTACAATAGTTTATACAGAGCCTCCTTTTTCTTTGACTAGCTGTGGTTTACTAATAAAGCAATGGCGTTGTGTGCTATTGTTTTTTCTCCAGGTATGATTGCTCTTGATAAACAAGGACATCTTGCAGCCGCTACATCAACCAATGGACTTACTCACAAGGTTCCAGGGTAAGTACAACTGAGCAAGTTCAATGTAAAAGAAATAAACAAACAAAACAATTAATTTAAAGAGATAAAGAAGGGATATTTTACCCTTCCCATAATTCTAATTTAGATGAAAAATATAAATACATAAGACATTATGAAACACCACAAAAGCATAAATATGTCATTATTTACAGAAATGATTTACTGAATGAAAAAAAAGATTTAATATAAGCATGTATGTATTAAAGTAACACCAGAGACAAGCCTTCTTAAAACCTCCTTTCAGATGGAGGATACAAATACAGGGGATGGTCTCAGTGCAGTAATATAATCATAGGTAATTATTTTACTCATTTTCACATGAGTGAAAGAAATGATTAAATCAAAATGTCATCACGTATTGCATGTAATTTATGTGATCAAATGTCCTGGTGTCCTGTTACTAAAACATTCCATCATTAAAATCAGGCAAAATGTTGTTATAAAGCTTCAAAGGGAAAGACTAGTGTGACTGTCTAATAGCGACGCATAGTAATAACCCAAAACATGACGTCTCATCAGTCACGAGTCAGATCATTGGAAATTTCTTCTCCCAAAGGAAGGTCGACACTGATCAAAGTCTAAACAGGACACGAGTATCATTCCTTAAAATGTTTATACAATAATTTCTCATCACGCAGTGGATTTTGGAAGGAGTCTGGAGAATTGCATTGCTTTTATTTGATACAAAGCATTATACTTTGGAGCTTGAAAGGAAGGAACACATTGGGGCAAGAACATAAGTTTTGGCAGCTTGCCAGAGATCACTTCAGCGTGTTGCCAGAGTTGAACCGGCAACCTTCAGAGTGAAGGACAACCACTTCACCTTCTCAGCTGAGATGTATACATGTGTACATGGTAGGCTTAAGACAAACACTTGAAGTGATGATTTTGAATGATTTATGAAAGCAGGGATGCTGATGCTCTGCCACTGTGGAGACACTGGGTTTGAGCATGGTTATAAATATGATAATGCATTCCTGCCAAAATGAGCATGTATCATGGTACATTGAGATGCTTCCCCATTTGCACACAAACTGGATGGCACATTTCTGTTTACAGTATTGTTGATACTTTGCAAAGCTGCTGAAAAGAGGAACTTGCCTTTAGCCGTCATTATTGAAGAACTTACTTTTCTTTCTTCTTTTCCCGTTTCTCTGTATGACGCATGTCATTGTCATGTTTCTTTGTCCTGTAGGCGTGTTGGAGACTCTCCTATTGTGGGATCTGGGGCCTATGCAGACAGCTCAGCTGGTGCTGCTGCGGCTACTGGTGATGGCGACATCATGATGCGCTTTCTACCCAGGTGCTTTGACTATTTTTCTAATAAGATTTAAAAGGTTTCTGTGTCTTGTTACTTTTATAACAGTAGCAAATAATACTAATAAGAACAATAATAAAGTTGTCATTAAATAATGATAATAATAACCTGAACGCTAAGAATTTGAAAGCCCCCATCAAAATGTTTTTGCCTCATTTCTGCAGTTTCATAAACACTATTGTGGAATTCATGTAGTGCATTACTAACTACATCATAACAACTAAATGGATCTCGTTGATGTTTTCCTGTATGACTGATATAAACACAGCAGAACCAAACAGATTGTGTTGACTGGATCTGAACTCCTCCGTTTTCCCTAACCCGTCACCTTTATGAAAAATAAGGTACCTGAACAGCAAGCATTCTTCAGAGAGTATCGACATTTGTGACGTGAGCAGATTTTAAACAGCCAACATCTAGGGTGTGCCTCAAGCTCCAAGTGCATAAATAGTATTATAAAGCGAGGATGCATGACTATGTTGCCCCAAAACTGTCATCCCTACGCTCCTCCAAAGTAGCAGGATTTCACTTAAAGAGCCATTTGTTTCCAGGCTCTGAGAACCCCCCCCAACCCAACCCAACTGAGGGTTTTATTTATCCAGGCTAGTTTGGTGAGCAGTGAGCACACATGGCATTCTTTTAAAGTTGAGCACACTGCACCTGAGGGTTGTCTCTTTCAATTATAGCTTTTTGTTGTTGTTGTTTCCCTTCCTGGAAAGCACTGCAGATTTATCCACATAACCTCGTTATTGTTAGCCAAAATTGTGTTTATGCTCATTTTTCTAGGTCATTTTTAATTTTATGATTACAAACTGTAATATGACTATAATTAAAATGCAGCAGTTGCACATCTTTAAGTGCATGCACAACTTTAAAATGTGATGTGACTGTTAAGAGAAACTTTTAGGTTTTGATAGAAGATAAAATATCAATTGTTTTAATTATGGCACTGTGAACTTTATTGTAGATTAAATGTTATACAAAAGAAACTTGTTTTGTCTAAAATAATGTTGGAAGTGATTTAAAGTAAAAGTTAATTACAACAATCTTCCCTATTTGCTGATTTTCTTTATTCATGACCACCTATCAAAAGGTGACTTACGGGTCTTGCATAAAGCCAGATTTATAAAGGATTCATGGTTTTATCATTATTCTCAGGCCATGTTATAATTCTAAGGCCATCACTACTATGATCCTGGTCGGTTGCCTTGACAGCACTTATTAGTTTGCCTCATGTCTTCTCCATGTCATCCTGCCAACAGTTACTTGGCCGTGGAGCTGATGAGGGCTGGGGCTGATCCCTCAGCAGCCTGCAAGTCGGCCATTTCCAGAATCAAGAGGCATTACCCCCAATTCTTTGGAGCCATCATCTGTGCTAACACAACAGGCCATTATGGTGAGTGTTTGGCTTCACTAATAAGGACAGAATCTTGTATGGCTCACAAAAAGCCATACAAGATTGGTTATAACCCTAATAGCTCTGAAGTTTTTTTTTTTTTTTTTGAGGTGGGATAAACCCAGGACAGGTCGCCAGTCCAACAATTAAATAATAATTAAATATTAAAAATAGTAAGTACTTCACCTCAAACAATTTAAAAAAGAATAAATTAAAGAGGATGTATCATGCTTCATATCATCCTTATATATCATCCTTCCTTTATACATGTAAATCATTCATTTATTGTCTGTATAAAGTAGAATCGCAATGCTTTGGTCTGAATTCCTGCTTATTCACACTCCACACACACACCTTATAATCCTGTTCTGAGGTGCGTCTTCAGAGCGACTCGTTTTGGTGCCGTCTCTTTAAATGTGAACGAGGCCTGCCATGCTCCGCCCCCTCCAGGTCACAGGAAGTTCAACTCTACCCTGTTCCGCCATGTTTTTTAGCTTGATAGCAGTGATCTGGTAATCTCCCAGCAGAGAAACGTTTTATTGATAAATTAACTATAAATGTCAACGTATCAGATTCATGAAATTGGTTACCTGGAGGTCCACGACCTTGTTTGGCAGAGTCACGGCAAATATTGTGACGTAATAGATAAAAGAACATAATGGAGAAAATTGATCAAACTAAAAAATATGACCAAAAAGAATATAAACATATATGCGAAGTATCAGGAGGGAATAGATTCACATTTTCTGCATTCCTAATAACTTAGAAATGCACAAAAACATGTATTTAAGGGCTAAAAAAAGTGGATTTTGCACGATATGTCCTCTTTTACAAGAACGATGGCCTATACAAAAATGTCAGTGTCTTCTCATGTGTTAGGTCTTGGCTTGATGACGTCAACATGTGATTAATGGTTTATAAAAGAAAATAATAACTTTTTGAATAAAAGTTGCCATCACACCAGACTGTGGATGGATTCATGGTTCAGACTTCTTCCAGGCTTTTTACAGTTATTAAATGTTGTTAAAGCAGTCTCTCAAAACAATCATAAAATAAACCCTTTAATGTTGAAAAGCTGAGTGAAGATCAAAATAAGTGCACCTGTAAATGTTAGTGGATCAATCTATCTAATCTTTTTTGTTTTTGTAATAGCAATTCAGACAACAATATTAATACAATCTAAAGGAGAAAACAAAAAGAAGAAAAAGCTTAAAAGTGAAGCAGACATAAGATGGTGAAAAAGTGGGAAAACAAAAGAACCTTTATAACTAAAATTTTAAATAAAAAGGATTTTTGTCATCCATTTTTCTTCAAAGAACTCCAACAAAATCTGCTTCGGCTTAGAAATGTTGTTCTCATGGCAACAGTGGCAAATTTGGGAACCTTTTGTGGCAGATAAAGAAGCACACCCCTTGGCTTTCCTTCTTTAGTGAACTCATAGCATTTTCACCTTCAAATAACAGCTTGTTCCACTCAAGATCTACTTTTACAGTATATGCAGTGTTTTTGTTGCACACAACCTACTTTTCAGCACATGAAATGTGATCAGAGTGCAAACGAGAAAGTGGGATGAATGTATAATAATGTCTCAAGGATATTTAGAGCAATTATCACTAAGACACATTTACATCAACTCATTATGTGTTTTTTCTTCATCTTCTCAGGTGCAGCTTGTAACAAAGTCCAGAGCCTCCCAAAGTTCCTATACATGGTGTCCAACGCTGAATCAGACGCGCCGATCCTAAAATCTGTAGATTGTTTTTAGACAGATGCTCTCCATAGATTATACCAGGAACACTCAAGTTCAGTTCTTGAGATCTACCATCCTGCAACTGTTAGGTGCAACCCTTGTTTAACGCAGCTGAATGAAATGAATGGCTTGTTACCAGGCTTCTGCAGAGCTGCATGACATGCAGAGGAGGGAATTCAGTTATTTAATTCAGAGAAGGGTTGCATCTAAAAATTGCAGGAAGATGGATCTGGAGGAACAGACTTGGGCACCCCTGTGTTATACAGTGTATGAATTCACACTCTTCTTGTTAAAATGTTATACTCATGATTTAATTCAATCAAACTTAATAAAAAAAATATGCGTAATACAATTTGAACAAGTTTATTCTGTGTATATTCAGTTATTACATTTTTTTTAAATATAACTGGAGAAACAATACAAATAAATCTGCAGAATGAGTCTATATTAGATAAATATTTAGGATTATTACATTTTTAGGATGGTAAAATTTTATGCATGGTTTAATTCTGAAGATGCACAAAAATCAACGAATATAGTTTTTGTATGATTCTAATCCATTAGCAGCCAGGGAGGACAGTAAACCCTGGTCCATTCTCTGCCCACTGGAAAAAGTCACATTGTTTACCCTTTTGAAAGCTGCAGGTGTAGAAATTCCGACCATTGTTGGGCCCAAGTTTCAGAACAGTCCTCATTAAACAGCGTTTCCCATGGTGACAAGAAGGAAAGTGCAAATCTGCCCACTGCAATGAGAAAAGATTTATTAACTCAGTTTTAAGCTGTTTTTCAAAGTTTGCGGACAGCTTAAACAAAAAAACAAGATGACAAAGTTAACTTTCCATCATTACCTCAAAGAAGTTGCACTTGGTCTCTCTGGGTAGCGAGCAGGCATAAAACTGCCGTCCTTTATTTTCTCCTTCCTTGTGGACCACCCTGAGGACGGCTGGACGACGATGGGATGCACAGCAGGGGGGGCTGGGACTGGAAGAAATGGAAGTTGTGCGACATGCTGCCTCCATTCTGCGTATACTGAGAAATGAAAAAAACATCTTATTAGTTTAAAATATGGTGTAAATAGAACAGGATTATCGGTCACTTCAGCATTTATTAGCCTGCAAGCAGCCTCCTTTAGCTGTGTAATGATGTTGGCTGGCAATCATTGTATATTTCAATGTAAAGCGCTTTGAGCTGTCCTGTACATGAAAGGTGCTATATAAATAAACTTGCCTTGCCTTGCCTATAGCAGTTGTCCTGCTGTGGTCATTTTTCAGTTTGAACTTTTTTTTTTTAACAATGTATTAAAATAATGCCTTTTCTTTTTTCCCCAACTCGTTCTCTGAAGTTGCAAAAAACTTCTCTTATTATAAACTTATTCATGAACAGCCAAGTAAGAGATTCACTCACCCTGGGTTGGGGGTTCCATTTTGAGCATTGTTACTGGGGAAGACACTGTGATCAATTCTCATTTTCTTGGATGGGTGACTGTAGGAGGCCAGCGATTCCCCGTTGGAGAGCTCGACACTTTGCCTCTGCCAGCCACCAGAGGCATAATTGGGGCTTGTTGTCCCTTGGCAGACGCTGTTTTTATATAAACCTCCTTCTGCCGCCAAGGAATTCAAATGACTGCCGGCTGGGGAGAGCGGGGAGTTTACAGGCTTTGGCTTCTTGCTCATGTCAGAGAAAACAAGGGTTGAAGTCCCGAACGCAGACCTCCAGTTGACTTTGAGCTCCTCTTGTGGCTTCTTGAAGGAAGTGCAAGGGTATTTAATTAAATCAACACTGAAGGGCGATGCTTCACTGCTAATGTCGTCTTTGTAGACTGTGGAAAAGGAGCCAGAGTGAGAAACTTGATTTATGTCCAGCAGCTGCAGCTCATTCTGATGCACAGGCTGCTCTCACAAAGAAAAATAACACAAGTTGTTGTTTTAAGTTTTAGCTTGCCATAACATGTACCAGTAAGCAGAATTTCCACAGGGAAAAATAAGAGAAGCTTAAATGAACTACATGTTTTTAGTAAGTAGAATATAATGGCCACACAATCATTAACAGGGATCTGAAAGTAAATGTAAAGTCCAGTTTTAGAAATGTCATGATTGTGCTGCTGGGAGAAGCTCTTAACCCCCAGCTGTTTCAGCTGATGCACAGTAGGAGAATATGAAATATAGAAGGATACATATGTAAATCAGAGTATTACTGAAAAGCACTGTAAGGGCTTAGTCAGATTTATGTGAAGCGCTACGTGTGTGTTATTCATTTTCAAAAATCTTAGATTAATTTAAAAATGCAGCAGTGGGCTTTGAGGTACTTCTGTAAGTGAAGTTACTCATATTTGCTTTTGTTTTAAAGCAAAAAACATCACTGTAAACAAAAGGGAAAAAAGTACAATCATTAAAACTGCAGCTTTGCCCTTCAGCAGCTAAAATGTCTCATTGTAATATAAGACTGGACCAAGAGGGACTTGTCATGTCACATTCTAATAAAAAGAAGACCCTTTTAAATCATAGTTAAAAAAATTAGAGTGCTGAAGCTGCAGATAGACATATGAAGATACTGTGAAGTGCCGTTTGTAAAGCCATCCAGTTCTTCAGTCTACAGTTGTTTGAAAAACTGGCTTCATTTGAAATTCGGCAGCATGATCTTATCACGATGTGGTTTGGTTGCTGCAACTGAGACACAACAAGGACAAGTCTTTTAAACAAAAGTTCACTGCTGTTGTAATATATCTCAAGGCAGCTGGAGACAAATGACCAGCTGACAGACATGGTCATTATCCTTACTGCAACATATGAACCCCAAAGAGAAGTCTGCCCACTTGACTCCACTGTCATTTGATGTTTGCTGTTCTCCTCAAAAGCACTGAAGCATCGATGTCCAATTGTACATGCTACTGTTCAGCTGTACAGCACAAAATACAGTTACTCTTGTTTCATCTTGTTAAGAAAGCTGCTCTGTCATCCCATTAGAGGCAGCGACCACAAAAGATCATTTTACTCACCTTTGGGTCTTGGAGTGAGGCAGGCATCACAGGCTTTTGCTGCTGGCTGGTTGATGAGCGTGCAGAGTTGACAAGCCCAGTCCTCCTCCTCCTTCTTAGCCACATTATCACTGATTCTCTCATTGTATGCCCAACTGATCAGGCCGTTTCTAAGAGGGAGCTTACTGGATAAAGGAAACGGCAACATTAATGATCTTCATCAGCTTCTGCAGCAGTCCACTTAATAGTGTATCACAAAGGCTAAATGATGTAAAAGTGTATGTGCTCATACAGAAAGGTTTATCCTGGCTCTCACAAGGAAAAGACAAGATCACCAATAATAAATGAATATTTCAAGCAGGTATTTAAAGAACATTTAAATAGACAAACATTTGGAGATCAAGCAGTGACTGAACATGCGCATAAAATGCAAAGTGGTTCATAGAATTTCTTCTAACATTTGTGCACTGACATGAAGGCCCGAGTTTGTTTGACAAAAAGACAAATCTGCAGTGCCAACATTCATGGAGGAGGAAAGTAGCGGCATCTTTCAGGACAGTTCTCGCCGATTGCTTTATCAGCTGTGTAATGCGTGTTATGGCTTTAAATTCTAACCCCTTGCAAAGCTTTATTCAAACACAGCCCAGGAGGTGTTGAGCCTATGCCCTGACTGGCAAACACAGCCTTCTATGTGCATTTATTCTCACCCCATAACACTTCCCACTCCCTGCCAAGCCCATCTGCCTGCAAAGATGGTCTATATGAAATTGAACCCATCTAAAAAGCTTTCAAACTTCCTGCAAAACCAGCTTTTAGACCATAGCACTGTGCTGATGTTAAGATTTTAGTAATAAACCTACAAATCACAGAGTTGCAAGATGATTGCCCCTTTCATTACAACATTAAGCACAGTAGTAAGCAATTAAAGTAATATTATTTTAATACATGCCCTATTTAAAATCAATAATAAAAAAGTAATCTATCAACTTGTCACAACAATAATACATTTACATAGCTAAATTTAAATAAGTAAGCAATTCAAACAGTTTGAAACAAAACCCAAAGCCTCAAAAAGAGCAGCTTCTACAAGAATGCAAGACAACACTTTCTCTGTCAAAGTGTCGAACGTCTACAAGGACTTCTACCTGATGTCAAGCCCTTTGGGGTCTCCTTTCTGACAGCGCTCACAGAAGTAAGTCATCCTTCCGTTGTCTCCAAGACGACAGACCGTGATGACATGGGAGCAATGGCCACACTGGGGAAGCTTGTAGACTTTGTAATGTTTGTGGAGAGGAGAGCCAGATTTGCGACACTAAAAGAGACGAGTATGGCAGAGAAGATCACCACAACGGACAGCATGGAAAGCAATCAAACCTTCTTACTTGTCTGCAGTGTTTCAACAAATATGTTTCAACAAATACTAGCAAACAATTTTGAATGCAAATGTCAAACCTGTCTACTCTGTTACTGAAATGAACTTGCGTACATCTGTAATGTCCACCAATGTCTATATCAGCCTTGATATCTTATAGAAAATAATACTGACTAACCTTGTAAAACAGAAGAGTAAAATCACGAGTCATCTTTACCACGTGATGGATCTGCTCGTCTGTCAGCTGCTGAACCTGGAAAGGAAACTGCATTTAGTTGCACTTAATAGCCAGAGAGTGGATAAACCTCATTTGTATAGAATCTCATTTTAAAGCAGACGAAAAGAGTTTTAGAGTCAGCAAATCAATACTACAAGCATATAAACAAGTGGTGAAAGAACTAAATTAATTAAAAGACTATATTTAAAATGATGAAGAGGAGAAAAATAACATAATTTAGATGTCAAAGAATTGCTTCCAAGACAGCTGAGATTGGAGTCTGGGTCTGACATTGTGGTTTTATTTTACTTTCAGGACTCCTAGCAGCTTTGTGATAGAGTGAGTATTATAGATAGAGTATTAGCAATCCTATAAGAAGGAACTAAAAAGTCCAGAATAAATGTTTTTGTCCAGTCCGGTGATACATTAAAAATGGTCTAAAGGCTCTGCAGAACAAGGCCTCTGGTAAAAGTAAAAAATGCATGTTTTCTCTGCAATATAAACCTTTGTTTTAACTTGTTAGTCACTGAGTTTTTTTCATTTACTCTAAAGCATTGATCATTCTAGATCTTGTTAAGAACATCTGATTATGTTTATTTATTTACCAATTTTAAAAATGTATACTTTTAATGACCATTTTGAAACTTTTCCATTTTCTAACCAGATAAAATAAATGGGATATATGTGCTGCAATGTTCTTCATAGTGCTTACCCACATTCAGCTTCCTCTTTGCATTGCATTAAACAGTAACACAAGAATTTATTCTTCTTTCTGAGAGGTATCTTGCATTTTTACCCTCATTCTTTATTCCTCTGCTGAACACAATCCATCATCTTTTCCATACCTTCACGGCTGGGTGGAGGCCTGAGTCAAACAGGGCTTCGTTTTTAATGATGTTGCCGACACCCGGCATGACAGCTTGGTCTAGGAGAACATCACAGAGCATCCTGCTACATTGGCTCCTCACTGCCTCCTCAGAGCGCGAGAAGCTGAACTTGGAGGAGCACACATCCAGACTCTCCATGGCCCTGACCTTCTGCTGGCAGTCCTGTGTCAACCTGCAGATGCACAGTTTATCGGTTTGTTTTATTGTTGTTCTTATAAGACTTGACAAAACATGTGAAATTTCAATTTCTGTAGAACCACTGAACAATACACCAGTACTTTAAAGGTCATAATCAGGACAAATGTCGAGCAAGGAAGGAAAGAAAGGAAAAAAAGGGCATTTTTCATGCAACGATGGCCACCGTCTTTGGACACATCCTAATATAGGACATGCTCACTGACTCAGACTCATACCCCAAGGTGAACTCTTATCACCTCCATCTATCTAGGCTAGGATGGTGTCCTCGTTACCTTATTTCCACAGTGCTGTCAAAGAAGCTCACAATGTCGTTGGTAAGGTGAATTTCCAGCGCTGGAGTGGAGCCTGTTCTAATCTTCTTTTCAGCTGGATTTATACGCATCGATCCATTCATGCCAAAGTGGACTCTAGGTGTTGTGGGTTTAAAAGACAAAAAAAAAGACATTTCATTTAAAAAGATATGTCCAAATTAATCACACTAAAGAACAGAAAAGTGGCCTGTTAGATGTGGTGACACGTGACAGTGTCGTAAAGTAAAATGAGGCTCAGCTTGGAAAAATGTGCCATTTCTAAGGCTCTGGTTGCTGCAGGTCAATGATGGCTCCAGACCTCGTACTTATCAATCATTGGAAAATACTGAAATACATTTGATCATACAAATGATATTTAGAACTTATTAGTTCATTACTTAAAGTTCAGATAACTGTCTTATTTAACAATCCTCTGGAAATAACTCTGGATCTGGAAGTTAAAAGAATAAAGCGTAATTAAATGCTGCAGTGTAAAATGAGTGTTGTTAATGATCTTGATCAATCAGGACAATCGTTCTTTTCTGCTAAGTACAGCAACAATGTGGATGGATGGTGACTCTTCAAAATATCCAATCGGCTTCCTGTCCTCTTGCACCGAGATTTGAGGTGGTGTATTACTCAATAATTTGGTATTGGAGTGCTTAATCACTGTATCCTTCTTGTAAAAAGCCTAGGCATTGCCAGAGATACTCAAATAAATACAACAAGACAAAACTTCCAAACATTGCTCAATGTCAATATATCAGCCTTCTTCTGACTATAAATACAAAAAATATAAAAACCAAAAGTCACCGAATGCTGATTTATCTTTTAGGAACTTGTCTCGTTTGAACCATTTAAAAGTATGATTTTATGACATATTTCCCTTTTTTTTAATAAAACGTTAGCCTCTGCTGTGTTTGTTAGGGCTGTGAAATCAGTAACTGTATAGAGAAAGAAGCTTGTGAAATCTGTGGGATGAATAGGATTTCTGTGCAGATTACACACTAAATGCAGCCTGATCTTCATATGGGTAAAAATTCTGAATACACACAATGTGATTAAACTAAGAACACAAAAATTGTCCT
Organism: Pseudomugil gertrudae; assembly: GCA_037177535.1. Classification (NCBI taxonomy): domain Eukaryota; kingdom Metazoa; phylum Chordata; class Actinopteri; order Atheriniformes; family Pseudomugilidae; genus Pseudomugil; species Pseudomugil gertrudae. The sequence goes on along the minus strand of JBAMHV010000007.1, from coordinate 9,446,830 downwards.
TGAACAAACTGAGAAAGCCACTGACAGTGCAGGCTGGGAAAGATATTCAAACCTCTGAGCAAGCTACATGATCTCGTGATTTGTGTTGGAGCGTGCCAGATAAGAAAAAGAAAAGACTACCTATAAATAAAAGTGCACAAAAACTGCTCTTTAGAAGAAAGATTGGTTTCGATGAGCCATCCTTCAATTCCAAAAACTTTCACAGGAAGAAGTATACAGATGTATGAAGATGGAAAAGGCTATGAGAGCTTTTCTAATGTCAAATGTGCTCATCAATCTACAAGAGAGAAAAACAGACTTAAAATGGCAGATATTCGAAGCTACTACTCCATCTAAAGGTGAGTATTCAGCAGATAATGCCAAGCTCATACGAAGAGAACAGGTGAACTACTGTATAGTGAAAAAAATTCAAAGGAAAAACAAAATTGCTACTACCACATGTGTGCAAGTAGAAAAGCACAGAAAAGCCTGTTCAGAGAAAATGCAGCAATTTGCAAAAAAGTACATTTTGTCAAGAATAATACAGGCACTGCACACCGAGAACAAGCTATATCTGTCCTCCTCAGGACATCTTGCTGTTGTCAAGAATGAAAAATTAAAAACTACCAGGAAATTTACCAGAAGTCACTTATTTTTTTTACATTTGTATGTAAAAAAATATTAAGATAATAATTTTTCAATTCAATTTTATTTATATAGCCCAGTATCACAACAAAGTCGTCTCAAAGGGCTTCACACACAGTTAATCACA
>JBAMHV010000007.1:9384896-9396084 GCA_037177535.1 Pseudomugil gertrudae | reverse complement strand
TGATGAGAACTAGCAGAAGAGATCATATTTCTCCAGTTTTAGCATCTCTTCATTGGCTTCCTGTTAAATTTAGGATACAGTTTAAAATTCTTCTTCTCACATATAAAGCGCTTTATAACCAAACTATATATGAAAGACCTCATAGTTCCACATGTTCCACACAGAGCATGTTGCTCTCAGACTGCAGGTCTAGTTGTGGTTCAGAGTTTCTGAGAAAACGATGGGAGGGAGAGCCTTCAGCTATCAGGCTCCTCTCTTATTGAACCAGCTTCCAGTATGGGTACGGGAGGCAAACACCCTCTCTATCTATAAAATTAAGCTTAAGACCTTCTTTTTTAACAAATATTATAGTTAGGGATTGTCCAGCCACCCATTATTTATGACATCCCATAAAGCACTAAGCACTTTATTTTCCTTATTATCATTGTATTAACCAATTTCTAGTCTTTCTGCAGGTCTTCCTGGTTAAAAGCTGCCATGCATGTCAATCTGTCTTTCCTGTCTTCTCCACCTGAGTCATTCGTGGTGGATGGCTGCCCTTCCTGTTAAAAGGGAGTTTTCCTCCCCACTGTCGCCTCATGCTTGCTCAGGCTGGTGATTGATTTTCTGTGGATTTTCTGCAATCTTTTGGTTTCCCTTATCCAGACTATTTTTTTATGAATTGGCTCAAATCGATGTCTCTGAAGCACCCAGAGATGACATTGTCTTTAATTGAATTCATGATAATTGTAGTTTTTAACCTAGAATTTAAAAAAATCAACTCAAAAACTGAATAATTTGTCACTTGACATAAGTTTAAATTAAGTAACTTTTGTACATATATTAGGTTATAATGAACCCATCAAAAGTCTGTGGCATGACAGACACACTCAGATATAAATTGAAACATTTATTTTAGATGTGCAGTACTATGAAATACACAAACAGTTGTTGCAAAAGTAGAGATAAATATGTTCTGTTTACAGAAAATTCAAAATGTCTATTATGAAATGGCAATATAAAAATGACAACAAAGCAAGATGCAAGCTAAAACTACTGTACAGCAAGAAATGGTAAACAATACATGTTGGGCCTTAATTCCCTTTAATTACACAAATAAATATTTTATATGAACAATCATGTTGCAAAATTAGAGCTGTCCAGAGTGTTCCCTGCCACTCGCCTGCTATTGGCTGGGATAGGCTCCAGCTTTCAGCAACCCTGAATTGAATTAAGCAGTATAGAAAAAAATGTATGAATGAATGTTGCAAAAATAACTTGACACATAGGCGTTTCTGATGCAAGCAAATTTGATAGTACTGGGATATGAAGACAGTTTTCTGAACAATTGACTTATTCATCATGTGCAACTTCTTCTTGAGGATCTTTGGTATAAAAAACCCACAATATCACAGAAAATATGTGTAAATAATATATTTACAAATAATGCAGCTGCAGTTAACAACAGATCAAATCTGGCACAAAAACAAAAGAAGAGAGGAAAAATACACATAAAAATACCTTTCTTTACCTCAATAGTAATAATAAAAGAAGTTGTGGGTGCAAGATAGGCACAGAAAAATACTTGTACAAAGGAGTTCCCATTTTCTATCACACTATCAGCTCACACTTTCTAAATCTAAAAAACACAAAACAAGGGGAAGACAAAGCAAAAATGCCTCAATGTTCTTATCTCCAAGATATTAAACAAAATAGTCTTCAGGGCTTATAAGTCATAGTCCATCTGCTCCAGTGATTTTGTGTCTCTATAAAATGTAGTCAGAGCACAGTATTGGTATTCCACAGCGGTCACATCCATTCAAAAGATTTATTAGATTCCAATCTGTTCTGCTTCATCCAATTAGTGAAAGGACAACAGGATAAAGGGAGAATCTTGTTAGCTCCCAGTGGAAGTGGATGAGATACAGAACAGCAGCAGGGGTTCATTTCTTATGTCCTGTGTGCCTCCGTTGGAGGAGATTATGCATGTTCGAGGTCAGTCCCAGTCATCTTTACACACACAGGCACACTCTTCATGGTGCTCCAGGGGCACATCAGTCAAGGACTTCTGCAGACCCCTCCCACCACTTCGCTGCTTCAACAGCAGAACCTGTTGAGAAAGAGTATGCATATGATGACTACCAGACTTGAAGAAGTTCATTTATAACAGGCTTCAAGTAAAGGTTTACTTAGAGATTATTGCAATAATAGTGATTTACTACTATTAGATGCTTACAAACCTTATCATGGCATCATCAGACAATAAAGGCATGACATATTTTTAGAAAATTTAGATTTTTTGTGAAGGTATTATGCACCAGATATGATTAATATGCTACTTAATGCAGCTAGATGCATTAAGCCAAGCAATGAAACATAAAGTAGTTGATTAAAGTGTCTTAAAGGCAAGGCAAGTTTATTTATATATTTCATGTACAGGACAGCTCAAAGCGCTTATAAGGGCTCCTCTATACATCTACATGATGCTAAATATTTAGAGTTTCTGTTTTACTACTAGATTGAATGTTTTCTTTCCATTTAACCCTGATCTTTTTAAATGTCCAACCATTACCTAACAGTTTAAGACATTTCCAATCTATGCTTCATGTAGGTCTGTTGAAATTTGACATGCACCTTTTCCAGACTCAATGTGCATACCTGCTTGCAGTGCAGTACCATGGAAGTACTCCATTGTGATTGGTCAGTTTGCAATCGCGTGATTCCACATATCTGTAGCTTTTTGCTGAATTTGTGTGGTATTCCCTGAAGAGGAACCTCAACATGATGCCCTTTTACTACATTTTACAGGTGTCAGCTGTTCTAGGCCTATGTATGCAGATACTGTGGAAGTATAAACCTAGTAAACATCATCAAACCCTGTGAACAACATCTGAAAGTGGAGTTGGTCAATTGTTAAATTAATGATTACCTCATGGAATTTCTTTGTGACCCTGGCAGGAATGCACTGGCAATCATAGCAGCGGTGGGTGCAGCAGGCACAGTTTCCACCACACCGCTTTACAAGAAGGCAGCTGGGCCAGAAAATGGCATCTGTTCGTCTCAGTTCTTCACGTAATGACACAGAGAAGTTTCGTGGTGTGCAGCTGTACAGTCGAACTTCTTCTCTCAGTAGATTTAGATCAGCCCCTCCTGAAGATGAAAGGAAGGTTATTAGAATATCTTCAAGTTTTTATTACAATTACTATTTAGGTCAATGATGCTTTCTTTTTACCTCGAGCCTTCTTATTGTGGAGGAATGATTTCCCAAGAACGTGCCATGTTGGTTTATACAGCTCTTCTATATCCAGTTGCCATCGTTCAGGTTCCAGGTATTTCATGACCTCCTCCATAGTATTCAGCCCTTCCACAGCTTCTGAGAGATCATCAATGCCTTGTAGTGATGGAGGGAGAACTGCAGGGACCTCTGGCACTGGTACACTCTAAAAAATAATCATTGAACAGAAGGGTAATTTATAAATATGGTATTTCTTTGAGTTTAGTTTTTATAATCATGTTTGGTTACCACATGGTTATATAATGGATATCAACCCCTTTAACTGCCTGCTCTAAAGTATAGTAGATGACATTTTTCAGTAAAAAAATGCAGGAAAAAAATTTTCCTTAATCACTTGGTTTGTGTGTGGAAGGCCTAAAAGGAAGACACCCCCCCCCCCCCCCACACACACACACACACACACACACACACACACACACACACACATATTTCAAAATTGCTTGGTCAACTTTATACTATTGTTAATTTTTTAGGTGTTCTCTCTCAACCATATCACCCTCATTAGCAAATAATATTTCAATTTGTTCTTAAATCCAAATTATGAATGTGTTTAAATGAACTTATGGATGTTTTTGCAATTGCAATGAAAATATTTGCGTCTTGAATTTGTTCATAATGAAGAACAAAATCTACGTAACACTCAGGAGTACTATTACAAACAGGTAACTGCTTTGTTGAGTTTCCATTCAAGTAATTTAAATACTATTTAGAAAAAATAAATAAAATGCAATAACATTACAGTCGCTTTTGGTTACAAAGCATTATGCTATTTTAAGATAAATAGCAATGTATTTAGTTTGTGTCATAACTAACCTGTTTTTTTAATAAAAATAAACAATTTTCATACATTTAATTAATTCACAAATAAGTTGCTATTAAGTCATTTCTATTTCCCATTCTTACAAGCTTTAGCAATAGACTGCACATAGATACACAGCACCACATCCAATTCCTCATCTACGAGGATATCACTGCACATTGTCCAGTTCACCTGCAACTCCCAACACCAGCTGAATGTGTAATTTAATGATCGAAATTTTTTATACTGGTTTTTTGCAATAATTAGCTTCATCTGGAGAATGAGGTTACATCCTGGACACCTGGTTAATAACAACGCTGATCAATCTTCAGACTCATCTGAGGTTTTGTTCCATTAGATCAGCCTTTCTCAAATTGTGGTCTCTGGACCCCTAGTGGTCCGTGAGCGCCCCCTGGTGGTCCGCATTGTGAACAACACGATAATCTGAATTTATATGAATTAACTGAAAACATTGTCACACTCAGTTTTGCGACACCAAACCCGTCTTATATCCAAATAACTATGAAGCAGTGGTTTAGGACAGGGTCACCTAAAAGAAGAAAAAATGAAATAACAGATATTTTACAATAAAAATATTGTAAAAGCTGCTTTTTGAGTTGTAAACTTGTGAATGGTTTATATTAGCATATTGTTCCTGGGATGTTTAGAGTCAGGTGGTCCGTGAGTTCTTGCTGTAAAGGTTAAATGGTCCTTGGACTGAAAAAGTTTGAGAAACACTGAATTAGATGAACCACTAGGATGCATTCTATAGATTTTAGTCTTTAGTGGAAACATTAATGAGTTAAACATTAAATGTAAATGTGGAGATAAAAAATACAGATCTAATTATTTTTTAATCAGTCATTTTGATTATAAATTGTTATTTTTATGTCTGATTTTTGGTAGACACATGTCAACAATTTTGCAGTATTACATAACACTTTTGTTTGTAATATTCTCTTGCATTGACACATATCACTTTGGCCAAACAATCTGATTTGCTGACTGTCAACAGAGAATTACGTAATGCAAAAGTAATAAAAATATGCAGGAAGTTATGCTGGGACAAGTGGATAGTTTTGATAAATGATTAATTTCCCTTACGTCTCTTATTTGTTTAGTGCCTTGTTGTTTCTTGTTAATGTACATTTTTAATATGTTAGAAACCTCTACATTGAGCATAAACAAACAAACAAAAATGGAGGGAAAAAAGTAAAAATATATATGTATATTATGGCTCCCGTAAGGCACAACGAATTGGTATTGAATACATTAAAAATGCTCTATCCTCTAAAGTTCCAAGGTAAATGTGAATTAATGACACAGTTTAATTAAACTGTCAGTTGTGATTAAATCTTTAACACGTCCTCTGCTCACTTTACATACCTACATGTTCCTACAACTCTAGTTGGTGACATTATTATTTGTTTCAAGCTCTCAACTCCTAAGGCTACAGCTCGCAGTCACATAGAAGATTGATAACTGGGCTGTTGGGCCTCCCTGCACAACAGAACAGACTAATCCATTAAACCTTTCAGAGTTGTGATGCTGCGTTTGTCCAACATGTCAGCTTGCTGGTTTCTCTAATCTAACGTGACTGGCAGGTAGAAGGCAAAATTGTGACACTTTAAAAAAGAAAAGAGAAAAAACATGCTTGTAAAGCAGCTGTTGGCAGCTGGGTTTTTAAGCCGAGGGAGAGGTATAAATGTTTGAAAAGAAGAAAAGTGATTCCAGGAATCCAAATCTTTCCTTTGATGAAAGAAAGAAGAAAGGAGGAACAGAAAAAGGAATTCAGCAAAAATGGGGGGATGGAGTATTAAAGCTCTTTCTTTTCTTGTACTCTGGGGATTTGTTGATTATTTAAAATAATTTCTTATATAAGTAGAATTGTCCTAAATACACTAGAGTGCAAAAACCTTAAACAAGCCCCTGTTTGTTCATTGTCCTTTGTATGAAAATAAGCATAGGCTTTTTGAAATGTCTGCACAAATACACTGAAATTAAAATATCAGGAAACACAAAGTTCATTCACTTCTATCAAGCCTGAAAATTCACTAGTCTCAATGACTATATTTAATTTATGATAACTTTCTTTGAAGTCTTCAAGAATAGTTCTTTAAGCTACGTCAAGGACTTTGCAAAACTCTTCTTTGGATGTTGGCTGCCTTTTGTTCTATTCTCTGTCAAGAAGATCACACACTGCTTCAAAAATGTTGAAGTCTGGGCAGTTTCCAGCTTTACTTAAAGATGATTGATTCTAATTTTAAGTTCAGGTCTATGCCTTTGCTATACATTAGCATTTTCCCCTGTTTTCCCTCATCAGGAGGGGCATCTTGACAGTCTCTGTTCCATCGAGACCATTTCTAATGAGGTTTTGGTCAACAGTAAATTGCCAAAATGAAGATCAGGTCCTGTTTTATATATTTTTGGAATTTTATCACTATTTTGGAAACGGACTATCACTTGTTGCAAAACGTTCAGATATTATTTGTTATACATAGATGTTTTTCCTTCACACACAGTTTGTCCTGCACTTTTCCATTTTCATCACTTTATTTAAAGACATAGCAGCATGCTGATATAAAGTTTGTTTTTTTTATTCTCAACTTTGTTGTTTCAAAAACCCTATTTGATGTCTAACTAAACTTGCTTTGACATTTTTATAAGTGCACCCAATAAAAAGGTAAGTACATAATTAATAACTATTTGAAAAGAAGATTAAGCTCCAATGAAACAAAATGTAAATGAATTAAGTGTGTTTTAAACCTTTGTATGGTACTGTATGTACAATAGAATTATTAATTTTCATGGCAAATGCAAGTCATAGAAAAAAAAAACAATGCTCATTATTTCCATAATAAAAGAAAAAATATGATTGTAAAATCCAACATCGATCAACAGTTTTTCTGTGCACAATCTTCTGCAGAAGGAGCAAACCACTAGCAGGGAAAGCAGAGCTCATCCGGTTTGATTATATACAATGTACTGTATATGTGTATACAAACTTTTGTTTATAGGAAGTTCACATAAGATTAACTAAATCAGCATGGTTTAAATATTCTAAGCACAGTCCTTTGGTATAGACATAAAAAAAGAAACCAGTAGTTTTGATATGGCTGCACCACAGGCAGCAGAAATACTGCTGATGCACAGCTGTGCTCATGCCACACATTTAACTCATACTAATGAGGTTGCTTCTATACCCACAGAGAATATCTTAGGTTTATGTGGCACCAACTGAGATAAGCAGACATAAATGTATAATAGATATTTGTGGGGAAAGGACTGGTCGTGTGGGTAATGAAGGACCTCTCAGAAACAAATGAAAAGGTTTCAAAGATTTATTAACAAACTTAATGATAATAGTGAATCTCACGAAGAGAACCAGAGTGGGTAATCCAAAGGAGAGTCCAGAAGACAGGCAAGGATCAGTCAGGCTAAGGACTTTGGGGAACAGGCTCAGATCGGAATCAGGAAGACAGGCATGAGTCAAAACCAGGGAATCAATCCAAGAAGCAAATCCAAGGAGCAGGTAGGTGAGTCAAAGCCAGGGAAGGGAAAGACGAAGATGTGTTTAAGGTGTTACGAGGTCCAACAAGGAATGAATAATGATCTGATGAACATATAGCCAGAGAGGGAAGTAATTACTGGTGGATGTGATCAATAATCAGGAGTCTGGCTGAAGTAGGTGTGTCCATATCAGAGCACAGTACAGGTGTAACAATGTGCCATCACTGTTAGTAGTGAAACTGAGCTGTATTTCCAGACATAATAGAAGTAAGTTGGGATTCTTATTAACTGAGCCTTGGCAGGGGCAGACAGCGTTGACTAGAAAACATTAATAGCTTGTAAATGCCGATGGTGCAACACTCCCCCAATTAGCAACTTTCTGCAAACCCAGCTTCAAATGGAAAAGCCAAAGAACCCTTTAGAGACACACTAAGATGGTGTGAATATATCTACAAGGAGCAGATGAGAGGGCCTATTTGAGAAACCCAAAACACAGTGAACCACCAGAATGCCTGGCAGCAATGAACTGAAAGCAGTAGAAAATCAGGAGAAGTGGACATGTTTAATTTAAACATAAAATATTGAAAGTACAGTAGGTGTGGGGAATGACATTCAACGACTCTGAACACGTTCAAATGGTGGTGATTTGATTTACCAAGTTGAGGTGGAAGTTGTAACTTGACCTACTGAGCCAGGAGGTCAGTACAGGTCATGGATAAACTTTATCTCACATGAGGATGTATCACTGCCTTAAAGAAGGGCAGAACAGAAGCATGGGTAGAAGTACCATTTACTTTGTAAAAAGCTGACATGTAAAAAGTAAAAAAGAACAGTGAATGAGATCCAAAGTGCACCTTTTCATTTAATGATCATTATTATCCCAATTATTAGTACTCTTCAGGCATGTCTTTTCACATGAGCAAAAAATGATGAATTTATGACTCAATGACTAAACTATGTAATTTCTGGCAGTGATGTATTTTATATTTGAGGCTCAAAATATCTACAATTGCAATATATGGGCCTATTTACTAAATAAAGGAATCTCAAATGTTAAAGTAAAGACAGAAATTAAATCTGGCAGCACTAAAACTTAAGGTATTAAAATTAAATCTATTTTAGATATATTATTAAGATGTCTTTTATTTTATCAACCATTTGTACTCTTTGGATGCTGTGTGTGAAAAGACAGTTGAGTTAGCACCTTAATTCATTTCTATTTCTCATTTTTACAAGAGGTCTTCTGCATCCTGGTATCTAATATGAGGCAGGAGATTAGTGTCAGACTGTTCAACAGAATTTGAGCAAAGTTTATTTTCCATAAAAATAATGCAAAAGTCCCAGAAAAAAGATGCTTTAACTATGTCTTACATGATGTTGAAAACATTTTTGTTGTGACACAATTCACATGTATCATCTTATGAGCCTCTGCTGTCTGAATATCTTGCCCCTCACAAAAAAGCTCATTTTAAGACACAGTTTCTACAGCTTTCTCTGTTCTTTTAAAGCACAACCACACAGTCTTATTCTCGGTAGCTGAAATGACAGGTTCAGCTAACTATGTTGAGATGATAAATCAGAAATAGTATCTTGGGAGAGCTCTTGAAAACAATATCTTCTCTTTCTCATGCAGTCGCAAACCACTTCCTTGCACAGGCAGACTTCAAGTAAGTCACACGATTTGTGAGTGTGTTTGTGTCTGTGTCACTAAAGGTTTTTTTTTTTTACTCGTCTCACTTATATAACACGATAAACTGCATTTCAGGTTTTTGTAAAACCGACCTCATGCTCATTATGCAAAAAATATGTCTATCTATCTAGCAGTGTATCTGCTTTAGCTACAGTTTGCAGTTCTCCCACCAACCTCTGTTTGAATCGCTCCTTTTCACATTGAAATACTAGATTTTAGGTGTCAAGTTACATTAGTATTCTAACAAACATGAGTGCATTCACTTTCATCAGAGCAAAACTCCCTTTAATCCTATAAAATAAACAAAGCTGGTAAAGTGATCTTTCATGCCAAAGGAGCAGGGGTGGGAGGTTGGGGTGCTGAGTTCTGGATTGAGACCTCGACAAACAAAGACAATGATGTATGTTTTGCTTGCCCCCTCTAACCCACAACGCCCTCTACCAAACACCCATCGTGCTCTATTCAAAAGGCTTCTTTTCCTCCGTGTTTTAACAACCTTTTCGCCTCAGTGCTTTTGCTTTCTCTATAATGTTTTCAGGCGAATTACAGACTGGGTCTTATGCCCCCCCTCCATTTCATGGAAGTGGTGGGGAGGAACTATTGCTTGTTTAAATATAAACTAAAGTGCTGGCCCCTGCATCGCATGAGGTTCCAGTAGCTGCTGGTTGACCACAGAGGAAACAGAGTGCTGCTGTTTAAGCGAACTCCTCCTCTGTGAGAGGGAGGTTCAAAGGGAAGACAAACTGAATATACAGAACCCAGAGCTTCCCTTTCCTCCTTATGGTTTCCGCACCTTCTAAGAGCTGCAATATTGAGAGAAAATTTGGTTTCTTGTTTCATCCAACGGTTCATAGTAAGGCATTTAGGCATTTAAGGACCACAGAAAAGCTTCATTCAGAATATACATTTCAAATGACCAAACATACCATATTTGAATATCATGTTAAATCAAACAATTTCAGAATTTTCTTAAAAGAGCCACATGTGGCACAAAATTATATTATGTAGTCATTCCGTGTGGGTAATATATGCATCTTTTCACCCTTCATTTTAGTTTTGTCCCGCGACCCCGTTAAGGGAAAAGCGGTAGAAAATGGATGGATGGATTTTAGTTTTGTGATAATAAAGTTTATCTATGGAGGCTTTTTTAGACATTTATTTCTTGAACTGTGTTTGTTTTGTTTATTAAACTGGCCCAAATCTTATTCTGCAATCAAATATCAGTCAGTCCTTTGCCTCAAAGAAAAAACTTTTTAGATCATAAATCACCAGGAACCATTGATACCCTGCAGCATCCTGGGGCTTAGATCCTGCATTTCACATTTTTGTATCCTTCCTGGGCTACACTGTGGCACAGTTGGTTAGCAGTTGTGGCCTCACAGCAAGAAGGTTGCTGGTTCGCGGGGGTCCAACCAGGAACCTTTCTGTATGGAGTTTGCATGTTCTCCCCGTGTTAGCGTGGGTTCTCTCTGGGTACTACGGCTTCCTCCCACAGTCCAAAGACATGCACCTTGGGGATAGGCTGATTGGAGACTCTAAATTGTCCAAAGGAGTGAGTGTGTGTGTACATGGTTGTTTGTCAATGTGTGTTGGCCCTGTGATGGACTGGCGACCTGTCCAGGGTGTACCCCCAGAACTTAAGCGAATGCTCTCAGTGAGCTCCTCCATACTGATGGCTAATTTGGCATCAATCAATCTTGGAATGAACTCTCTCAAACCAGTAAAAGACAGTTTTATCTCATAGTTAGCTAAAAATTATAGTTAGTAAAAAATTACATAAGGGGCCAAATCTACAAAAGGTTTGTGTGTACTAAAATGCGTGTAAACTCATTGCTTAGGCTAAAAAAGTACAAACTGATCTACTAACAGTGAGCAAAAGGGTTTGCGTCTTTCAAAGGTGCAAAATTGCGCGTCC
>JBAMHV010000007.1:9359615-9382907 GCA_037177535.1 Pseudomugil gertrudae | reverse complement strand
TTATATTCAGATTGTCTTGTGAATTGTTTCTTAGTCAGTCCTCTCAACAGAATTGTTTTTTGACATCATCAAAAATTATGAAAAATGCATTCTTTGCAGGGCAGGGAAATGACAAAAAGGCTGCTCATGGCAAATGCAATGTACTATCAGTAACCTCATTTGCACATTTCTGTGGCAGGTCACAGGGATTAATGGGGAGGAGCATTGTTTACCAAGAGCAAGTCAACAGAACCAAAACATGACATGCTAAAAAACGAAAGTTGTCTCTTTAGTTTACCTCTGGGCTTTAGTCAGTAACAGACTGGCATGAGGGAGATTCTGTTTGTGTGTTTGGTCCATGGTTCAGAAAGTGAAGAATAATGATGAATGCAAAGAGAATGGAGAAGTAAAAAGATACATCAGACAGATACAGAAGATACATCTACTTATTATAACATCATAATCTATAACATAATTCAGTTCCCAGTTGTAATAGAAGTTTGCTCAGTTTGTTTGGTTAAAAAATATAACCCATGTTTTTTTTAAGTAAGATGTGCATATGTACTTTTAGCTATAGCATGGTGATTGAAAGAACCCAAATGACCCAAATGAAGAAAACTTATAAAACCTAAAAGGCCTATATTATGCAAAATCAACTTTCATGAGCTTTTAACTTTCTATTAGTGTTAATTGGACCTTAAAACAATCCTTGGAGTAGTTTCATTTTTCATCCATGCATTTTGTAGCTTTATTCCTTTGAAAAGAAGGGTTTGGCTTAGGCAAAGCAAACGCCTGACCCCACCGCTACGATGTGGCACGATAGAGACTCCACCTCCTCCACGTCATGAGTTCGGCAGGAAGACGTAAGGGCCTCTCTGGATGCTCAGTGTGGGCGGGGCAAATGAGCGAGCGGAGCTGAGAGCAAGCCATAGTAAGCCGTTCCCAATTCCAGGTAAGAGACCTCACAGCAAGAAATGAGTGGTACAGCAAAACTATAGTATGGTGCATGTTGATGTTGCAATATGCATAATGTTATCATAAATGTGCATAGAATACACTGTGAAATGGCAGATATAGCATAATATAAGAACTTTAATTCACCACATCCACATTTTACCACATCCCACCCAGTTGACATAGTTTTAACAGACTGATGGAATGAGAAAGGTGCAACCATTATGCAGAAATGATCCAGCTGTCAATTTGGTTGTTCAGTAGCAACATGAGCCTGTCCCCAGCACAGTTTTTCACTTCAATACCAAAATCTTGAAACAAAAGCAAAAACCTGAGATTTTAGAGAATAAACTAAAAAGTTTGGAGAGAGAAGAATTTTTTTAAGTTAAAGTTTTCCCTCCGATAGCAAAGAAAATAAATATTGGGTAATGTGAAAAAAAGATGAAAAAATTAGCAAACACAATTTGAACAGTGTTTGACGTGAAATTGCTAACATAAGCACAAACAGCAAAGACAGCAACAGCTGTAATTTGTACCATCATTTCAGAGTTGATTGAGCCTCCCCAAAGGTCAGAAGGCTATTTTCAGACTGTGAAACTACTTTTTTTCCCATTTCAGTCTCATACAATGTCATCAGTGACAATACAACACTATCAGTCAGTAATCTGCCAGGATGCACAGATCCACAAGAACCTCAGAAGCCATTATTCATTTAATAAATTATATTTATCATATTATTAAAGACTAACGTGCCACAAAAATACTATATTAGGCTCCATTATGGAAATGGCGTTTCTTTCCTGATACAAAATACGGGTATTTTTGATCATTTGGAAACTACTATTTAATTGGCAGCTCTTCAATGTCACTGCAAGGAATGCAAATATTTTGTCTTTGCAGGGTGTGCACTGCTGTGGTTTGTGGCTGCTTTCATAACTATAATAAAAAGCCGCACAGGTGCCAGATTTTGCAAGGTGCTTAAAAATGATTTTTCCCTCAGCAAAGTTTAAAACTTTGCATGCACGTAATAAGAAATAGAAAATAGTGTGTATTAGGACACCATGTGGTGTGGCCAGCAAATTAAACCCATTGTGCTTACATTGACAGACATAGCCCAGTGTCATGTCAAGTCTCTGTTTGATGATAAAGGTAAAGAAACGCTGGGACAGCAATAAACCAGTTTTAATGCTGAATATTGCAACTGTACATACCATGGGCAGAAGGGAGTACCGGATGCAGAATCCAGGTTCTGAGGGGAAATACTCGTCAGAGACAAAACGAATAATGATCTGACTTCCTTTAGATGTGTTATATCCTGGTGCTGCTTGTGACCCACACCACCGACCCAGGAGTGTCTTTTCACTTGGATCCTCTATTTCCACAAAGTCATATCTGGTTGAATGAAGCAGAAGCACAGCAGAAAATGATCACTTTTGTCTCTCAGACATACTTTAACACCAGGAGAGGAAAATAAAAGGCAATTAAAATTGGTCTCTGATATGCAGACTTTGAGTCTTGCAGATATGTCATTTAACGTGAGTGGCTAGGCAATACATAGCCTTGTAATAGAACATTGTTTTCAGTTTAATGAACCTTTTCAGGGTAATAATGTCTCATTCTAGCCATGGCTCTAACAAGAACTGTAAAAACAAAACAAAACAAAACAAAAAAAAAAAAAGAAAAGTGCCAGTATAGGTAGAGAAGTCTCAGGTGAACAATGCAGCATTATCCGTTACACTGATAAATAGTCTATCGCCACTGATAAAGCCTTTTCCTAAACCTTTTACACTGATGCCACTTGTCATTGAATTACATTTTTATTATGAAACCCTGAGAACATGATACTATGTGTGGACTGACAGAGACAGCTCACTATTAAGATTTTTTTCTTTTTATTGATGCTTATGTCACTTTTAGACTTTTTAAAACCTTATTAAACTACAATTCAATATGCAGACCTCAATGTGAGCAAATTAAATGTCCAGGTTTCTGATCTTTGAAAAAGTATTGTACATTATGTACCTTGGTTTTTGGCATTTGTAAGAACGATTTGTAAAGATTGCATTTTCATTTTCACAAGCTGCAATTTCCCTTCAATAGGGACACAAACTGATTCAGCTTAATTGGGTTTAAATGATAGTGCTTTTTCTGGTGACAGAAGCCATTAATTAGTACTGTAGCTCCGGAGGAAGAGCAGTAGTCTTTCAACTGGACTATATTTGGGCAAGACACTGAAACCTTGCCATCATGATGTATGTGCCTATCAGGGTATGATTATCTGTATAAATGGGTGCCCTGTAGCGTAAAGTGTTTAGAGTGGTCAATAGGACTGGCAAAGTGAATATTTACCATTAAATTCAGTCAGGGTATATTCTAGGAAATTATGTTTATTTATTAAGTAGCATATTTTAACACAAGTTTAACTTATGTCACATGTTACAAAAGTAACAGATACTGATGATTCCCCTTAGTTTTAAAGAAATACATGACTTAAAGATCCATTTTGTATGCTGCTATATAAGTCAAATTTTGTGACCCTTTCAATAGTCATCATTCTGGACTGAACAAACTGCCAATTCTATAAATATTATGAAGTGCTGAAGGAAACAGCCGTGACCCAGACTCCGTTACTGTGCCAGTGTTAACACTGACCAATGTCAGCACTTAATACAGGCAGTTCAGAAGTTCAGTCTTTACTATTTATACCTGTTTGCAGGCTGTACTGCATTTAATTTCATCCATGTCTCACACTCTCCAATGTCTGGGATTAATCACTTTGCAATCTGAGTCAACAGGCACACAAACCTCTCATTTACTGCAGCCAATTCAGATATTTGGATTTCAAGGACGTTGTTTAGATTGTACTCATGCTGGACAGAATCAGTTTAAGCTGCCGATTAAACAACAGATGATGAACAAAGTGGTATTTCCGGGATGTTGGACAAACTGGCAAGATGGAGGTGAGGTGTCAATAGCTGTATTGACCTTTGTGCCTTTCATTTGTAAATTTATACAGTGAGTTTGTTATTAGCACAGACAAAACCAGTGAGGAAGCTCACAGTCAAAATATGTTTTTGCAAAATAAAATAAAATAATAAAATAAAATACTACTACTAATAATAATAATATTAATATCATAATAATAATAAAACATACATTGACCTTTAAAAATTAACCCTTGCATTTATTTATTTATTTAAACTAAAAACCAAAGTAGTATAAAATAGTAGAAAAACATGACATATTAATTAAGCTTTCTTTGCTTCTTCTAATTAGGATTGGTTAGAAGGGAAAGGGAAGTTTTTCCCAAAATCTTATACAGAAAATGCCAGAGCTTTGACAGATGGCTCATCAATAATGCAAGGCACCTTGATCATTACACATCACCATGTGTTCACAGTTACTATGCTGAACAGTGGTTTATCAGATTTACAAATACCCTGACAGACATACCAAGCTGTACCATGAGATACAATAAGTGGAATACTTATGTCACAATGCCACCAGAAAAAGGAGAAACTTTAAACACACTGCATGGAAACCTGTATTTATTATTTACAAAGCTTTCTCCCACATAGTTTTCTTCTTATACATTATTGATGGATACAGTATTTGCCAAAGAGATGACGCAGATTAACAGCACAAATATTTTTTATCTGTTTTAGACATAAAGCAGAGGGTTTAAATGTCTTTCTAAAAAAAGGTCTTTTCTGGGGTTTGCCAAGCACAGTTCTGCTGCCATGCCAACCAGCAGCAAGGCCAATCCCTCTCCAGTGCTGCTCTATTCCAGTGGATTTGGAAAGAATGCTTTTCATCGCGCCTCATACAAACAGAATAGCAGATGAGCATCACAAGTACATAGCCTCTCTCTTGTCGTTGCAAAGACTTCTTGCTCCAGGCTTGCTGCCAGTGCTGAGCACATTTCCTAGTGTTGTTTGTTTTATTCCCTGCCCTTGCTGTGAATCACAGGATAAGACACTATAGTTGTGTTTTTATACATCACAATGTACAGTGAAAGGAGAGTGACACTGTATTCGAATACTTTTTATTTACTTATTTATTTATTTTGCAATAACACAAATGAAATAAATGCCTGAGTTTAAATGTTATGAATAAATACTTAAACATGCATAATAGATAAAATAGCAGACACGGCTTGGGGCTTAAATTTATTATGTATATTTGGGAGAAAAACTGATAACGTTTTAAAATGGATAAAAGAAAAGAGAGGGACAAGTAGATAGACTTGTTAATGGTATTCTATGCATGTATGCTGCATTCATCTGCTTGTCAACCCTGCCACGAGTGTGTGTCTTAGAATCTGACCTAAACCTGTTGGGCTGTCGTTGGGAGTCAGGAAGGGTTAGTGGAATACAAAGTTTTATAACTGGAGCAGTAGATGTGGTGCTGACTTGTTTGACTCCATAAAGGGATGTTGTTATTGTCTTTTGTGCCTTTCTTTCATGTCTCTGACTAGCACAGTCTTGTATAGACAGAGAAGTACCTAAGTTGTCAGTCTGCACCCTGGCCTATGTTGCAACATTCCCTCACAAGGTTTTGACAGCAACGCTAACTTCATTCATCAATAGGCACCCGGTGCTTAGTAGGTACGCTGGGAGGGCTCATATTACTTAAACTCACACAGTTTTTCTAGTTTTCCTTTCTTTTAATTTGTTCTCTTTATCTCTCAGTTTACAACTACATGGACAGGACACACAATGTATAATGAAAAGCAGAAGCATGAATCAAGGGTAGCAACACATTAAAGCACTTTGTGGAATTGAATTAGCTGCAGGCCATCTTGATCAAGACATTGGACCAAGACCAGAGTCAGAATTACATACACCTCAATGATCTGTATAGATGAGTTCCCACTAAGTGTCAAAGCCATGTGATTCTAATGCATTTATACTTGTGCCCTGCTAATATGTTCAGTCACCAGATAAATGTTAATCCAGTGCTTCCATTTCAAACATAATTTGTTTTCTCAGAGGGGGTGCAGTTCAATTTGCCATCCATTAGGGGGCTCTCAAGGAACAACTACATCCCCTCTGGTCTTCTTCACCTTTCTCTCATTGGACTCCAATGTGCCAGCCAGTCAGTTGGGATACATTAACAACAAACTACAGAGATTATTGCATTGAGGATAAATAGCTTTTTGAGACCTGGGATCTCAATTTAAAATGAGCGACAACAAAGGTAAACCCCAGCAGTAATTGAAAATGGGTCTTTTCAGTAAAAGAATAAAATGTACGATACCTAAATGTGTCTATTTTTTATGTGCTATAGAGAGGGTGTAGAGCATGTCATTTAAACTATTCCATAAGCAGCAAAAAATATTGGCTTCCTCCTGTAAAATATGCTAGTTTGAACAGCGTCATCACAGGGTCTTGAGGGAAACAAATCACTATTGCTAGGTTTTCAATATTCATGAGCTGCCATGTCAGGCTGAAGCAATTTCACAAATGGTCACACTCTGGCTCTAAATCTTTAAAGATGGACTACATGACTTTTTATTATTATTATTTTTTCAACCTCAGACCAACATGTGGAAGCCAATGAGGAAAGCCCCCATCAGATGAAGGCACACCAATCAGGCACAGGAATGCTTTATTAAAAAGCGTGCATGCTATTAGGTCTTACAGCTGTACAAGTTGATCCTTTTTCCTCAGTTTAATGTAGAAAACTTTTCTTTAGAATAATTCCTATTTTCTTTTAACGATTTATCAAATTAATTTTTAAAACTTAATCCGGATTTTAAGGTCATAAACAACAAAGGATACTTTATGCAATTACTGATTGAGTAGCTATAAATATACAAGTACCGGTAAACTTTAGAACAATATATTGCACATTGTCCCATCTGCAACAGATGCATGATCTTACTTGCATATCCCATCTTCCTGGTCCTCCAGACCAAATCTCTCATCAAAAGTCAGCTGGATCCTCATGTTGTTGGTCGCCACTAGTCTCCAGACTAACACGGTATTCCTGGGATAGGTGTGTGGGAAATCTGGGCTATGGACCATTCCTTCTCCAGAAACTGTTATGACTTTTTCATGAAGGGAATCTTGCACTCCTAAAACAGAAAAACAAATTGTTCAAGTTTGATTGATAAATGATAGATTTACTTATCTATTACTTGACTGCCAAGTGTTTGGAGAAGATGTTGAGGTTTTTATTTAAGGCTTAAACGTGTCAAATACAATGAAATACTGACCAGATATCCAATAGAAAAGAATAAATTCTGCACACACTCTTGTTTATTTTATTCATTATTCATTTGACAGTTTTATTTGAACAACATTAGGATGCCGGTCATACTGTCATTCTTTTCAGAGTGAACTCAATCTGGGCACATTGAATTCCATTGGATATATAACTGACATATATAATTGACATGCATACTTTTTTTATTTGTGTTTAATATGTGTAGAAAATAAAATGTAAGGAAGAATAGCAACCTTGTTTTGGCTCATATTCATATGGATGTGATGTTGTCTGTTATTTCCAAGACAAACATATTAGCAAAATGCAGGGTACATTAATGCTATTTTGGTCTGTTATGGAGATACCAAGCAGCCCTCATAAAACCTGAGACTTGTGGCTATTGGGGGTTTAATCACAGTAAAGAAGCTTGTCACTCAGTCCCCTGGGGCTCCATGAGTCCTTGTCACCTTCAGATAAAGAATTGCCAGGATACATCCACCTGAGCCTCACATTCATTGCAGTGATAACACCCTGTAGCCATGCTAACTACAACAAAACTGGTCAATCGAGTGGTTAACTGATACTGCTTTCCTGTTTTTAAGGCATCACAGTCATACTGTTCTATTTTGCTTAGTGTATATCTATAAAGTAGTTGGTACATTCTTTTAGTGCTCTTAATGATGGTATGAGTTGAAATTATTGTCTTGTGTGTCTTCTGTTATTCTTTTCAATGGGCAAGTAATCTATCCAGGTTTTCCTCCTTTACCCACTGTAGCCACAATATTATTTTATACTTTACAGACACTTCATTTCAAGTCAATTTATAATTAATAGCCTGGATAAAGAAAACCAAATTATTCCATTGAATCCAAGCCCCTATCCTGAGCTCAACCTGCTTTCTATTGAACTCTTGGAACCACAAGTAAACATGCAGATTGAGAGGAAAGTGATCTGTTTGGAATATGACATCTTTGTTCTATTGGTACTAAAAAATATAAGGAAAGCTGTTACAATTCACAGCTATTCAAATTAAATATAATTTATTGGTACAGATAGCACAAATAAGGTTAATGCTCACAATGCACTTTCAAATGAAAGAAGTTCAATACCGCTCCAGTTAAATGATCCAATTCAGTCCAGTTCAATTCAATAATAAAGTTTTTGACCAATCCAATTATAATTCTATTCATTTTACAGCCTGCAGAAGTAGCTGAGCTTAGAAAACTATTGGCTCATGATGAAGTTTTAATCCAGTCTCTTGTCCTGAGCATAACGTAATCAATCACAGTGAAGAGAAGAGTCTTCCTCTAAACAGGAAATGAGACCACGGACCCATGGTAAGAATATTTGTTCTCACTAATCATGAGATGTCCTTGATAGCTAAACCACTTCATTTTATTGGCTTGGTGATGGTCCTTATAAAAAAGATCAATATCTGACTCCTTCCTGTGACATCATTATGGGTGCTGTGGCACCATTAAGGACTCTAAAGCCCAGAGCTAAGCATTTAACAAGAGAACCTGAACAGCTCGAAGGAACTGCAGGAGAGCAGAACATATCTGGAAGACAGAAAAATTATAGGTTTCATTTGATTTCTTTAGGACCTGCTGGCAAAGTTTTCAGAACATTGTTAAATAGGCTAAGAGAGAACATTTGTAAAAAATAATCATTGTTTCTAATTTGCACAATCTGTGATTGCTGTTTAAAACAACCGAGTCCGTCCTAATAGCTCCTCCTTCTTCTGACCATTTTTGCCCCTTTCCCAGTCATTTCTGAAATGTTTGAGCCTTTGGTGCTGTCATCCTTAGATGTGATTGTCCAGCAGATTAAGCCATTCCTTCTTATCACTTAGAGAAGATTTTTCCTACAATAGCTCAGGTGGTCCTTACCATTATTAGCACCAGTCAAATGACTGTTGTCCCCTCTTCTTTTAAGCATGTTGTACAAACCTTGCTCAAAAAATCTGATCTGGGCAGCACCATACTGGCTAACTTCAGGCCTATCTCCAAGTTTTCTTTTTTAAAATAAAATCTTGGAAAAAAATTGCTCCCTTACACTTAAGGTCATTTTTGGATCACCACAACATTGTTGAGGTCTTCCAGTCTGGCTTTATATAGATCCCTGCATAGCACAGAATCAGCCTTATTGATGATTGTCAATAATATTCTTCTGTCCACTGATGCTGGAGATTATGTTGTCCTGGTACTATTCTACAGTCATTTTGCACCTTTATCCAAAGTAATTTTAACCATGGTTATTAACCTAACATGTATGTCTTGTGGGTGGGAGGGACCTGGAGTACCCAGAGAGAACCCCTGCATACATGTGGAGAAGATGCAAACTCCATGCAGAAAGGCCACTGGAAAACCCTCCCCAGCCTGGGCTCGAACCAGTGACCTGTGAGGCCATAGCGCTAACCCCTGCATTACCATGCTGCCCAGGACTAGGTCATGCTCAACTTCAGTGCTGCATAAAGTGGATCACATTATACTGTTGCATCGACTCCAAGACCTGCTAGGGATCCAGGGTAGACTGGTTCAGATCTTATTTGGCAGATAGAACTATGTGTGTGAGTATAGCTGGCTTAGTCTGTAGCTGATCCAGTGTCCTATGGGGTTCCACAGGGCTCAGTCTTAGGGCCAAATATATCTACCACTTAAAATTAATTTTAAAAAAGTCTAAAATCAAATCAAACTTTATTTATAAAGTGTTTTTCATGCCACAGGTAATCCAAAGTGCTTTATATGATAACATTGATTTTGAACATAGCAATGGTTAAAAATAAATAAAAAACCTAAACTAAAAAAAATTATGTTCACTGACACTCACACATACTGACATACACACACACAAAGACAGATACTCCCACCCTACACCCCTACCAACAACATGATTCAAAAACTTGGACTTTAGAAAAATAAATAAATAATGATCAGGAACTTAGATTTTTGAGGAAACTATTTCTAGCTGTGTGCTAACTGGTCATTTTGCACAAGCATGTGAACTTTTGTGTATATACTGAGTGTTCAACGTGGTTTTAATGTGTGTGGCTTGGTTAGACTTGGTTAACCTACCATAAAAATATGCATTGGATGTCTATTGTCCTTCCTTTATGACATTTGCATGACAAACACTTTTCACAAATTGTCCAAATGTTTAAAAATGCTGGCTTGACTTTTGCCACAAGAGAAAATCCATTATTCCATAATATTATAACAAAGGTTTAATTAATAAAATACAAACTTCCAGCCAAACAGTATTTTTGAATAAACTGCTGTTAAAAATAATTTTTTAACCAAAAACCTGTTAAACTATTTTAAATAATTTTATTGTGAATTTATGTTACATTCCTTCCATATCTGACAGCCTGTTTTTAAGCAGGGTTTTTTCCATGCCTCTTAACCTTCTCTATTCATGACACAATCCAATGCGTCTGACAGCAGAGGTTTAAAGTGTGAAATGTTTGTGGCTGGAAGTTAATTTACTAATAAGTGAGTAAACTCTCCCCCAGTACAACATAGACAAATTATGTCTGGAGCATGAGTTGACACTTAAATTCAAAGCTGTGATTCATGTCTTATGGGTTGATTCATTAGGCTTGCAAAAAAAAGAAAACACCCAAATTAAGTTTGTGCCATGTGTTCACCTGTGTAATTTCATGTAACAGTTATATGAGAGGGTCTTCAAGGATGGTTCCAAAAGCAATGTAGCTGTTTAAATGTAAATAAGTAAATTAAACTAATTTGTACAAGATCAAAATATTTACCTTTACAACTGAAAAGCATTCAACGAGCACAAAAACTTTACCCCTTGTTTCAAATGGACTTTAACTAATTGATAAAGCCTCATAATGAAAGACAAGTATCTAGTGTAAAATGGCCTTAAAATGCAATATACAATACACTAGGTGGATGTATCCTGGTACGTCTGCTGCAGCGCAACTGGTTAAACTATTTGCAATAATATTTACAGATATTTACAATAATTTATACTAACATACTATAGATTAGCTTGCTAATATGTTAGCTCTTAATGACAGAAAGATTGTTTTACAAAAGCAGTTTAATTTTTTTTGTCAAGTTTTGAAAATTGTGGTTCTGTTTAACAATCTTTCAAGGTCTCCCATTTATGTGATAATCACTGTTCTCTTGGAACTGAGCTCTTCTGCCCATTTGAAACAAAAAAATATATTTCTTACTTGCAAACATTTTTGGATGGACACATATTTAATTAGCATAAGCCTAATGTTTATAAATGGTCTTTTTAAGGTGAACAGCTCATATGTGCCTTTCTTTACCTTTGAACTGAATGAATTTTAATGGGTTCTTCTCTGCTGGTGTGTGCTGTGCTTTACCCATCACCAGTAATGACTTTATACATAGCTTTTCGGATTTCTTGGCTGATTTCATGCCTACATATTACAGTTGTAATTATTATGGGTTTTATTATTCATGTATGCTGTCCTGTCAAGCTGCTAGTGAAAAAAATATTCTCAATCTTGGGGACCTGTTTAATCTTACTGAGCCAAGCTGAGGAACAGGGCCACACACTGGATCTGTTCTCATCATATGACTTTACCATTTTAACCTAGAAATTGTGGGTGTTGTGTTCTCTGCATAGCTTGTTGTATTTGATGCTGGCTGTAAAACATTTAAACCTCACGATGCTGTCGCTTGTATGCTTTTCAGCTGTGTTTAATCTCAGTTATGTTTTCCTGAGTCTAAAAACACAGAAGAGGTAAGCACTTGGTTTCACAACAAATGCCAAACTGTTTTAGACTCAGTGGCACAATTTAAAACTAGGCTGATTAGAGTTAAATATAAGCCCTGGCTGAATGAAACCACTCGACCTATCAGATATGAATACAATTGGGTGGAAAAAAGAGAAATTCAAGATATATTTTCAAAAGGGCTGTTTGCAAAAAAGCAGAAAGATACTTAAGTGAAAATAGCAGTTGGATATTATTACATTAAACTGCAACAAGCCCAGTTTTGTAAAGCAAAACTATTTACTGTTCTTGAATCGAGGCCTCCCTTGCTACCTGTGAAAACCTTCTTTACTTTAGTGACAAAATCACTTTCATCAATGCTCAGATCGTACTGCCTGGTTATGATCCGTCAGCCATTGCCACCTGCTATGCTGCTTTTGATTAGTTTGAGCCTGCAGGGACTGTGACTTTTGGAGGAGATTCTTGTTTTTTTTAAGTCCCTAGGTTCTTCAAATAATGCTAACCCTACTTGACTTCTTAAAAAGGTTCTTTCCAGCTGTTAGTCAATCTGTTTTCACCATTATCAATAGCAGTTTGGGGTCTGGTGCTTTCCCAGGAAATTTTAAATATCCTGATCTTGAGCCCTTCAGTGTGACCAAAATGTCGGGCTATTTCCAAACGGCTGTTTGTCTCAAAAGTTTTGGAAAAACAAGTTTATTCTATATTCTTCTTTTTTGAATAAGGACAATTACCTTCAATCTTTTCAGTCTCTTTTAAAAACTCTACACAGCACAGAATCAGTCCCTCTGAGAATGTTTAATGATACTTTAATAACTACTACTCTAAAGATTGTGATATACTTTTACTTTTTTATTTTTTTTTGTAGATTTTGGTATAGTGGATTATATAATCTTGACCTATTGTCTGGGGCATTGAAAGGTATTAGAGGCACAGCTTTACAAAGATCCTACCTTGCAGATGGCAGATGCAGATTTGTGTCAGCTATGGTGATGCTGTCCTCTTCTGCCTATGTCTAACATGGGGTCCCACAAGGTTCAGTTTTAGGTATGTTGCTTCTTTCTTTATACATACCCCCTTTAGGTTACACACTCAAAAACATGTTTTACTGTTAAGCTGATGGGGCTGCACGGACAAAAGAACATTGGTTCAGGCCTTTGGCTTGGGGGAGGTCCAAACAGTGGTCTTTCTGTGTGGGTTCTCTCCGGGTACTCCAGCTTTCTCCTACCATCTAAAAGACATGCATGCTAAGTTATTTAGTCACTCTAAATTGTCCCTTAGAGGGAGTGCGAGTGGTTGTTATTGTCTTGGTGTTGGCCTTGTGATAGTTTTGGCAACCTGTCTTTGGTCTACCCTACCTCTCAACTGCTAATTGCTGGGATGGGTTCCAGCTTTCCTGCAGCCCCGAACTGGATTAAAGCAGTAAATAAAATTAATTAATGTTATGCGGATGACAGTAAAATGTACATGTCTTTAAAAAGGAACAACCCTTTTTCTGTCAGACCACTGCTTGAAATCCTCCATGACATAAAGGCATGAATGACTTTTAACATTTTCATGAAAACTGAGGTCATGGTTTTTTATGCTAAGACTGGGTTCTCCTCCCCTGTAGAGCTAGTTTGTTTGACTATTGTTAGTACAAAAAAATATGGGTGTAAAAATGGATTCCATCTTAAAGCTTAACAGTTAAATAACAATAGTCAGCTTCTGTCACCAAAGGCAGCTAGCCAAAGTTAAAGCAATTACTCTAAAGCAGCGTTTCATACTGGAATCTACACCTTCATCGCCACTTGGCTGAACTACTGTAATGGATCGTATTTGGGGCTTAGTGGGTCTACCACAGCTCATCTCAGATGGTTTAAAAAAAAGGCTGCTGATTTCTCCACTCCACTAAGACCTGCCTGTTTATTTAAAATCTATTTTAAAATTAATTTTATTTGTTTCTAAATTCTACATTTATTGTATCCGATCAGATTTTTTTTAATTACCTGCCTTTGCATGGGAGACATGCCTCCTTGCCTGTTTTGAAACCATTTCTTGAAATCCCCCTGTGTTCTTAGACTCTCAGATGTTGACTTTTTATATTTTAACTTGTTTTGTTTATTTTATTTTGTTTCTTAATGTTTTGACTAGATGGACTGGCGACCTGTCCAGGGTATACCCCGCCTCTCGCCCGATGTGAGTTGGGATTGTCTCCAGCCCCCCCGCAACCCTGTTCAGGGAAAAAGCGGTAGAATCAGAATCAGTTTATTGCCAGGTAATTGTCATTACCAGGAATTTGACTTGATTTGCCAGTGCCTACATAAATTACATAGATAGATGTGAAACCTGTGAAGTATGACACAGCAGGTGCTAAGATAGCAAGGCTGAAAAATATTTGTACATGTACATAAAATACAGTAATGTACAGTGATTCACATGAAATGTGCAGACAGTGTGGAAGTTAACTGACCAGTAAGGGGGAGTGTGTTAATATAACACCTATGTGCTAGAAAATGGATGGATGTATGGAGGTTTTGACTAATTTTAATTCGCCACGGTTTAATTCTTCTGCACAGCACTTTATTTCACTGTGGTTGTCTTAAAGTGCTTTGAAAATAAAGCTAGATTGAATGATCTCCAGGTTTGTTGAGATGGTTTGTGTAAGTCTCTTTTCCTTAATTGATAATATAAGCAAGTGGTTATGTTTGCTTTATTTGCTTTAATTATTTTAATAACCTCGATTTTTATACACTCTGTGATTCTTGGAATATCTCCCTTGGCACCTGCTTCGGTGCTGTCACTCTAACCTTGGCAGATTTGAAAAAACAAACAAATAAATACTGGCCCTTGAAAAGAAAAATACATTTCTTCTTATGCAGCTATTACTTTGGGTGATCCTTTTTGTTTGGTGCCGGGTTGGAAAACACTGGATGTCAGTGAGCCAGATGCCAAGAACAACAAAGCCCAGGCATGACTTCTTAATGAACAGACTTTTTCCTTAGCATGCAAGAGTTTGGCCTCAGACCGAAGCAGTTTCTGATCCGTCTCTGCTGAATCATACATGCACTCCTTGTGAGTTGAAAACAAAAATGTTTTTTTTAATAATTAGTGAATTAAAAAGATAAAAAGAATTGTTCTCACATTCACGTAAACACAATTACTACAGTTAACAAAAGCATGATGTGATACAGCTCATCTAATTTGTTTTTTCTGTCTTTCAATATATATCTTTGATCTGTCCATTGATACGACTAAACTATGTCCTTTCTTTGCCATGCTTAATGTAGTTCCAACATACCAGGGTTGATTGACTGTTTTAAATCCATTTGCTGGCTCATGTAGAAACAAGCTGACAGCTTTCATTCTATTAAAGCTTGGCCCTCCATCACAATGACATGGTTTTAATTACATCCCCATTACTGCTGGCTCTAACACATAAACTAATAAAACAAACCATGAATAATGTGGAAAAGTATATATGATTTTTTTTAATGCATGCCTCCAGATGCATGTGCCATATTAGGTGAACACATGGCATTAATAGAAAGAACCAAAATATAGTTGTATCATTATAAAAAACATGCACATTGTTCCTTTTTTTAGAAAAAAGAAAAGAACATCTATCAGTTTTGGGCAGAATATTTTTTTTTGTTTTTATCATGGCTTCAAATAACAGGAACGGTGAAAAGAAAATCTTGGCATGCTGAAAAAGCAGTTCATGATGAAAAGGTATTCTAATGTTCATCGCAGTCCAAGGCTCTCCTGAGATGCAGAATGATCACTCATCACAAGTAATTGTATTAGTTGATTTCTTTTTTTTGGTTGCAGTGTTTGTGTTAATGTATTTAACTCATTCATTCATTTTTTATCCTACCTGTTCTAGTAAAAGCTGGAGCTTATCCCTGCAATTAGCAGGCGAGTAGCAGGGTACACCCTGGACAGGTCGCCAGTCTATCACGGAGAAAATGCTGCTCATGAATGAAATATGTATGTGATTCTTCTCTGTGGATGCTTTGTTTAGTTGCATCAAAGCAGGAACTCTGAAGGAGTGACCTCTTGCAAAGTAAAGCTGGTGAAAACCAAAGTTTTCAAAGTAGAATACACAAGGTTAAAAACAACCTTTTCATTATATGAAAGCAACGTTGTATTTTCCTGCTTTTTTCCACATCCAATCCCCCTTAGATTTATCCTCAACACACAGTAAAATGCTCAGCACTACCAGTCAGGCTGGTTTCAGGGTGTAACACTAACTTGAATATGACCTCATCTCATAAGGTTAACCAGTGTCATCTAATGATCAGAGGCACAGTCCCCCTCGAGTGAATTACCTCAAACATGACTTTTCCTTGACCTACTTTTTTCCTGTGTGAGGAAAGTAGAGCCGACTATTAAGGGAGGAAGCGACTCTGAATAAATAGGAGCCTATACAGTGCAGCCATTGTGCTTTGTTCACACGTTAGAGGCTGAACTAATCATGCTGTTAAGCATTAACCTTTACCCTGCCAAAACAAAACTGGACAGAAAAACATCCAGACAACTGTGAATATGTGCACACGATGGCATCATTGTACACTAAACATTTTAACAGTGTAACAAGCACTTACACACATAAAGTTTATTGGACACTTTTTTAATGCTCCACAGCTTTAAGCAAAGAATAACTAATAATGATACTTGGACTAATCAGACAAGAAAATTAAGGATAACAACATTAATCCAACTTAATCCAATACATTTATGTATTTCAGTTGTTTTTTTATCAGTTCTAAGTGTTGGCTTATATTGCACATGCTTAGTAAAAAATAACAGCAGACATAACTTTGGGTCTTCTTTGTCATACTAAATATCACATAGACTAAGAAATAACTTACTTTTCTAAAAGACAGAAGTATGAGTTCAAACAGTTCATACTGAACAGAGGGTTTTATTTGGAATAAATAAAATGAGTGGTCCAAAATGTGTTCCACATTCAGTTACATGCATTAAAAAGAACTATTCATGACAGCTATTTCCTGTTCAGTTATCGACAGCCTGATCGGTCTGACACTAAACCTAAACTGTTTGTAATTTCAGCAGTGTTAGCTACTGATCAAAATGAATACAAAAAACCCTGATCATTCCCACAGCTGAAGCAACTTTAGTCAGAGGATAAAATGGTAACTCACAAAGAACTTCCATCTTTGAGAGTATGTGTTTCAGCTTCAGTGCAATCATTTTAGCATCTGCAGCTTATTAAAGTCATGCAGCGGTTACTACAGGTGCAGTAAATTCCCAACCATGCTTTGGATATTTATTGCCTTTTGGTTTTACAGTGGGTCAGGCCAAAAGGGAGCTAAAACATACCATGGGAACCTTTTATACTATTAAAAAAAAATAATTTGGCTGTGTGGGACCCTTCTGTAGCTATTTGATCTGCCAGACGCATGTTTCTGTACATTAAACTGAAGATGGACTGTAGCATGTTTGACTCTCACAACACCTACTATTGCTGGTGAAAAATGTGCAAACGGAAGCACAGCACATGTTTGTTTATAGGGCTTTCCTTTATGTAGTACAGTGAACAAGTTACTGTGTTTGATAGTCATGAGGTTCGTACAGTGACTTTTCTCTTTGGAGTTTGCAAGTTCTCCTCGGGTTATCGTGGGTAATCTCCGGCTTCCTCCCACCATGCAAAGACATGCATGTTAGGTAAATGGGTTATCCTAAATTCTCCATAGGAATGAATATAAGTGGTTGTGTGTCTCTCTGTGTTGGCTCTGCGATGGACTTGCGACCATTCCAGTGTGTACCCTGCCTCTCGCCTGGCTGTTGGGATAGGCTCCAGCTATCCGCAACCCTGAATTGGATAAATGATTAAGAAAATGGATGAATGGATGAATGTCTTTGAAGGTGGGAGGAAGCTAGAGGACCTGTAGTGAGCCCATGCATACATGGGAAAAAAACATGCAAACTCTATTCAGAAAGGCAACTGTTTGTCCCCCCAGCTGAGGCTCAATCTTCCTACTGTGAGGCCATTGTATCAACCACTTTTTCTATGGGGGTACAGTGGTGTAGCTACCACTACTGACCTATAAGAATAAGGTTTGGCCTCCAAATAAGGACTTGACAATGTCAATATTCAGACATGCTATAAAAACCACAATCCAAAAAAAAAAAACAGGAAAAGCAAAGATTTCTTATGACACAAGCCTTTCTTCAGCATAACTGAAGTTTTTTCCTTCTCTTTTATAATATCAGTTTAGCAGACAGAAGTACAACTAAAGTTAGTATTTTTATATAAAAAAACTAAATAAAGAGAAAAAAATACTTGTATGAAAAAGTGGAATATTTATGTGAATGACAAGTGAAAGAAAGATTTGTAGAACATCACACCAATAGTTTAGTTTAATAAAGGCTCACTTCCTCACTTATGACTGGCCAGAGAACATGCAGATACACTACAGCCTAGTTTTCACCAGAGTCCAGGTGTTTCCAGGGTCTGTAAACGGTAATTTTGCTGCTTTCCCACAGTCAAGCATCCCCAAACATAAGAGGTGGTATATCAACTGGTTAGAGACCGACGTCTTACTTACATATTTGCACGGTGACTTTGCAGCGCAACTTAACGCATAACCAAAAAGATGGTGGAGAATCGCAATAATTTAACAGTGTATGTTATGCAATGATCATCATGACGCCATCTTTAACATAGATGTTGGAAGCAAAAAGCAAAAATGTTTCATTAAACAAGGAGCCAGTCCTGGTTTGCTTTTATGCTAGGTTGCATTGAAAGTGCTCTTTGTTTTTTGTGTCAAGCTCCTCCCTTCCAGGTAGGATCAGTCAGACTGGTGCCCCACCAGAAGGGTAACGTAAAAGTAGCCCAGGTTAAATTAAATAATAAAGTACCTCTCCCAGTTTTCAAGCTTAGAAATGTAAAAAACAACAACAAAAAACCCAGTTATACCTGCTCACTAAGTGTTATTTTCCCCAAAACAACTACTTCCAGCAAGAAAAAAATAGGAGGAAGAAGAAAAACAAAAATTGATTAGCCAGGTCCAAAATTGGAAATCCTCTCTCTTCAGCCAGTTCATTCACTGCAAGTAAACAATGGAGCAACACTGAATGTGTGCAGGCTTTGAGGTTTTGCTTTTACATTGTTCATTAAAGATGATAAAGTTTTGACAATAAGGTGTCCAACTGAACAGGACTCAGGCTATGAGGTATCCAGCATTTTGTGCCACAAACATGCTGTGTCACTTCCTGTCTTTGGTTCACTGGATCTGTTTGCATTCTGTAAATGAGGGACACCAAAGTTCACTTGTAAGTGAATAAAGACCTCTGGTTTTTAAACAGATTAGACAAGAAAGAAAAAGAAAGAGAGAAAGAGACAGACCATGCAGTAGGAACCATATAGTAATGCTTACTAATGTTTACTGTTTGGCGAGGGCTCATAATACAGGTATTTGATGCAAGATGAAGGTTGAAATTAACCCTACTTTGGGGGTCCTGTCATTTCCAAAGTTTAACATTGCTTATTTAAAGTGAGGTTGAAAAAAAGCCTACATATTTCAACGTAGCATAACAAAACAAAGTAATCCTTTTATGATCATGAGCAATTTTATAGCTACTTTTTCATGATCATTTACTAATGTGGCCACAGCAGTAATTGTAGAGGCGAGGAGTGAATCAGGGTTGGGTTTGTTCACCTAATTTCAGTAAGGCAACTAATTACTCAGAAGGACTGCTCTGCAGATAGATCGTCTAAGTGAACAGTGGTCCGAGCACCCCCTCTAACTGTGAGGTCAACTAGACCAAAAGAATTGGGACATCTGTTGACACCTGCTGCAGAGGTACAACAAAACATCTGCAGATCATATCACATGGCACAACTTGATACTCCTGCGTGAGTGTGTGTGCAAGCAAAAGTATCAAATACTCCAACCATGGTTTCAGAAGGTTCACATTTATAGATTAACATATTGTGGGCATGGAACAATGTGGGAATCAATTATATAATCTAAGCCTAAACAGAGAGTATGCATTTGTTAAGTGCTATAAAAAAGAGAGCAAAATAAAGCTAGGTTGATGCACAGCAAGACTGACTTCGTATCATTTCTAAGTAATTACAGGAGGGTGTAAATCACTAAGACAACAATTGGCCCTGGCATTTTAGCCCAGACTGGCCCATACACAATCATGCACACCACAAATCTATGTGTTCAGTTTAATGTGTGAGTTTGCAGGAATCAGTGAGAGTAAACATGTTAAATGTTTTCAAAAAAGTATTTTTTTAAAAGATAAATATATTTGGTTAAACACAATGAATATAAGAAGAGCATTCATTCTATTTTGTGTTTGAGGGAGAGAAAAAAGGAAAAGACACCATAAATGATGGATCAGAGGAAAACCTGTTTTTGGAAAGAGTGTGGAAACTGTGTTTTTGTGTCTGGCAACTTCTCTAGTGGTTATCTCAACCAGATTTTACAAAAGATTTCATGAAAAATATTTTCAATTAACATAATGATGCAGTCAGGTTCAAAATGGTCATGTCAGTATGTGTTTTCACCTTTTGTTCATGATTTTGTAAGCAGCTAGCATACAAACGGCTTATTTTCAGGAGAAATGTGTTATTTAGATGCTTTTATCTTCAAATCATAATCCAAAGCCACATTCACAAAGTTACACAAAAAGGCATGCAGCAAAATAAAAATAAGAAATAAAAGGTAGGAAAACCTTTTGGCCAATAAAACATATAATTCCTGCACAAGCTCTGAGCCATGTTCCTAAGGCAATGTGCACAGTGCTATTTGAAAAAGGATAACAAATTGTGATAAGATTTTCCAAAGCCACAGCTGCAGGCTGTTGAAGATAGCAATGCACAGTAATGTTCAAGTGTGAAAGGGAAACACACCACAGCTAAACCGAAGTCTTTGCCCCTCAGGCATTGGGTTCATCAACAGAATGACTGAGACTCGTCGCTACATGGTCTCCTCTCATATTACAATGGTTCCCCACCCCTCAATGATTTTTCTTAGCCTCTAATTAGTGCCCACAGTTGTGTTTGGCATCCAGAAAATGTCAGATTAATTTCACTACAGCCATCTATTTGTGTTTACCCTCTGGAATTTTTTTAACATGTGCCCCTCAGCCTGGTTTTAGACATGAGATCTGCTCCAAAATCTGTAAAGTACATGGAGATTTTCAAACAATCTCTAAAAAAAACTGCATGTTTTATATTTTGCAGATAAATTGCAGATAAAATATGGCAAAAGAACAATGACAAACACAAGATTTAAAAGTAATGAAAATAACATGAATATAAGCTATCACAATACCATTGACTGGCAAGCACAAAGCATTAAATAACTAAACAATGTTCATGCATAATTAAATTATTTCACTGTTTATACAGACAACCTGCTAAATCTACAAAACCAGTGAAACCAATCAGTATGAAGCTGAAATACCACGTCAGCTGTAAATGTTGTTTAGGGGTAGATAAATGTGTTCAGGATCAGATTAGATTCCTTCCTGTGAATCTTGGTGCAAATTACTTGTTATGTGGGCGTTATATCATTTTGTATTTCACGGTGAGACATCAAATTTGAAGACCTTTCCCCCGCTATATGCCAGTACGCAAAATTTTTAGGCAATTTTCTAAATAAATAAATAAATAAAATAAGAAAAAGGGTGAATAATAAATGTTTGCTTTTTGATAGGCCTTTGCATTCATTGCCTTTGATGTTCAGGCCTGGTCATTGCTAACTGGGTGGAAAACAGCATCAAGAATGATTAAAAAAGGCTGTAATGTTTCACACAAACACTGGTAGATGAGCCTAACCTCCACTTCTGGCTGGAATACTAGACGCTGACAGATTAATCATGTCATTTTTAAACATCTCCTTACAGCTGTGGATAGCAGCTCCAGGCTGCTTTGTAGTCACATCTGTGAGCTGGACAGCTGAATATTATGAGAAAATGACAGTTTGATCTGTGGCAAGCCCGACTGGAGCTCAGTCAAATTTAAACACTGCAGTTCAGACCGATCATAGATCTCAACTTCTGCTACAGAGCTTTAAGAATTGGTGACAGATCACATTATACTTTGTAGATCCAAAGTGCCACAGAAACTGTAAAATTAGCAAAGGTTTTCAGCTGAGATCGCTAATGATTTCTAATGTGATCCAAGACCACACATCTGCTCTGTGATGTCGGATAGTCTTACACTGCAGCTAAAACAACATTGAGTAAGTGTGACACAATGCATTTTTTGGTCTTTTTGTCTATTTACTCTGACTTTATCATGATTTATGCACATTTAGGTTCTGGTTGGCTTCTTAAAGCTTAAAACATTGCAGACATTATTCTGCTGTGTCATAATAACCATAAAATACAATCACTACTTTGAGTTTCCCATCAAAATAACTGTATAATTTACAAATAAAATGTAACCCCCAAACTTCTTTTTTATGAATTTGGAGCAAAATAAGTTTTTTTCTTTCTTCAAAGCACTCAACAAGGAGACAAACAGGAAAACATTATGTTGGTGGAAAAGTGAAACTAAATGTTTTTGGCCCTGCCTCCAGACACAGATCAGTTTCTTTCAGCAGGTTGGCCTGGATCTCTAATTACTGCCACTCGACCGAGCCTTCTTAACCTTTTGGTCCAGCTGTCTAGAGCAGACGGGCAGCATTTCTGTTTGCAGGCTAATGAAAGTATATTTTCTTCAGCTTGTATTTGCCAAGGGAGGATTTTGTGAGCACAGCAGCTCTTTTCTTGTAACATTCTGCTTTAGCCCCTGCAAATACAAGCCTGTTGTGACCAGCTCTTTGTTGAAAAGAGAAGGGAAGCATGTTGCTCAAATATTCGGAGAAAGCTAATTGACTACCCTCCTGGTCAAAAATATGTTTTGCTAACAGTTCAGTAGCAAGTCCATTATTCTTTCCCATAAAACAATAGCTAAATATATGTCCCCCAATCTGTGTTTACATACTCACCAACACGCCAGAAGGGATGGTAATGTTAAACCAAGCAAGTATGTACGTGAATCTTCAGAGTTGACATGAGTAGCAATTTGAAGATTAGAAAATGGGTAAATGGGTGTTTTTGACAGGAAATGTCTGCAGGCAAGGGTAGTGAAAACTGCAGGTCAAATCCACACCCAACATTTTAAGTGTTTTCAAGAATTTGTAGTAAAATCAACTTGACTGTATTGTTTATCAATAGATTAGATAGATTATTATTAGATTATTTGACTACTTGTTTTAATTTCTGCTGCAGCTGTTAGACTACGACAAAAGACAAATGCTCACAAATATAGGTTTTACCTTCATCAATTACTCACTGAACGAAACAGATGAGTACCTTAGATATAACCTTCCCCACTTTACCTTCGTCAGATCATCATCATCTTTGTTATCAGACAGTATAAATAATCTACTACTACTACTAAATTATATATA
>JBAMHV010000007.1:9330862-9342983 GCA_037177535.1 Pseudomugil gertrudae | reverse complement strand
AACTGACTCACAGTTAAACTTAACCTTCTTTGTGAAACAGGGTGGAGTTCACTCTCCTACTCTGGTTTACTTGAACCTGCTTCCTGAAACCGAAAACTCTCAGTTGGCCTCATTTCAGGGTTAACTAACTCAGAGTTTTCAATAAACCTGCTTTGTGAAACGGGCCCCACATCTTTTCATTGGAAAACTAAACTTGTAAATACATCACCTGAGTCAAAATGTGAAAGCAAGGAATTACTTATCACTGCTTAGTTTATGTCCTGCAATAAAGAGGTGACCTATCCTGCCTCGTATGTCCCCTGTTCCCAAATTCAACCCTGAATTTGGTTCAGAAGTACAGCAAATGATGTTGATGCTTTGTATTCTACCTTAAAATTGACACTTAACTGAATTCTATGAATTCCAGCATGCTGCCATTTCTGCATGGCATCCCTCTGTGTCTCTCTGACCCTTTCCAATACTGTTGCAAATACCCCAAAAGAGCCACAAAATCTTGCTTTTTGGAGACCAAAATATGACCACTACATCATTGTTTCCATTGATCCAAGAGCAAAGTCTCTTCTGTGACTGCATGACTTAACAAACACTATTACAGCCCGGGTGTCTGTGGAGACTGTACTCTACATTACAGGTTACACCTTTGACCCAGATCCCTTGAAAACTCTGGTCTTGGGACAGACAGCGGGGTGTTTGCCTGAAATGACAAAGAGCAGGCAGGCAGTGGCACGCTTTGCCTGCCAGATACAGTACTCCGTGTTTAAATACTGCTGACAAGAAAAACATAGATACTTTTACCCTGGGTTCCCTATTCTGGTGGAAGTGTTTGACAAGAAAAATCTCTTCCTGCCAGCAAATATAGACCTGCCTGTATTTAGTATTATACAAGGGAAAAAGACACAAGTAAAGGCCTTTTAAAGGAATTTGTTTTGTCTTTTGCACTTACATTAACTTCTTTACATGGGACATTGTTTTCACATAGAAAATACATTTTGAAAACAAACAGTTTTTCATACAACAGTTTATAGTTTCATATTAGGTTTCTTGGACATCTAAACCACTCATTCTCTTTCATGGTTTCAATTCAGCAAAGCATACAGGCCATTATAGAACAGCCCACCACAGTAATTAACATCACGGTGCTGCATTCATTCATTTCAGCATCAAAGTAAAGATCTTTTAAGGAGGACACACTTTCTCAGGGAAGCAGGTTTGGGAAACATCTGACCTGTGTTAGAGAATGAATGGAGATTCCAAACCAGGCTAGTTTTGTTTTGCTGGTTTAGGAGCAGTATTGTAATTTTCAATTAAAACATAGAGTTAGGCACTATGGAGGAAACCACTTAAAATAACAGAGGAAATGTGAGTGCCATCTGGCTACATCTGTAGCTGTTGGCAGAAAAGGCTTAACCCTATATAAATCACCATGTTTGGTCTTAGCAGGTCAGATTTTTCAACATCTGGCTGAGAAGAGAAACAAAAAATCTTACTTTTTTATGTATTTCCAGTGTAATATGAGGTGGCACGACACACAGTAACATAAAGCTTTAGTAAAGAGAGTATTTCTATCAACAAAAATAATTACATATATATAAAAAAAAGTAGAGCTACAGAAATTAAATAAAAGGCTGGCTTAATAACAAAATGCTTTTTTTACAAGGCCAACAATTTTAGGGTGACTATTTGGTACAGATGGTTTAAAGAAAAATTTTTAAAAAGAAAGATGCAATTTCAGAAATCTGTGTTGTTGCATTTAGACAGAAAAACCTTCTGCAAACTGGTGAAAGCATCTATAATCAAGTCATAACTGAAATGGGTTAAATAGAACTGTGGCAATGCATCTGGTTCCTATGAAGTAGAATATCTACAGGCGGGTGACAAATTAAAGGAAAACCCTGAACCCCTGACCCCCGCAGTGAGGGGATTCCAGGGGCTCTGGTATGCCGTGGGGGGTCATTTGGCTGACATGGTTTGGCTCCATTTGTCTACTTAGACAGAGAGAGAGAGAGAGAGAGACAGTGAGAGAGCCAGAGGAAAAGAGAGAGAGAGAGA
This sequence comes from Pseudomugil gertrudae, assembly GCA_037177535.1. Classification (NCBI taxonomy): domain Eukaryota; kingdom Metazoa; phylum Chordata; class Actinopteri; order Atheriniformes; family Pseudomugilidae; genus Pseudomugil; species Pseudomugil gertrudae. Next base: position 9,340,934 of record JBAMHV010000007.1, on the reverse strand, counting down.
GAGAGAGAGAGAGAGAGAAAGAGAGATCACCACAAATCAGTACAAAGGTGCTTTATCCAATGATGAAACATTTGTGAGTGTGAGTAGAGTTTCCTCTGCTTGGATTACAGTGGTCTCATCAGTAAGGCACCAGGGGTCATGGAGGGATTTGATTAATACGGAAATGATGTGAATCATTTGTTGCATTTTCCCCCATCACAAGATTTCAACACAACTGAACACCTACGGACAATTGGGAGCAGAAACATCCAGCGGCAGACGACACAGGTCTTCTAAAAAGCAAAAGAAGATGGACTGAAAGAATTTTTTAAGCAATTATTTTAACCTTTTCCAGCAGAATTCCTCTTTGCCAAAAGCACCCCCAAAAGTAGTGTGACACTTTACTAAGACACTCACATGGCACAGTTTAAAGTGGACTTAGTGTAATTTTCTATTCACTCACTTCCTAATCACTCATAAAACAGGTTGCTGTATCAGAAGAAAGTACATAAGATGACCCACATATAAGAAAAAATGTGGAGTAATGTGTCATAACTTGTTATTCATGGGGAAACCCATAAACTCAGCTTCAACACTTGTCCCCAGTCTGTTGTCTGAACATACAATCATCACAATTTCAAACCTTCATTCAAGGTAGTTTTCTTCTCAAAAAGCCTTTTTGGATTTATAGTTCACTTATTAAATTTTAACTTAAAGGGAGAAATGCTTCAGCATTTTAATTATCAGTAAACCTGCCAATTACCTGAAGATGAAAAGGATTTGACAGGTAACCATTATGACTGGGTAAAATACTTTCCATTACAGTTGTAACAGTCATGATTTCTAATAAGACCACCCACACCCTTTCCTTGCAAATGTCTTATTTGTCTACATCATAATCTAATGAATGCACAATGTGCCTCTGTTCTCCAAAGTATGTATACGTGGTACACAGCACATGTTCCCCATGGGTCTATGACCTTTTTTAACCCCATTCCTCCCCCTAATCTCATAATCTTTAGAGGAACAGCAGCTTCTGTGATCATTGGCAGGTCTACTGGGGTACATACCTTCCTCCAGTGGCAGCCAGGGAGTGATATGTGAGAATATGACAGGTAATCCCCATCTTCAACAACTATCTGCAGCTGAATTTTTGTGATGAAATCTGAAGTTTAACTGATGGGAGGGCTAGGTTTGGTTACAAACAAAGCTTTCTAGACAAAAGGGAAGATAAACTATGTCAATCAGAGAATCAGAGGTGATATGAAGAGGTTGCTCTTGAGATGACCTGAGGGATTGAGGAACTAAAAAGCTACTTTATTAAGTAAATAGTATGCAACTGTATTAAAGTCAAGTCTATTTGCTCTGACAGTATTGACTTTATCCCATTTTTTACCACAACTGAAAGCACTGGGATTGCTGTAGCTTTGTGTCTCACAATGAATTCTCTCTTATAAAAGTGAACACACATAGTGCTGAGTTGAATTTGTAAATGTCTAAAGAGAGTGAGAGAAAAGAATGTGCCCTGAATCATATTTTCTGGTCCTATACTGTGTATTCTAGTCTAAAAAGATAAACTTAAACAGATGAGGCCTTTAACACTGGAGATAAGGCATATGTTTCCATATTCAGCAGGGACATGCTCCAAACAGTGTTTTGAAAGAACAGCATTGTCTGTGCCAATTTTTGAGTAAACTCCTAAATGCATTACTTTTCTAGTGAAGTCATCATAGATAGTTCCAGTGTCGGGTGCCAGAGACTACCTCTCCATGGTGATCAACCTAAACATGCTAGCTGGGGTTAGCTACAAAAAAGAAGGCTATCTGAAGACATGCTATATGCAATAATTATATTATGCAAGAGATGAGAGCTGACAGGTGTGCTAAAAAGAACAAGTTATCAATCCTGTCTGTATGTGAGATGTCAAGCACAGAAATACATCTTCCTAAATTACTTCCCTTTCTGTTCTGCCTGCAATTCCCAGCAAACATAACTTAGTTTGGTCCCTCCCAACCATTTTTCAGATATACAAGAGGTATCAAATATCTAGCAGATTAAAAGAGAAAGTAGCATCAAAGTTAGTTTTCTTTGATACCCAGAGAACAGAAATACTGTACCGGTAGTTAAAATAAACTTGCACAGACTGATGCTGAAATAACACAGTTAGCTATGTTAGTGATAGTTGCTAACATGATTGCTAACATGATAGTTAGCAATCACCACACGCTTTACATTCTAAAAATAAGTCAATTACCTTATTCTCATTGTGTTAAACACAGAACATTTTGTCAAAGCCATTGGTGTTTCTAATATACACAATGTGTCCTTTGGTTACAACGCACTGAAAAAGTGAAGACATGAACATCAAACGCAGCAACACCCTCCTCATAACAGAAAGTAAGGTAATGGACATATTATGGTAATAAGCTGACACTTTCACAACATCACTTAATTCACTGAAACAACCGTTTCATTAAAACCATCACTGGATAATAACTATGATGGGATTTTTTTCTGGACCATTACTGGGATTATCCACCGGATCCATCATGAACACTCAAGCAACCCACCAACCATTAGTGGGGGATATCACTAGGATATTACCATCATTAGGACTGCATTGCAGAGTGAAAGTACTGCTAAACTAAGTGTTGGATGATTTTATATTGAAATGATCATTGCTCAATAATTATTCCGAAAACATGGTAGACTGTTCAGAACACTGATCCAAGCAGGACTGTGTGTATATATACATTTTCATTACAAAACTTTTCCTTCCTCTCAGATTGGCTATTTCCTTGCATTCAATAAAATGGCAATATACCTCCATAGACTGAGACAACTACTCATCCCTGATAAGCACAACTCCTCACTTTTAGTTTCATTTGCTTTTTGGTTAGATTTAGGCATCCCAACTACTTGTTAAAGTTTAGATAATACAACTTTCTGTTTAAGATAAGTCAATAAAACTAGTATGTTAAGCACTAAAAGGCACTAATTCATGATGTTAATCAGAGAAATTGGATAAAGATGCAGGAACAAATAGCTTCAGTGGTTGTACCTGCTGCAATAGAAACGTATGATTAATGTCAGATACACGTTATTATTACACGTAGACATGAGAAAATGTAAGTGTTCTATGCCATTAAAGAACAAATAGACTAGAAACATATTGAGAAATCTGAAGCCTAAAATGAGTTTATAACATATTTGTTTTTATATTTGTTCAATCAACAGTCAAAAGATTTATTCCTTTTTTTTCACATAATAAATTTTAAAAAAGATGAGAGTCACAGTAGATAGCTGTTTCCCCCAGGCTTATTTATGTTGCAGTATTGTGGTACAACTGGGGATCTAATTGTAAGACTTTTTTTTAATAACCATCAAACATAATAGCTAGGCTCGATACAAGAACGTGACACATAAAACTGTAAATTGCATTATGGAGGAAAAAAGAGAAATTCATATCATTAATAGCCACAAGAAGCAAATTACATTTTAAAGCTTCTTTACTTTTATCAAAATAACCTGTAGTGACTGATATTAATCTGCACAGTACAGGGTCTCATGGGAGTCTGTCCCATCTGATATCTTATTGAGTCATCGGTAGCCACTTGCCAAGTTTAATACGACGGGGGACCGTAACTCACAGAGAAACTGCTACTACTACTATACATGCCAGGCAGGTCTGGCTCTCTCCCATGGTCAGATCAATATCACATTGTCTCACAGAGTATCAGCAGTCAAGCGCAGCATTACACTGAGCACTCACACTTTTCAGTCAAAGGTTACAGATGGTCTGGCCAGCTTTGCCCTCAGCTAACATGTGACCACAGTTTTCAAGAGTTCTTTGACAGTTCAACATCTTTTGCACACCATTCTACCTCCTAGTTCACCACCTTTCATCCTTTGCCCCATCCCTCTTTCCTATTGTTTTCTTTTCTCAGTTGTCCTGATTGAACCTGTAGTTCCCAAAGGGAGGCTCTGATTTCCCAGCCCTTACTGTTACTGTAGTGAAGTCAGCTATGCATGATCTCATAAAAGTTCTAGTCAAACCAACTAGCTATGGAAATGTGAGAAATAGAGTTTGACCAGTGCAGCATAAAGACATGTTGCACACATGTGGAGCAACAGAGGAATTGTTGTCTTATAATTCTGTACAATGCTGTCAAAATATTTACAACACTGAGGCATTTATTGCTCTTGATTTATTATAATCAAAGTATAATCATCATCAAGTCCCTTACACACAAGCCATTAAACGTGTTCTTTATGAGGTTGCCCTGTGGTGAAATTCCCTTTTCTAGCACAAGATTTGCAGCCCAAGTGATACACATCACACACATCTAAACACGCTGCACATGGAGACAAAAGTTCATTTTAAAAAAGCTTATTTGGATAAAAACTATCTAAGTAATATTTACTGATTAGCAGAAACAAAAACAGTGTTAGCTGGTGCAGGATTTAGATTCCTTAATACCTTTTTTAATGTATCAAAAACATCCAACCTGTGCAGTTTCACAGTAACAAAGATCCCCCTTGTTAAATTATATGGCAAAAATCATTGCAGGGTAATTATTTGCTTATCCTTTATCATCAACAAGAGACAAAACGCTAAAAAGGTTTATTTCTCAATTAATGTTGAGTGCAGACAGTTCAGTAGGTAAGTAAATTACATGGCCGGGAGCGACCACTGCTGAATGAATGAAGCCTTTTTTGTGATCACAAGGAAAACTTCTCCCAAGAGACGTGGAATTTCAGGAGGGTTTCCCCCCTTCAACATGCATACACGGTTATACTTTAAAGGCAAAAGGTAATTTAGCACTTCCTCTCGAATAATGCTCTCTGAACTCCCTGAAACGCAACCATTCATGCAATCCCACATGCGCATTTTTATAAGAATGAGTCTAAGTCCAGAAAGAAGGAGCCTTTTGTAATGCGGGGTGAGTAGTTTCCAACTGGTCTTCAATGACACAAAAGTCAGCGTAAACTCACCGTTTTGCTCCTTTACACTTGGAAGGTGAAATTTGCTGACATGACTCGAATCAGCCTCCGTGCCATATGGTTGGAGAAGCGATGCAAGAAGGAATATTAATGGAAGGATCATTTGGATGAGTGTTGGCGATCACAAAGCGCTGTAGACGAAATGGTTTGTATCACCACGCACACGCGTCGTTTACAGGACACCAGTACTGCTTTGGATACATTTGTGGAGGACAGAGGCTGAGTAAAATCCACATAATCTTAATCATGAGTCCCCCGCATAAAGTGAAACTTTAACCCGATGAATGAGGGAAAAAAATCGCTCTTGATCGTCCAAACCTGCCGCTGCTGTGCAAAGTGCGCACCTGTTGGTTTTGTGAAAAGTGGGAAACTGAGTTGAGAAAAGTTTGGCTTTGAGCAGTTACAGTTCTGCTTTAGCTGGAAAGTCGTCCATATACACGCATATTATCTATGATACGAGATCATTAGAAGTAGCTTAAGCATTTTGGCTCAAGTGCGCGGCCACGGTTCGTTCCTCTCTCCGTCACATAAATCCCAGCAGATCTTTACGCATTAGAGCAAAAGCTCTCACACAGTGACAGCGAGGGAGTCCAGCAACCTGATATAGTCTGTGCCCAGAAACCATCCACATCAGCGAGACGAGGTCTGTTGTCTGGCGGAGTCTGGAGTCATAACTTGGGAGACTGAGATAAAATATCGCTGCGAGGACGGGGTTGGGTTTTTGGAGACTGGCAACTGACGGCACAACAGGTGCTATACATAAAGCAAAACTTCCCACACGAGGAAACTCCCAGGATATTAACCATTCCACTGCTGTCTGATTTAATGAGGTGATTTACTGTTCAGTTTTAGTTCAATCTGATGGAAAAGTTAAAAATTATACAATCAACTTTATTAGTGCGCCAACTTTATTAGGGAGCATTGTTACCAACTAATTATTAAAATAACCGAATAGTCCACTTGTAGATTAACGTAAATTACTGCAATAAAAAATAAATAGAATGTTTATTATTATTTTTTTTTACCCTAAAAGAAATAGCTTAGTCTGTTTCTGGAAAAAATGAAATTTCACTGGCTCCGTGTGTAACAGTTAATCTCACTGTTCTAGTGTTCATGGATATAATTTTCTCTCTTCTTATTCTATTCTACAGGCATTTAGCAGACGCGTTTATCCAAAGCGACGTACATCAGAGAATAAAACAACACAAGCATGAAATCAAACAACGAGGAACATCATAGATAAGTGCCAGACCGCTGTAAGTCTGGTTGGACACAGCTACTGTCCTGTGGGACACAGACGTTGTCCCGAAGTGCTAGGGTTTGGGCCCAGGCCCCCTTATCCAGTTTGGGCCCAGGATTTGTGGCCCAGCTACATTTTCATAACATATACATGGTTAAAGATTGCAGTCCAGGGTGCATAGTTACATAGTTCATGATTCAAAGTGAAACTTTTCACAAAAAAACAAATGCCCAATAAAGCTTGAATCTGGGGTGATTGCATAAAATTCCTCTGTCCCTGTAGAGAAATGAAAGCTAAATGCCCATCTAAAAGAAAACTGCCCAACTATCTGTGGAAGGAAATGTTTAAGGGCTTCTCAATTTGTCAAATCAAAGCAGAGACATTGCTTGGAACAATTCTTCCTCCTGTTCCCAATTTCCTTTCTCCCCAGCACAGTGTAGTACCTCATCAACTGTGTTTTATGTGGTTCCTTCTATCCTATTGTTGGCTAAATCCATTAGTCCGTTTCCCTGCCGTATGGTTCAGTCTGCTGCAGCCCAGACACAACAATCAAAGGAGAGCTGGAGACATATTGAACCCATTGAGCCAGACACATGATGCAATGCTGCAGCAATTTACCCCCAGCCTCACATAGCTCAGAAACTACCACCACCTCAAAGAGAGTTTAGAGCAAGAACTGAGGCAGCATCAAGGTATGAAGGGAGGTTTTATTGGTTTTAATCAAAGTTAATGGTTGAGGAAAGAAGTGTGGGGCATGGATTCGGTCATTTCATAATTGCACTGCCCCCGTGGAGAGGGGCATATAGAGGTCTTCATCTGCTTGTTGCAAGGGCCAAGGCCCTTTGTGTAAAGGAGAGTATCACATTCCAGCTCTGCAAGGGCCTGCAGCAGATGTCAACACTTCACATTTTGGAATCCCTCTCTTTTTCTCTCGCACACAAGCACACACACTCATTCACCCCATGAGGGTTTGTCAGTGAAATGCTGGATATTTTGTCTTGTCTACATTTGATCGCCACTTCCACGGTGGTCCTGTGAAACGTGGAGGCTTTGATACAAGGAAATAAAATGAAGAAAGGAAATTAGTAACAAGGTAAACAGCTTGGGTCACAGCTTACACGCATAGACATGCTGGCCCAGAGGAGGGTTCTGTGTCCACTGAACAGACTGGAGATGGAAATGTATACAATGGAGAATTCACAGCCATCAGCTCATGAATGAATCCCATTAGGCTTGCTTGCTTTTTGTTTGGAGACACACTGTCAAACAAGCAAATGGTCTTCACTGATTTGGCTGTAAATGAAAGGATAAGGCTGCCTCAGGCTCTGCAACAAAACTTTGTTCAGTGTGAAATAAGACAAACACCAAATCCAGAGTTTTTTTTATTTAAAAACAATAATTTTACAAGTAAGTAAGGCAACACAGGTTTATTTGTATAACCACTTTGATGTACAAAATAATTCAACATTCTTTACATAAGCATGGGATCATAACAGAGTAGTTATCCTCTTAGGGTCTTTATTTGTTTGTGTTTTCACAACTATATTAGCGGGAACCAGATTTTTTTTGTTCATGACTGAGATTTAGAAAGTGTTGCCTCATGACAATCAATTGCCCCTATCTGTACTTGGCTTTGAAACCAGAGCCCCCTGGTGGTGCCCTTCAAGCGTACATTCATCACATTGCCCTCTGAGCTTTACTTGGGCTACTCAGCTGTTGAAAATGTTCTGTTCAAAACAAAAGTTGTTTTTATTCCGGTCTGGGAAGCATATTTCATTCTGTGATTCCAAATATAATATAAATACTCTCCTGCTGTCTTCTGGTGGAACCAGTCATCCATTGTCTAATCTGCTTATCGCGTTTAGGGTCACGCAAGGGCTGAAGTGTTCATCTTCAAGTCTATTTGATTTCTATCTGTGAAAACACTCAGCATTGCCGTAGCAAAGTCAGCTGTAGACAGCTGTTTTCCACTGCCTGGTTTGCTCTTGTCATTCACAGTTGAGGGCTCACAGCTTCTGTAAAGTAAAACTAAAGGGTTTCACAGAGGCAATAACCTTTAAATGATTTATTCTTCAGTCTGGAACTACAGAATTTACTAAGTTTAACCTTTTTTTGTATGGTGAATATCCATGTACTCACAAGGACATGATCTTTTATGCAATATAATGTAGATAAATCCCTTATACTCAAGATTCCTAAAGGGTATATTCTCACTATATATTAACGTAAAGCTATTTTTTTCATATTTTAAATTATTTTGCTGTATAGTTTTAAACAGTTGGGCTGTACTGATGTATGTAATCAGCAGCTGCTTAGGAGGGGATGCATGTTAATGTAATGTTAATACATAATCCATAATGGATATTTTTAGCATAATTTAGATTTTGCATGATGCATTCAATTCTTGGAGAAAAATAAAAATATAATTATAAAATACAAACAATTAAAACCTTTTCAATCTGACACAATTTTGTAATAAATGTCACAAGTGTTGTGTATATTACTCAGAGTATTCAGAATCTACAGGATTTTTTATGTAGCAGTTAGAAAGCATTTTATGTCAGGGGGCTTGTTTTGTTAATGAGTAGCAATTAAAAAATAAAATCCTATCTTTGGTCTGATATTAAAATGATTGTAATGGTGTTGGGAATGGACATCTTTCTGTCTTTTCTATCACTGAAGTGTTGAATTAAGTCAGGAAAAGAAACAAAACAGAAGAGTGACAAAATAAGCTGCAGTTCCTAAAATTCCATAAAAAATGGTGAATCTATGAAAACACGTTTGAAGAGAAATACCTTTAAATTGTGTTTTCTATGCAAAAAATACACAATTGGACTCTCATTTTAAAATCTATTCCTCAAGGACTTTCCTCCTCTATAAAAAGAGGCCAGAAATCCCCAGGAAGGTATTTGCTGAACAGCTTTCTGGTAGAAGAAGCCCATGTGCAATATCTCCACATGGGGAACACCCAGCTCCAATTATGGCATTCTGCAAACATAATGCATTAAAGATCAGATCATTAATATTGCCAAAATCTGAGATGTTAATAAACTGCAATGTGCAGTGATGGACTGTTCCTGCAACCCTGCTTGGCGTTTGGTAGAAGGGCTGCTCTGTGTCTGTGTTGCTGAAAGCTGCTTGAAGGAACAAATTACATTGTGAGGATGTTTGATGCAGACTTGCTTGATCATTTACATTGTGTTTATATGTTTGACATTAGACAAAACATGTTGAATGAAGGCTGTTGGAAATGACACATGCGCAGAACAACCTGAATGAACTTAGAGCGGAATTGAGTGTTGAAAATGTAGCGGATGAACTAATTCCACTTTAAAATGTGTACAAACTTTATCTGGATTTAAGTTTAATTTGGAATTATCACATTTAGGTGTTTACATAGTTTTTTTTGTCCTCTTTAAATCAGAATTAACTTTTATTTGGAATTAAAGAGGCATTAAAACTCTTATCATGCAACTTTTTAGTCTTAAATTGGAAACTGCAGTATTTTACACCATGGCCTTATTTTACTTGCAAAATGAAGTGGAAATAGCTTAACTTGTTATAATTTCCTGTGTCACCAGTTATAACTGGTTATGACAGTAAACAGTCATCTTTATAATTCAATTAGTTGCCTTACGCTACCACCCTTACGTGGGCTTACGTGGGGCTAAATCACTAGCCAGACTCTTCTCTGCTGTTGTTCCTCAGTGGTGGAACGAACTACCAAACTCTGTCCGGTCTGCAGAGTCCTTGCCTACTTTTAAGAACAACATAAAGACTCAGCTGTTCAAGGTGCATTTCGGCACATAGATAGATCTAAATCAGATAGAAGAGTTAAGCTAACTCTTT
>JBAMHV010000007.1:9310892-9327031 GCA_037177535.1 Pseudomugil gertrudae | reverse complement strand
CACCTCATAGGAACAAAATTTACACTTTCGAAAGTTGACACTTTCTCCCTGTCTATTGACAACACCCCCGTGTCCTTTTTTATGTGATATTTCCACAGTGCGTTTCTTTCTCATTTCTCGTTGTTTTTTGACAGATTGTGATTCACATTTTAATTACTTTGAGACAAGAGAAAAGAAAAGTTTAACACAGCACGTTCTGGCGCTGAATAACTGTAGGTTAGGCATCTAAAACCCATTTGCGTGGCTTATTGTGTGATGGTGTATATTCCTCTCTGTTAACATCCATCGGCTGCTAAATTCCACACAGACGCCCCATAAATACTGAGCCGTTTGCTGCTCGCATCACGTGTCTGAGAGCATGTCGCTTTGTCATGTCACGTCTGCGTTTAGAGGCGGCTTAGGACGTGGAGGCGGGGAGCGGCTGTCCGTGGTGCTGATGGCAGTAATGCGCTCCAGCTCAGCGCAGCCGCTACTGCGCATGTTACATGACAGGTACACGCGAGCCTCCATCTTGGTGCATCCCGTGCTGAGGCGAAAGGGCAGAAGCCATATATAAATTGATTCAAAAATAACAAGCAGGCGCGGAAACCTCCAAAAAATTGGCAATTTGCCGAGATGTAGCCTAACTTTGCTCCGTAAAACACACTCAACACATTGTTTCCCAAAAGTGAGCAGAGAGAAGAATGGAAAAGAAAAACAGCGGCTGGTCTGGAAGGCTCTGATGAGGATTGTTTGCACATTTAATTTATCTGGATCTAGCTTTTGGTGGAATTGACAGGTGACAAGCCGGAACGGTAAGTGGAAATCCGTGTTTGGTGATAGACGGCTTTCGTATTTGTATGACAATAGCATGCACATGTATGAAGTGGAATCGCAGGCTTATGTATTGGCATCTTCTTCCTGCAGCCCCCGTCATGGTGGTCGCTGTATTGTTTCTATTTCCTACTCATTTCTTTGTGCTCAGTCTCTGTGCCAGTGTCAGCTTTGTTATTTACTTTCTCTTGTTAGAATGAAACCAATGTGACGCGCAGCCACAGGTTGGAGAGCTTTAGTTTGCTCATTTGTTTTGAATTGTTTGCATATTTTTCTGAGGACAACACGGGCCCTGGTCGGCTTTAACACTTCATAAAGACAGCAATTAGTGGTACAATGAAGTCAGTGGTTAAATAATATAGAGTCTAGTTTTTTTCAAGAAATGTTTTATTATCATTGCTTAAAACATTAGTCTGTTACGTTTTTCTCTTTGTGCAATAATAATTTGTTAGACAATGTGTGCATATGGCTCAGAAGTAGGTTACATGTGCACAGAGTTAAATCAGAGCTGCACATTGACCTGAGGGCCATGGGACAGGCCATAAGGCTGCTTGACTCATTGCATGACAAAATCTGTGCCATTTTGACATTGCCAGCAGTGAAATGGAGAAGGGCAATCTTATTCAGTGACAGCACAGAGTTGACTCAGGCAATGTCAAGGTCAAGTTATGGACTTAACTCACTTCATATTTCTGTGTTTGGCGTTTGTGGAAACCTTAACCTTGTTATTGTTTGATTTATTTAAACTTGTTAAGAAGGCAGAGACAGGAATAAACAAACTAGTGTAAGCTTTTTTAAAACTCAAATTAATATGCTAAATATGTGAAAATATTACATTAAAGAAGTTTGGCTCTGCAAATATTTATTTAACCGTACACAAAGCCAGATCAGTGATAGATCAGTGTCACAATTTATCAATCTTAAGTGTATGTCACACTGTGCAACACAGACTAAGTAAACTTGGGTGCCACATCATGCATGAGGTATGTAGGCAGCACAATGATAATTCCTTCTGAATCATAGGCTAAAGCACATGGATATAATTCCTCTAGTGTTTTATATCATGCTACGCCACACTTGGCGTGTTCATGAATATATCTGGAGTACAAATCATCAGACACATTTTTTCCTATGCAGAAATTTAAACTTTTAGTTGTTATTTTGACCATTGTTGTTTTGTTAGTTACTGTCGCAACCAGCAACACGGGAAGAGAATCATCCTAAATTTCTCACATAATTTCTTCACAGGTATTTTCTGCAATGGATACATAATACAAAAGCTATAAGGATTCTTTCATGCCGATCATATTTTGTTCCCAAAACCCAAACTTAAACTTTGCCTGCCAATGTCTGAGATTTTGTTTTTGAGTTGACCCACAAGCTAAAAACAAAATAAATATGTTGTTTTTTTTTCTTATTTTTACTTCTTTTAGTTTTTTAAATTACGTGTTTTACAAATGATAACTCTTTGGACAAAGTCTGTTTAGTCAAACTTGCTGAAAAGGGCAAGCGTAGTTGCTTAAGCTCCTTTATTTTAAATAAATGCTGAATGTATACGTAAGAGAGAATGTTATGTGGTGATATTAAGTGTGTTAGATGTGTTGTCTGATATGTACTGGAGCATACTCATTTTGTTAAATATTCATAAATTTCTGTAAAAAAAAAAACTGCTGCCTAGGGTCTAAATTTCTATTGTCATCTTGTGTAAGAATACAGGAATGATTTAAGCTGGAACTAGTAGGTCACATATAAGAGAAAGTTTTTTTAGAAATATGTCGTGCTGCCAAACACTGACACTGGTCCAGCTGTTAACATCTAATGTGTTTTAGCCCCCCCACACACACACGCGCGCGCACACTCCCACCTACACACACATACCCACCCATAGACACTCTAATTTTTGGTTTTATCAAATTTATAAAGCAAGGTGTTTCCATTTAATAAAATAGTTCTCATTTGATATAGTGTAGATTTCTCTTGCATGGAGAAAATGATGATCAATGTGCAGGCAAGAAGTAGACAGGGAGTTACAGGGCCAAGGTAGTGAGGAGGAGAGTGAGTGTTTCTCTGTCTAGACAATAAACTCCTTCAGTTAATATACAGGCTTGTGTGCTGGTGGGTAGACTGATCACTTTGCTGTTAGTCTCAGTGTCCCTATGATGAAGGGGCACCACTTTCCTAGACAGGGTGTGAATCACACAGGTACCATGGTTGCTAGCTGATTAATGGCCCCTATCTAGAAATGCAAAAATGCTTTGTCTAGGCCTGTAGGTGTGCATTTATGTAGTACAGGCAACATTCCAGTTCCTCTCAACACACAAGACTATATTATCCCTTATCTCCCCTGATGTCAGTGGTGTGGAGAGGGAGGTTTGCAAATTATGTAGTAACCATAAATCAAACCAAATGTAGACTGCAAACAGAGTGATATATGCATGCTGATTTATGCATAAAGCTGTCATATAAAGTTGTTTATGTGCAGGTTCTAAACTAAAGTTGGGGTTTGTGGTAACATGTTTTCCCAGCCTCTTAAAGGTCAAATTCTTCTGATATGTCCTGATGACTATCATTATTCAGGTGCATCTCTCCAATGATTGACTTTAGGCAGTCAGAATAATCAAGTTATATGTTTTCATTCATTGTATGTGACATGCATAAAGATAAAAGAGTTGTGCATCTTTCAAGCTGGTAAAAAGCTGTTGTTGTTTTCAGGAGACAGGTGATGTGTGCTCTCACCAAGGGCAGAGCTAAAGTCACCCTACAAATGAAAGCTGATATATAATTGCTCACATTCAAGCTTGTATAATTTAAATGTTATGCCTTCTTCACAGTGTTTTGTTTTCTCTCTCTACAGAACATTTCACATCAAAATGGGTGTGATGAAGGTTACCGTATTTCTCCTGGTCCTCTATCTTTGTGTAGAGGCAGGATCAGCCAAAGAAAAAGGGACTAAAAAGGGGAAGAAGAAGGGGAAGCAAGTTTACTGTCCATCGTAAGTACAGACTAAAGAGTAACTTGGGTTACACTTTATGCTTTAGTAAAAGAATGCTTCTTTTGTTAAGCTGCATGACCCATATTTCCCAGCTTTATCCATACAGAATATCTGTTTTAAAGTTTAAGTCTAAACTGAAGCCTAGATAACCCTAATGACATCACCAGAATTTTTTTACAGGCCTCACAAAGCTACTACAGAGCTGCTGAGGATGCCATTCTATTAATTTTGCTGTTGTGTGCGCTGTAATGAATGGCTAACCTGTACATGTAAAACTGGTTGAATTCTTTCAGAGGTGTTTTAATTTTGTTGCTGATCGTTCAAATGAAACACTTGGTTGTTTTACACCTGATGGATTAAAGACTCACAGCTTTATTTACCACTGAGCAGATCTGGTTTATGATGGTGTGTTCAGTACATTCCATCGGGATCAATGAGCTTTTCAGAAACTTACTGAAAATGTTTTTAATATCCAGACTTGAAATGCATCAACCGTAACATAGGGGTTTTATTATCAGTTCATGGTTAAATTAAAGAGGAGAACAGGGTTAAACATGCCTTAGAAGGGTCGTTTATCTCTATTTAAAAGTGGGACATCCACAACTTCCTTAAATGGTTACAAGAGGCTCCACAATGAAACTTCTTGAAATGAACAACGGACCGTTTGATGTGGTATCTGCACTGGCAAGAGTAAGCTGTGTGACATATTTCATGTTTAATGCTGTAGATGCATTTGTGGATCAAGGAAACCACTTGGTTCCAGTTAAGCTCTTGTGCTTGAGGTTGACAGAAAGGTCGGTCAAAATAGAGGGAAGAAAAATAGGTTTTGTGGGTGGGAATTGTGTATTTCACTTTGATCAGGAGAACCACAGGATGTATACACACTGCACAGCATTCCTTGTGGAGCACTTCAAATCATCTCCAGTGCATGATAAGGTTTACATAATGATATGTAAAGTGCTTTGAGAAGGGGAATTTCTTTGGCAGGAGAATTCATTGCCACCCACAATGAGACGTTTTGCTTCTCATGTCTTTTCTGGCAGATCCCGGCCTCCCCTTCCCCCGTCTCTCTCATTGTTTTGTCATTAGTCAAGTTCAGAAAATAGATAAGGTTTGCTGAATGTCTGTGAAAGTCATCACCTTGCTTTTGGTGCTGTCTGTTTTTTGTTTCTTTGTTTTTTTCAAGGGGAAACTACTATTTTTAGTTAATTAAAAAGTAAAAAAAAATATGTTGCGAAATTATTCAAATTCTTAGGATGTCTTTGTGTTTTATCTGAGATTGGACAGGTTCTTCCAAGATACTGCAGTTTCCTAACAAGACAATGACATTCAAAAGACACCTGGTCATTTTATATTTACGAAAAGTGTGAATATGTGAATGCATGACTGTCTCTTCCTTTTGTAGCCCTGGGATTGGACTGATAACCGGATCTACCGTACTCTTCCTGTAAACTTGAGCAAATTAATGAGAACTAGTTCATCAAATTGAGTTGGAAGACTAAAGTCTTGGTCCCCATACCGTCAATGCTTTATATTCTTGCTGGAAAAGACCCTAAACTCCCACACCAACCCTATATGCTCGTTGGTGTTTATTTATAAAAATAATGAATGAGGAATTGATTGGAAAACCCTTTTTAAACCATATAGATGATTAAAAGGTGCTAGTGCATGGGTTACAGAATGGAAGGTTTGTTTTTCTTATTATTTTTAATTATTATTTTTAATTTATCAACAACATTCTAATGCAAGTTCATGCACTTATAAACATTTTATTATAGAAATTACACACATGTTTGCAAGCCTGTAGAGTTAGGAACTGTTTCATACAGTGAACTAATTATTAGAAGGTGATCTAAAGAAAACCCATCAATCTCAGGCTATGTCATCTTGGCTATGTCATTCTGGTCATGGTCTGAACTAATCTGAGAATAGCAATGCATTTCATTTCTAAACATCACCTCACTCTGACATTTGCTGGGTGGTCCAAGTCTTAAAAGCTCATTTAATCCCAGTGGCTGCTCTCACAGCATATAGTTTAATCAAATAGTACACAAAGCAGCAATAAGTGGGCGCACTGTCCATCCGTGTTGTTCATCTGCTTGGAATTTGACCTGCTAAAGTTCCCGCTCTGTCTTCTTTGTTTGCAGACAGCTGTCATCTGAGGATCTGGCTCGAGTTCCTGCAAATTCTACCAGTAACATCTTGAACAGGTTACTGATCAGCTATGATCCCAGAATAAGGCCCAACTTCAAAGGCAAGTCTCTTACTCCTTTTATCTGCCTCTGTTTTGATTTTCATTTACATTTCAGCTGAACCACTGTCATGCTAATTAAAAGTATGCACCTCCAGATTCCTTTTCAAGATGTGGTACTGGAAAAAGAATCTGCATACTGTACATGGAAAGACATTGAAATACTGCATGTGCATTTATACACGCACGCACACACACCTACACACACACATATATATATATAAGTGTATATATATACATACAGTATATATATATATATGTACTGAAAATACAAGTATACAAGTA
Organism: Pseudomugil gertrudae; assembly: GCA_037177535.1. Classification (NCBI taxonomy): domain Eukaryota; kingdom Metazoa; phylum Chordata; class Actinopteri; order Atheriniformes; family Pseudomugilidae; genus Pseudomugil; species Pseudomugil gertrudae. Next base: position 9,320,690 of record JBAMHV010000007.1, on the reverse strand, counting down.
TTCTAAAGTTACTTAGCAGATGATTTTCTCCAAAGCATCTTCAATATCTCGCCCAAGGACACTTCAGCATGCAGTCAGAAGGTGGAATTGAACCACCAACTTTCTAGTTGGTAGACAACTACTCTTACCTGAGCTACAGCCTCCAAGTAATTGTCCTGATTTAAATTGCTGTGATCAGAATAGTGATTAGACACATAATGCATAATTATACTGTCCTGTGTGTGTAATAAGCCTTTACATTTGATCTCAAGCTGAGATGTCAGCAGTCTTTAATCAAATCTGAATTTAGCAACTCATTTAATTTATATCTCGTTGAATCACATATTGAATATAAATTAGTTGAGCTTCATTCATTTAATAAAACTTCAATACAAATGATTTCCTATGATTTCTTTTAAAATTTAGTTGAATTGAATTGACTAGTGTTTACTTACAGACTTTGTTAACATGCTGCAGTCTACTCTCACTTTCAACCAAATAGCTTTTTAATGTAATTGTTTATAGTAAGCATAGTAATATTTCTTTAAAACAAACCAAAATCAGATCTGCTGTGACATTACATTTCCCCTCCTCAATCTATTGACAGACTAAAAAGTTTTCTGTCTTTAAGTTAAGTGTCTGAATTGAGCCCTGGTTCATGCTTCTTCCACAAGTTGCTGATTTATTTGTGCAACATCCACACTCTGAATATCAGAATTCAGAGGACATAATTAGGAAAGACAGACTTGTTTACTTTAGTTACCACAAAAAACAAATTTCCTTTGCACTCTCTAAGTGTGGCCCTGCACCCTGAGATTGGTGCTGCCTGACATTATTGTGATTGATTGGTTGAAGGAGCAACAAACACAACAGAGCACTTTTTTTTCACCTGTCTTATTATGTCGAAACATTGTGGTCTGGCCATTCTCCAGAGCTGACAAAGAGCTATAATGTTATACCTCAAAATGCAACGCTATTCCTAAAATCCCAGGGGCTGTCAATGTTGCCAGAACTGCTTTAAACAGGCATTAAGTAAACATTATAAATACTAAAACTTGGAAAAGGTGCAGAAATGGTGTCGGCTCTGCGTGTTGCTGCATTAGAGTCATGTTTCTTTTCACTCACAGCTAATCTTTGGCTTGATCCAATTGGCCTGAACTACTGTTAGATGTTTGTGCATATTTCACACAGCCATGAAAAACAATCCTGCAAACTATATTATTACAGCTCCTGCTGATAAAATTAGCAAAGTAAGAGAAAATAACCTTTTTAAAAGTAAGACAAACAAAAAAATAACAACAAAACAAACACAAAATCTCTTTATTGTGTCAATTGAAATCGAAATGATGCCCTGAATTTAAAAATCTGTCAGTCTATGTTTCACTATCCAGGAAGACGTCATCCCCAGCGTTTATGATGATCTGAACATATCGCACAAAAGGGAATAACCTTTAGCCATAAAAACTAACAAAGATAGGACTGGTGGCCAGTTGTCTGACTGACTGATAGTTTCACCAGTCTTCAGGTGGATCCACAGATAGTTTCTATCCTTGGGCACTTGGCAGTCAGAGCTGTAACTGGGACTTTGTGTTTGATGTGCAGTGAGCAGATCCATTCCCTCCCTGACTGTTTGTAACTGGTCCAGCAGCCAAACATCTGCTTTTGATTTCAGGGTGGGCTGAAATCTCCCAGTCCATTAACATCCATGTCATATTCTCCCGAATCAACATCTACACTGTGCCTTGTGCATTGCTTTGCCAAAACCTATAAAATAGTGAGCTGCATTTATAGCAACAGAGAATTTCAAGGCAGTAGCAAATCTCTTTTAGAATATTAATTATTTATGTGGTTGCATTAATTGACAAAAAAATGTGGGCTCATTGCCACCTTCATGTTTATATTGTAAAATTACTTTCAGGATTTGAAAGTAGAGTTTATCCAGTGACACTGGAATATTCCATGAAAATCTCTTAGGAAATGATTTATTCAGAGCAGGATGAGGACCCTGCATTCTTGAAGGATTTTATTAGTTTATGCAAAAGGGTTAGTGGAGAGAAATGCCAGCATAAATGCTTACAGCATCCATGTTGCTAATGAGAAGGGATTTTTATTTCCTGGAAGTGTCGAGAGCATTGGGCACAGCTAAAAAAACAAAGATGGACATAGTTCTTTAGAGAATATTGTAACCTACTGCAAAGCATTTAATCAGTGTCTTTACAAAGAAGTTGTGAGACATAATGGACAATAAATACCACAATCTTGCATTTTCTCTTTCTCCTTTCAGGAATTCCTGTGGAGGATAAAGTTAACATTTTCATCAACAGCTTTGGGTCGATCCAAGAAACAACCATGGTGAGATTTCACAGACTTTCACTTCAGTCCCATTGCATCCTAACCATACTGATGACCAACTTCTGCCAATCAGACATAGTGAAAGAAGGCTGAAAACTCTCACTTGCATGTTTTAGAAGACTTGAATAAGACATTTTTTAGAGGGCATGAGAATGTTTAGCTGTGAATCATTATGAAGCCTGCAGTTTGCCTGCCTCATTAATCTGATGGCTTATTTGCCGATAAAGACGTGCAATTTAAATGCAAATAATATGATTAAACTCCAGGACGTTGTTGTGCTGACTCTAGATCATTTTGTAAACAATAATGTGAACTTTGTTTATTGTTATAAGCCTGGTTTACCAGTGCTTGATTTTAATTTGAAGGTGGTGGAAGGATGCCAACAAAACATGTAATAAATTCAATCAAACAGTGCAGTACCATTGTAAATACAGTGCAGACTGACAGTATACACAGTTTGATTCAATTCTGTCTTGATTCTTTTGCAGCATATTTGACAGGTTGTAAACTACAGAGTTTTATTAAAGAATATGCTTATCCTCACAGAAGGTCTGAAAGCCCAGTAATAAAACAAGACTTTAACATATTGTCATCTACAAATCATAGGTGTTACTGACTTACAAGAAGCTTTTCATTATGCTAACTTATTGCTAGTCATTGGTCATTGCATGAGAAGTGAGCACATTTAGCATAATCCTTTATTTTAATCTGATCCTGCATGAGGTGGCAGGTGACAATGAAAAGAAAAACATTCCCTTTTAAATGGGTTGGAAGGACACAGATGTGTCAACAAGCACCATAATTTTTAGCTGTGAAGAAAGAAAACATGGGACAAATTGATGATAATACTACTCTAATACAGTGTGTACATGAAGGCTATAAAGAAAAGAGAAAAAATGGATCATGAGATTTCAGTCTAATTCAGCATCCTGCTTGCTCCCTGTCTTCTCTGAACTATCTACACTTGTCCAGTATTTACTCTTGTTTTATACCTCGGTCTCTTTCTCTTACTTTTCCTAACTTCAATAATGTTCCCTTGTGTTTCTGTGATGAATCAGCGATGACACATGCTGATTTCTAGCAGTGAGCATGTGAACATCTGAATAAATTGAAATGCTGAGTTAGGGGTAAAATGAAAAAGGGACAAAAATAGCAGGATGAAACAAGACTGAGGGAGATGAAGTAAGAGACAACCAGGTTAGAAGTAGAAAAAGGTAAAGAAAGATAAGACTGAGTCGTGATTTAGAATAAGACTGAAAAGAGGAGACATTTTAAGAGGGAAGGTGTGCCAAAAGAAAGGACAGAAGATAAAACATTACTGTGAAGGTAAGAGAAACCAAGAAGACTCTCTCCTCTACTCAGTGTATTCACAACTCTAACAGATTACTTCAAACCCTTGATCTTTAAACCAGGCTGAAAGAAAAGAAGGGTAGAAACAATTCAGTGAGGAAGAAGAAAGAAACAGCAGCTGGTTGCCTCTCCTTTCTCAATTTATCACTCTGTGGGTGTCTGTAACAGGAAAACCTCTTCCCATCATTTATACCTCCCTCATCCAACCATCACACATTAGCAGTTTTTAAAAGCATCTTTATTTTCACATTATAATTGTAGACCTCAGAAGAGAAATGCATATTTGATGTTGTGGGATGGAATAAATTGCAGCTTATTTCTTTCTTTTTTTTTAACTGCTTCTTAGCTTGAGTTTTTCTTGATGATTACAACACCAAGAGGTGCTAAATCTCTCTGGAATCGAATGTTGTGCTGGCAGCTTGGTAGTTAGCCAGAGCGAAGATTTATTTTCTTGCCTGGTTTTCAAAGGAACAAAGGTGTGGGAATTGGCTTGTATCTCAGTCAGACAGTGGAGAGCCAGCAGAGGCTGTTTTTTGCTGTCGCTTAGGGAGAGAGACACTGCAGTCTAAAATTAGGCTGGCTAGAAATGACAGCTTGCTTTCCAAAATGAGATATCAACTATTGGACCCACAGGTTTCTGTACCTACAATGTTCTCAAGAAGCAAATCAATGCGTAGCCATAGTTGCATCTTAATTTATCAACCACTATGGGACATTTTTGCATAGGATGAAAATAGCTGAAAAAGCAACTTCCTTCTTACAATTGATGATGCATATAAACCTGTGAGTAAACAGTGTTTTGATGTAGTCTGTCATTACTAATGCATCACTTAAACTGGGTCAATGTGCATATTGTGTGTATATTGTTTATTGTTTAGATTTGCAGTGCTAACTCTCACATCCATACATTGTTTCCTTTAAGAAACCTAATGTTCATGTTATATTTTACTATAGTATTAAGCAAGGGTTCTCCAGGCTTCACATTATAAATCAACATGACATTAACAATTTAAGGATTTTTAAAAAAAAGTTATATCTGTACAAATCTACGGTGACCAAAGGACGCAAACCCCCACTTCATTTAGAAAACCATGTCACATAAACGAAGACAACTTCAAGAAGAAAAAGCTACATAATCAAAACAACTGTACATAAATAAAAACAACTACAAAAACTGTAGAAATTAAATAATAAATATACGTGTTTTTGATATTATTTCTCTCCCCGCCCTCACATTGCTCAAACTTTTTTGTCTACACTCTTCCTCAGAAGTGTTATCTGATGAATGTGATAGGTCATTGATTAGCTGTTTTTCATTACAGATACAAATCAGCCTAAAGTCATCAAAGAAACAGAAAAACACAAACAATTTATGAAGGAGGAAATCAGAATAGAAATGTGAAAATGAATCAAGATCTGCAGGGATGAGAAAGCTTTTATGTTCTCACTGAGAGAAAATGAGGTGGTGAGGCCAACCTGGTGGATCCAGGTGGAATGACACATCACAGCACTCAGATTGTGCTTCTGATAAAGAGTGCAGAAGATTAGCGTGACACAATTAAACTGTATTCTCACAGCAGCTACATTTTAAGTACCATACAGCAAGCCATTGCTTCTGTAATAAACCCTTTATTTAATAGTAGACTACTGAGCAATGAAATAAATTACAGACATGAAAATAAATGGAAACTAGAATTTAATAAATATTCACCAACCTGGCAGATCTGTCAGGTTTAAAAGGCCAGTTTGGCAGGTTGGTTTTTATGCCAAATTAAGATGCTACTTGTGTCACACTGTGATGGTCTCCGTGTAAAACAAACTTCCTCATCCCTGCTGATGGTATTCCCAATTCGCTATTTGACTTCTATTCTATTTCTCTCCATTACTCATCTTTTGCAAGTCTATCTCTTCTCCGATCCTTCGGTATTAAGCTGGTTTGCCCCCGTCACAGATATGCAATGTTAAACAGCTGATTAACGATCCATCACAGTCATCAGAAAACGCTTCTAAAGAGTGCAGACAAAATAAATCTCTATTGCATTGGCCCATTTTGATCCAATGAAATGGTAAATAGACATGTAGCGTTTTTCCAGTCATGTCAACCACACAAAGCACTTTATGTTTTATAGCTCATTTACTCATCAGAGGGCTACTTCAGGCTCAGCATCTTGCCCAAGAACATTTCCTCATGTAGTCAGGGGAAGCCTGGAATCAAACTCCAACCTTGAAAGAAAACTGCTCCTCCACCCGAGCTACAGCTGCCCTTTCGATTAAGGCTTAACATGATTAAAAGCAGTAGCCTACTGAGCAGGTACATAATTCAGCCATAAATTGATCGAAATTGGAATGTATTTAATACATCATCAATAAATCATATCAAATTAACTTTACAGTCTAAACACAAGCAGACAGTAAAGCAGCAACATGCATGGAACGATTCCTAATTACAGCAAACCTCTTGGTCTGCACTCTTCATGGACATAAAATCAGGTGTTGATTTGATGCTGAGAAGGAAAAAACTGAGTAAAACAGCTTTAACTGGTGTGACTGCTTTTAGACATGTAATCAGGGTCAAACAGAATATTATATATTATATTTTGTTTATGTAGTGCTTCCTTTTTGAAGTTGGTTTTGTTTATGTAGCTCTTTCTTCTTGAAGTTGTTTTTGTATATAAACTGTATTTGCACTTGTTAAGCACCATTCAAAGACAAAACTGTTGCAGGAAAATCATAAGTGGAGGACTAAAAACAGGAAGGCCTGCAACAAAACACAACATCTGAAACAGAGGAGAAGCATTTAAAAGAGATACCTTTTAATAGATTCAAGAAATAAAAAAAAAGTGAAGAACAGAGAGATTTATCTGGACCTCTGGGTGATTAAATGAAATGAAAAATAAATCCCATAAGGAAATCAATCTACTGTTGGAAAAATATCTATTCAGAAATGGTCTCTGATGGAAAAGGGCTGTCAAAAAAGTCATTGTTAAGGGAAATGAACAGGGAGAAAAGGCCAGGACGTGCCAAAATACAAAAAACAGAATTGAAAATCAGCAGCAACAGCTCTTATGAATTGTTGAATCTTTCACTGAACATTACTGAATCAATCATCTTGAAAATGGAACAAAAAAAGCCAATATCTAAAGTGGAGCTCTGAAAAGTCCTTAATGAAGCAGAAAAACTATTTCTGAAGAAGACATATGTGGTCATACCAAATGTCGGCTTTAGGCATTCTGTATTTCTGTTTGAGTTTATATATGTTTTGATAAATGCTAGATACAATTTTCTCTTTCCTCAGTAAGAAATAAATAAGTAAGAATCAATTCAAGACTTTTCAATGGTGTTGTACACAATTATTGCATAAACTGAATATTCATACAATTAGATTGGCATTAGACGTGACAATAGATATTTAGCTTTTCTCAAGAGGGAGAGTTTTGGTATGAAAGACATCTTTCTGGCTTTGTTGCTTTGTGGTTGGATATTTTATCCCATGTGTCACAAATGTACTGACAGCTGTGGGTGGATTCTCTAACCACAAGTGCTAAAACTCATTTTCACAGTGAATACCATTTAGATATTAAGTAGTCACTTGAATGTTAACAACTGTCCATCAATGGCTCTTCAAAAGGCATTATAAGAAATGCCTTCCAAGTCATTGGTTACCTGTTTGAACAAGTTACAGATATTTATGTAAAGCTAATTTAAATCAATTGTATGATGTATGATGGCAGAATTAAAGGGACTATAGTGAAAATTTAGTTCTTAACAAAAAAAATGCCTGTTCACATAAGAAACTGGTGTTTTGGTTGCTTTATGACATGTTTTGACATGATATCCATCTTCACTCTCAAAATGAATTGTCCACCTGGTCTCAGAACAGCAAAGTGATACTTTCCCACCAGCAAGAATGTGGACATTTCACTAATAAGCCCACTTAAGGGGTATGTGCCGTTGCTGTGTTGATAACATTTGACCCTTAGACTGTGCAGTTCTCTACATGTTAGACTAGCAGTTGCAAAAGATCACTCTGCAGTTTTGGTAGTTTAGAAGTTTTCTTTGAGACAGTATATATCCCCATTTCCCTTTTGACTTTTTATACTAAAAATTAAACTGCTGTAACTACTTTTTAGCAACATTGATAGTGTCAGAAATACAATGCCTATAACCAACCTCGTCATTCTGTTCCCTTTTAGTCACGTGATGCATTGTTATTGATTGTTTTAATACAATTGTTCCCAACATATTTTATTTGCTGACCCTCTAATGCACTACTAAAGCACCTTGAACCCCCTGCCCAACCTGTGCTGAAACTATACTTGGTTTTATGCTTTAAAAAGTGAGATTTTTAGTATAAATAATGTATTTAGATAAAGCTACAGGTAAATTAACATTATATAGTCTTCTTTTTATTTCTTGAAAAAGGATGATGTGTTTGCATTAGTATCAATGGCTCTGAATATTTTAAATCAGAGGGATATCGTGTGCTCAGCCAATAAACCAAAGTTTCAGAGAAAATACAAACTTCTGGCTGGTAGGAAATGAACACATCCTTTTTTTCTTTTTTTTTTTTTACCTCTCAGTAATTTTGCCTTTCAGCCATCACCCCCTTTGAAAGCAACCAACCTGTGCCCAGAAGTATTGACTTTAGACGTGACTGTTTGTTCTTGTCTGCTTTTGAACCTGACAGGATTACAGAGTCAACATCTTCCTGCGACAGCGATGGAATGACCCCAGGCTGAAACTGCCAGAAGACTTCAAGTCAGAGTCACTCACAGTTGATCCCAAGATGTTCAAATGTCTCTGGAAACCTGACCTGTTCTTTGCTAATGAGAAGAGTGCTAACTTTCACGACGTAACTCAGGAGAACATTCTTCTCTTCATCTTCCGTAATGGAGATGTACTTATCAGTATGAGGTACTAATGTCTTGTTTTTATTATGATTAATTCAGTGCAACAATGACTTTGTAGGTTTACATTTTTAGAGTTCATGAAATAGTAAACTACATGACATAAAAAAGACAATCAAAATATTCCAAGTCAGGTCATTCAACTCGGAATGATGGCCGCAGCCCTGCAGGTTTTCAATGTATCCCTGTTTCAGCACTCTGTCTGCCAACAGCCAATGCTCAATGACTCATTGATGTGTCAGGTGTGTTGAAACAGTGATACATTGAAAACTTGCAGGGCTGCGGCGCTTGTGGGAACAAGTTGAATAGGCCTGTAAGTAAACACATCCATATGAATGACAAAAACTGTTGTTTTGATTAAAGCATCTAACAGGCTGTAAGGAACAATCTTTGTATAAAATATTTCATTAGGAACATTGTTAATTCTTCAAATGGCTGGAGCCAATCCCAGCTGTCAACTGGCGAGAGGCAGGGTACACCCTGGACAGGTCGCCAGTCTATCACAGAGCCAACACACATATACAAACAACCAGACATGCTCACACACACTCCTATGCTCAATTTGAGTCTCCAATCAGCTTATCCCCAAGGTACATGTCTTTGGACTGTGGAAGGAAGCCGGAGTACCCGGAGAGAACCCACGCAAACACGGGGAGAACATGCAAACTCCACACAGAAAGGTTCCTGGTTTGACCCCCGCTTCAGCCGGGGCTCGAACCTGCAACTTTTTTTTTCCATATATAATTAAATCCAGTGACATTAGATATAATCTAGTGGTTGGTAATAAATAAAGACATTTGATCTGCAAATATGCCTAGTAACGCCCAAAGGAATGAACAATGTCTTTCTCCAAGATTTAGCTGTAATCAAAGAAAGCAAAATGTCAGTTATCTGCTCCTTACACATTGTTAAACTGCCTGCAGAGAAAAGTCAATACTTATTAAAATATTGCATAGCTGATCCTTAAGAATTCACCCACCAGTCTATCAGACTAAAATATGTTATCCAGATGAGAGGTGAAGGGTATGTTGTAGGCTAATTAAAGTATTGTTTATCTTTTTAAAATATTAATATTTAGACAGTCACCTATCAAAGATAGTCAAAGATAGATCAAAGTCAAAGATAGGTGACTGTGACAGTGTCATCTCAGGGTGCTTCACATCATATTTGAGCCAATTCATCAAAATAGCCTATATAAGGGAAACCATAA
>JBAMHV010000007.1:9292272-9308060 GCA_037177535.1 Pseudomugil gertrudae | reverse complement strand
GTATATATAGCTCTGTTTAAAGAACAGCAACCTCTAATCTTTATCATGGATAAACTGCATATGCAAACTAATGCTTAGCTTTTAACATTTACCATTGCTCCCCCATGTTGGCAAAACTGAAAACATTCAGTTTTCTCTCATTCCTCTGATAAACAAACTGCAAAAGGTAACTAGATTCTAGAATTGAGCAATAATAAATATTCATTCTTATGTGAGTGCAAAACAGCCTTTGTAATGAATTGAAGAAAAAAAAAAACTTGTCCAATAGAGCGGGTATAACCTCACCCCCTCTGCATTTAGGAGGCTCATTGCTGGCAATGAGTCAGGCTTTTAACTGGTTGCCATGACTACCAGGACAGACACAAAGATCACCTCTGTGTATGACTGGTTCATGCCCTTTTTTTGCAACACAGCCAGTCCTTATTTGCTGTTTAAAAGCAAAAGAAAAACAAGTGCTGGTTAAATATTAAGCTGCTTCATTCTCTACACTCGACCATCCCATTGGAAACAACATTTTCATCTAAAGAGAGTCATTGCACCAGTACTGTTCTTCCTATTTTTGAGGTGAAATACAAAGAAGAAAATAAAAGTTTCCCATTTGATCAAATGTTCATGTTTGACCAGGGACACAGTGCAGGTTTCTCATTTAGTTGCCATGTTATCAGTCAGAACAGATGAGTTTTTTGTCCATATATCCCATTTGTGTCACTTTAACGTCAGCAAATGTAGTTTAATTCTACCAGTGTTGCCCATGGACTGGACAGCTAGATGGATTGATAGAGTTTCAGCTCCTTTCTGTCCAGTGACCTTTCCCTTTTCTCTTCCTACTTTCTCTATCTCTAATGGTGCACACAGCTGCAAAGGAACAAATCAGTTAACCTGGCTGCAACCTTTCATTTAACCGCCTGATGTCAGTTTAATTGACAAAGTCTTCCGAGTACGCTTACCGCTACCTGCGCTTAAAGTTTCAGAGATCGTTGACCCTTAGTTCACATTTCCGGACAAAATTAGTTCAAATAGAACCCAAGCAAGACTTTGATTTACACCCCGGTTCTGCAATTTAGCCTTTATAAGACCAAACTGTCTTGTTTAGAAAATGCTGATTTTTGTGTGTAATGCTTTTTCTACAATAATTCAAGAAATATTTTTCATTGAAGTCATGATATTTGGGAATTATATCCTTTTTCATACAGGTTACTACACTTGTGTGGAGGTTATTTTCACCCTACGGCGACAGGTTGGCTTCTACATGATGGGCGTTTATGCCCCGACGCTGCTCATTGTTGTCCTTTCCTGGCTGTCCTTCTGGATCAACCCTGATGCAAGTGCCGCCAGGGTCCCATTAGGTATGGATTATTTAATCAACTCCAGCATTTCCCACTGATGTTTACAAGTGTATAAAATCCATAAATACTTTAGCTGTTATCCCAAGTAGCCTTAGTGAATTCGATGTTGAATTAAAAAGGACAAAGACTGAGTCAGCACTTTCTATTAAGGTAATTATAGAAAATGGTAAAACTCTACATAATTTTTGCATAAGGTGACAAGAAGAATCCTGGAGGACAAAATTAGGAACAGATTAAAAGGATTTGGATGTTTTATAAAATCAGTGACTTTCCAGACCCAATCCTCTCCATCACGACATTATTAATCACTCTGACATTAGGAATGATTTCATTTGTAAAGCGTGATTTTTTTTTCTCTGTGAATGTGATAAATCACTTAACAAAGCTGTAATTGACCAATAGAGCTCACTGCAGTGATGCAAGAAGCACTCACTGTATCTAGTATAGGGCTAAATACACTATTATGGTCACTGAATTTCCCTCTGGGATGAAAGTGTTTTTATTTCATTATTTCTCCTATAATTGTAAAGGTATTGAAAATATTTTTGGTACTTGGTACGTTAACAATTAATCAGTTAAAAAATGTTCAAGACACTGACGGTTTACCTCCTCTGAGAGACCATCTGAATAACAAATCCAAGGCCCCAGCTCTCTTTTCCATCCTAAGTTTATTATTCAATTAAAGCTACATGTCTGGTTAAAGGTTTTTTTTTTAATCGTTTAATATTTCAGCCTAGTTGTTTTACATTTTTTGCTTTACACACAGCTTTTATATAAAGCTAAATTCTGAACCTGCCTAAACTACTACCTGCTTTGACAACAAACTTACTGCTCATGCTGTAAAGCTGGAAAATGCATGTGAATGCTATTCAGAGTAAGTAACTAGTTGCAACAAGGAGATAAAAAACTAGACCCACCTGATCCCCTTTAACATGAGTAATGACTAGCAGTTCTAAACCAGAACAATGTGTCTGTTCAGAAAAAGACTGAATTATATCACTAGAATATACAGATAGTTAAAAAAAAAGTATGTAATTCAGGCTGTACAATTGGGACCAGGCCTTTACTGTTGGGGCTTTCCTCACAGTGTGATGCCCCCATCCTTTAGATAGATAGATAGATAGATGTACGTTATTCATCCCACATGGTGAAATTTAGAAACATTCACATATCCATTGTATATACATGGTAGGGCTGCACAGTGATGCAGTTGGTTAGCCTCACAACAAGAAGGTTGCTGGTTTGAGCCTCGGTTGGGGCGGAGGTCCAACCAGAAACCTTACTGTGTGGAGTTTGCATGTTCTCCCCATGTTAGCGTGGGTTCTCTCCGGGTTCTTCAGCTTCCTCCCACAGTCCAAAGACATGCACATTGGGGATAGGCTGATTGGAGACTCTAAATTGCCCATAGGAGTGAATGTGTGTGTGTGCATGGTTGTTTGTCTCTGTGTGTTGGCCCTGTGATGGACTGGCAACCTGTCCAGGGTGTACCCCGCCTCTCACCCGATGTCAGCTGGGATTGGCTCCAGCCCCCCCGTGACCCAGTTCAAGGAGAAGCGTTAGAAAATGGATGGATATACATGGTAAAAGTAGCACAAACTTAACGGTATATCATCACTATCCTGAGACTTAAGAAATCATCAATTATTGTCCTTAATTAGGCAATATTTGATGAATAATATTTAAGCTTAAAGAAAACAAAACAAAAAAGAAGAAACATATACACTAATTTTTAAAGTAAAAACTTTAAATATCTGTATTTCTAAATAAGGTACACCCTGGGCAGGTCCCCAGTCCATCACAGGCTTTGCATATTTTTTTTTATTTATTTTTATACTTAATTCTCATACATTGTCATATATTTTTACAATTTTTTTACAGCAATACCAATACCACACTGTTATCTCTGCATGTGTGTAGAGGACTGCATGGATAAGATAATCCATTGTTGTTCTACCTGAGTCTACCACTTCCTCCTTTTTCTCCACCCTCACTCCAGTTTGTTTATCACCACTTTCATTCCATCATCACTCCAAATCCTCCTGGAAGCCTCCTCTGACTACTCTCTAAATGAGATCAGTCCAGGTCAGTCATCACCAAACTACAGGAGTGTTAACATTTCTGTGTACATAGCTGTGTGTCACTGTATGCATTCATGTGTTCAATTTGCTGACTATGTGCTTTTATGGAATTAGGATATATTTTCTTTCCATGTAAAGAATGCAAATAGTAATTTGCAATGTTATAGAATATTCTATGAATTATTTAGTATTAAAGAAAAGTGTTCTGTGCTGCTCATGTTTTTTGTCTGATACAAAAGCTATTTTTAAAACAAAGGGGGTGTGTCGCTGGGTAAGAAAACAGCACACTGACTAATATAAGGTGGGCTTTTTCATCTTTGATAGGTGACCTGGAGGCAAACACTATCAGTCATATACATGTATTTTAAGTTGCCTTGAAGAGAAATAGAATATAATATATAAAAAAAAGGCCTTTGACGCCTTTGTTGGAGGTTAAAATGACAGTAATTGTTGTTTCCTCTGCAGCCTGAACGCGGTACTGCTGTTGAACTTGTAATCCTACTGGCGGTCAGAGATTAAAATCTCTTTAAGACATCTTGTTTGTTAGAGGATGTCTAAGCTTTGAACAAAAGAGGTAAAGAAACAGTTTTGAACCCTAACTGCAACTCTCAAAAAACCTGTGTGGACATTTGGTTAAAGCTTTTGTGCTTAAGAGGAGGTAAATACAGTATTTGTACCTCAAAGAATGCATTCTGTTTTTTGCTCATCGGTTTATTGATTATACATATTATATTACTGAGCATTTTGACACAAATCTATGCTCTTTTGTAGTAACAGAGAAAAAAACAGATTACTGTTCATCATTTTGTTACACTTGAATATATATTTATTTGGGATTTGGCTGCTAGTGTTCAGAAAATAAGAACAATATTTGTGTTCAAATGTTTTTTTTTCTTCTTCTGGTATTCTGGGACTTGAACAATCCTATCTGACTTTCACTTACTTGCTGACTGACAAGGTTACACGTGAATCCCTCTCCCTCCTCTCAATGCAGGCATCCTCTCTGTGCTCTCTCTTTCCTCTGAGTGCACCTCGTTGGCTTCAGAACTGCCCAAAGTGTCCTACGTTAAGGCCATTGACATCTGGCTCATTGCTTGCCTGCTGTTTGGTTTCGCCTCACTGGTGGAGTATGCCGTGGTTCAGGTGATGCTCAACAGCCCAAAGCGCATTGAGGCAGAGAAGGCCAAGATAGCATCCAAGGAGAAAGCTGCTGGAAAGATCCCTGCTGCCAGAAACAACACCATCAATGGCACCGGAGGGACGCCGCTTCATGTCAGCACCTTGCATGTTAGTAATGCTGATTTGATAATTTGAGTTCATGAATGTGTGTATATGTGTGTGCGTTAGGAAACAAAACTTAAGATAGACCCAAACAAACATTTTTTAATGTTGTGTTAGCTAGTGCCACATGCTCAACAACTGCTGAAATGAAGACTTCTGGTAGGAATTTAAGTTCATCTTGGTTTTAAAATTCTGAGAATACAATCTTTGAAAGGCATGAATTAGACATTTGGAAATGTTTCAGACACAGACATCTGCGCTTAAAATAAAGATTTAAGATGCAATGTCCTCCAGTCTAAAAAAGAAAAATTCAAGAAAATAAAGAGAAACAAATCTGTGATATGAGAAATTATCCTTCTGATTGATGTGTGAATCTATATAGTGGTAATAGATCAAGTTGCTGCAGTTTGTTGTATGCTGTCTAGGTTTAAATTAGACTTCTTTATGAATAATTATCATACTTGTGAAAATAAGTGTTGGTATTGAAATGGTGGTGCCTACAGAGGTGACCTCCTTGCGCTGGTGTTTAAATAGTATCATCATCCAAAAATAACATTATTTTAACTTCCCAATTCCAGTAATACACATTAAATGCCAAAATGCAAGTTTTTTTCTTTGACATCTGCTGAGATGTCTCATCATTTAGGAACTGAAAACAGATTTAAATTCAAACAAAGGAATCTGGATGGTAGAAACAGATATTATCCATGACACCTCGCCTCGAGTCAGGAGTCAGGATGAAACTCTTACAGTTATGTGCAACATGTGCTGATCTTCGGGCTGATACACATTATACATGTCTGAGACTCTTAATGGCCTAACATTGTTTGGTTTGAGAGATTTACATTATTCTATTGAGGTTTAATGAGTTTTCTAGTCTAAACCAAATCAGAATAATGAAGCTTATATTAATCTAATAACTCCACTGAGTAAGCATCTCTTGACTGATTAGATCCTGTTCACCCCACAGGCCCTCAGTGAAGTTGATGGAAGGGATTTTTACTTTGACCTTGAACAAAATCCCCCTGCAGGTTGTTTTGTAAAACAATAGGTTGTGACTAACTTATTGAGAGTATAGAGGGTGCTACAAGACACCTTTCAGTGAAAGAAAGACCATATTAGAAACATAACAAAGAAGAAAAAAACTAATTTTGGCTCCAAAGATTTTCTTTGTCTTAAAATAGCAGATGATTTGATTTATCAGCATGAGGTATGTCTAAGCTTCAGGATCAAACAGCTTTACTACTGCACATTCAGTGTTTGCCTTCAGTTGAGTCAACCCATTGTAAGATAACCTAAACCTACTTGAAGTGTGGATGGGACGTCATAGCTTACATATGCTTTCATCTGAATTAGGAATGTAGAAAAATTGCAAAATCAGCAGAGGTCTAATAATTATTTTATTTAGTCTATAGGCAGAACTTTTATGGTAAAATTATTAATGCTGCTCAAGAGCAAGCTTGACAACTTACATTTAACGTTTTCCATCAAAGTTTGATCAAATTAATCAGAAGAAAAATATTATGCGCTCTATATGGGAGAACCTATTGGAAGACATGCGGAGATTCACTACAGACTGCGTTTCATGGGAAAGATTTCATTTTAGAATTATATTTGAATTTTGTATAAAGAAATTAAACCTGCAGCTTGTTTAGATGTGATATTTAGAGAAATCAATATTTCTTTGGTGACCACAAATGGTTTGAATAAAGTTTTTGCATAATCTGCTTTAAAAAAGTAGGGTTAGGTCCACAGTGAATGGAACACAGTCAATGGCAACAACTGCAGACTTGTCTAAGTATGTTAATGTGTGGGTATCAAACAATGCTGCATCAGCAGAAACTGCTAGTGCCATATGCTGTGATCCTGTTGTGATGTGTTCACTACATACTTATTGGAGACAGATAGGTTGAGACACTTAATGGCTAAGAACTTATGTTTCTGGTTTGTGTTGAAAGCAATATCAGAGTATCAAAGTGCAAAAACTATGCAGAATTAGTTGGTCTGTAACTGCAGATGTCTTTTCTCTTTGATGGTATCATTTATACACTATTATTGAATGGAATGCACTTGGTTGCTGTTATTTAATCAATATGTTGTAGAACCTTATGCATAGTGTAACATTGTAGAGGTTGGTGATACGTAGAATAACAGCTAGAAATTTTTTTTAGCAACTTTTAAACCAATTTGGTTTAAAAATGCTGCCAGGGGTACTTTGTGATTATTAGTCGAATTATATATTTTTCCTAATTTTTTGCACTAATATATCCATTCCATCCATCCTCTATCGCTGTTCCCTGAACGGGGGCCCCGGGGGGGCTGGACGAGAGGCGGGGTACTCCCTGGACAGGTTGCCAGTCCATCACAGGGCCGCACTAATATATCTTGTAGTTAAAAAAATGCACAGCATGTCAGTAAGTTTGTTTGCTGTTCTCACCTTTCACCTGTATTTCCCAGGTGGCTGAGACCCGCTGCAAAAAGGTGTGCACCTCTAAGTCAGACCTGAGGACCAATGACTTCAGCATTGTGGGGTCGCTTCCACGGGACTTTGAATTATCTAATTTTGACTGCTATGGAAAGCCCATTGACACTGGAACCCTTCTTGGTAAATCCCAGGCAAAGAACAACAAAAGACCTCCTCCTCCGAAACCAGTAATCCCCTCGGCTGCTAAAAGAATTGACCTGTACGCCAGAGCCCTTTTCCCTTTCTCCTTCCTCTTCTTCAATGTGATTTATTGGTCCATATATCTGTGATTATCTTTTACAGTTTTGTCTTCTTTCCTTGTTCAATCTATATTTAAAAAAGAAAAATGTGACAAATGTAAACTTTGCTCAGACAAAGTGACCGCTGAGAAGAAATTAAAACCACTATGTAATATTACTACATCTATGTGCACACAAAAAACACTTTGTATTTTAAGCAATGACAAAAACCTCTTGTTTCTTATCTTTCCTAAAGTGAATATGTAGTATCTTATACAGAAATAATTTCTTCATCAATGTGATACTTGGGAGCGATATACAGGAAAGCTGGAAAACATCTGTTGTGATGAATGGTGTGCAAACAAATCCACAGGGATTGATCGTGTAAGACAAGAGCTAAAGATGCAATTATATTAAAGAGCATTTGTAAATAGCTACTTTATTTTATTTGCCCTTTTCCCAGTGGGAGTGAGCTTGCAAGTTTAATAAGTTAAAGCATCTTTGTGATATTTTATGCAAGTGTAACATTGTAATGGTTGCATGTTAAAAAAATGTTGCATGCATATGAGTACAAAAGAAATTATACCAATTATATTAAATTTTATATTGCAGATTTGCTCTTAAAAAGACAAGTGGATGCACTCCTGTTCCTGTTCAGATGGTCATGTGACACTGCCACTCCAATCCATTGTTAGACTTGACACCTCCCACCGTTAGCCTATGTAAATGGGTCGTTTCTGAACTGTGACCATGTATTTGTGAGATTTACAGAGATTAAAGAAAATCTGATACATTTTCACCATTTTATGTAATTAAAATGATTAAAAATGATATGCCCTTGTATGTTTTCTGTCTAATCAAAGAAAATAAGAAAATATCACAATAAAAATGTATGTCCCAGAGGCAGCCTATCCTAGCTATTAGCAGGCTCCAAGCAGGGTACACTTTGGGCATGTCGCCAGTCGGCAGTCCATTTCAAGATCAACACAGAGAAAAACAAATGTTTAATATCTGAAATCCAATGAAAAGAAGGTGGCTCACACACCATCTCAGGCTCCAGCAAAATAACTTAAATGCAAGATTAAGATGATTAATATACTCTTGTCTTCATGACTAATAATTCAAACATAAGTTTTTTCCTAGTTAGGCTGTAAAAAACAACAATGTAAAGCTGTGTGTCATCAGCATAGCTGTGAAGGTCAACGACAAGTCCTGAATAAATTTACTCATCCATTTTCTATACCACTTCATCTATTTCAGGGTTGTGGGTAGCTGAAGCTTATCCCAGCAATCAACAGGTGGGAATTGTGGGTGGTTTTAGACACATATAATAAAAATTAATTTGTGTTCATGGGACACACTGCCATCCCCACTTGTCTGCTTGGACAAATATGTGTTTATATATATTTTTAAAAAACATCCTTGCGGGCAATGAACTGCTGTTTCTTTTCTATCTGGCACGCAATTAAATCTGGGTGATTGGAGACCACAAAAGATACATAGCATGTAGACTTGAATGTAAGTTAATTCTGCCCCACACAAAGTGCACATTTGAAGTGTGGATCCTAAGTGCACTTTGAAGTGATACAACACCTAGTGTGCCAGTATAACATATGCGGTCAAAGAATCCACACTTCAAAAAGTGCAGTTTCTCAATTGAGACACAGCTAGTGACTGCTGCTCCTCTGAGATGCAATCCTCATCCATCTTAGTTTGTTTATCTACAGAGAGTGTTCTTTGTAAGTATAAATGATGAAGAGATAGGATGTTTTCTGCATCATCAATTTAAAAAAAATATGTTAAGTTAATAGCAATGTTTACACTTTATAGTTAACATTTAATACAGCCTGAATAGATTTAGTTGCAAACATATAAATAGTGTTTCTAACTAATAAATCATTTTAGTAAAATAAATGTAATTTGGATACAAGTCAGTAGTTATCAAGCATTTTGGAATCTAAATCACTCTTCCACTGCCATTTTACAGGTGGGTGGGAAAAACCCATCTGAAGAAAGTCATTTACTCTGACTAAAAGCTCAAACTCAGAGAAACCATAAACAGGTTTAGGTAATAGGATCTAAAATACAGGTTTTTGGCTTTATTGGCAGAAAACGTGACATCTTTGTTTGTGCCCTGTCCATTTGTATCAATGTATATCTCACAACAGCTATTTCATTCACTAAGCCTTGACCTCTCCTAACCCATAGAAGCAGCCATCAATTATTCATGCAAACCTGCTCAGGAAATGACCCCTGACTGTCACTGTAAGACTTCACATATGGAATTCATCTTCGACTTAATGAAGCAAGATAGATGCTACCCTACTGTCATGATATTAAGATCATATTAGTGGAGTTTGAAGTCATTTAGAATTGATTGCTGATGTGAAAGAGGGCAAAACGGTTAGCATTATATTTATCACTATGAAATTGTTTGTCATTAGTTGCTTTAAAAATGAACAAAATGAGAAAAAAATACAAAATGGCTTTTTTTTCTCACTCTGTGGCTGCCATGGTTACAGACCCTGGTAAGAATTTCTGTCTGACACAGCTATATTCACCCTGTGACACAAAATGGGCTTGATGGAGGTGGGAAAAAGCCTGCTGTTACAGATTAAACATGAGTCATCAGGGGAAGAATTAGTTTTACAGATCGTTGAAAAGAAAAGAATTGCTGGTTAACTGGGGCTGATCTGAGCACTCGGTTATGGCTCAGTTAGATTTTGAATTGCAGTGCCCCCCAATGGTAACATTTACATCAAGATGAAGAGTTGTATGGTTCTTCTGGGAGACTAACAGATGTGATGTTAGGTCCTCTGCCAAATATTCTATTGTAATGCTGGTGCAGTGGTGTATTGCTCCATATGGTAAAATACATGTATGTGTACATTTTGTTTCAGTTTACACACACAAAAAAAGACTATTTGAAGATATTCTTTTTGATGATTATTACATAAAACTTGACAATACTAATAAAACAGTCAGTTGCCAGTGATAAAAAAACATGAATATTAAAGAACTGACAGGCAGGAGATGTATTAGATGTAGCTATCATTCC
Organism: Pseudomugil gertrudae; assembly: GCA_037177535.1. Classification (NCBI taxonomy): domain Eukaryota; kingdom Metazoa; phylum Chordata; class Actinopteri; order Atheriniformes; family Pseudomugilidae; genus Pseudomugil; species Pseudomugil gertrudae. The sequence goes on along the minus strand of JBAMHV010000007.1, from coordinate 9,297,594 downwards.
AGGTGTGACTCATGTGTCTGTCTGCATGTGCATGTGTGTACAGCTGCGTGTACATCTGTGTGTTCGTGTGTGCACTCCACCCCCGCACCCCAGCCCCCTGCTATTAACACAGTGCTGTAACCTATATCAAGCAGGGTGCTAGCTAATCCAACAAGACCTCTCACCAGGCTTCCACCCGGTTAACCAAGACAGCCACCATGACAGTCAAGGCAATGATTAGTGGAGTCACAATGGGGGAGGGCTCATTTATGGGGAACAAGGTCTTCATACATCAGTGTTGTGCTTTTACAGAGAAGCAATGGATGCCTTTGTGAGTTCAGGCTGTCTAATGTTTTCATATTGTAAAGTAAAATTGGAATTGTACTCAGATTTTTCTTAAGAGTAATCTAAGACAAAATAGTGCTCAGTATTTTAAGCATGCTTTGTGATGGGATGTGATAAAATATGTGATGATTTTAGCCTTTTTTTTAGGTTCATTACACTAAAAAGAATATCAATTCCAATCACAACCTCTTTATTACTCTCTCAAGTACAAACATTTCTAAAACTTTGCTATGATCCTTATTCTAACATAATTGTATGAAATTATCATGTGAAATTGTTCACATTGAATAACAACGTATATGTGAACAACACATGTTTGTATATACATTTCCTAGTTATAAGCTTTAACAAATTTTGTACAGAAATAAAAAGTTTCTCTACTTTCTCTGTTTTTATCTCTCATACAGAGCAATTTTTCTAAAAACCAAAGTGGTATTGAGGTCAGCAAAGATTTTTTGACTCTCTCGCAAAAGGCACCATGGTGGTCTGAGAATGGACTTTTTTTGGCTGGTCTAGTAAGTGTGAAGGATGACATTTTCTGCCAAATGTTTACAGTGCCACAATGTTTATTTCCAGCCCGTTAGAAACATTATGTAACCCAGCCATTACCATGGGTCTCATCATCGATGTTAAATGTGTCCAAACCAGGGAAAATTCACAGTGAGGAAAGATAATTTTATTTCACTCCCTATAAATTGTATTGCATCTTAAACTACTATGTAGAGTTTTGTTTCAAGCCTCAAATTTACTTCCAGAGGTCAATTTTGAAAGAGATATAGATTATTGATGGATGCTGATGCATTCAATGTTCAAACTCAGCACAACCTCTGATCTTAGGACATATTTCTTCAAGGTTAACCCTCCCCAAACAGTTTTGAACAGCATGTTATGCTTATCATAATAAGATCTGTGTGTCACAAGGTCAGGTTATGGAGTTACCTTTTCTCTTTAATGTATGTTCAAACCAACTTGAGGTCACTGTCATGTCAGCATCTAATGTTACAAAGAATCAGCTGTTTTCCTGTTTCCTGCCACAGCCCAAATTATGTAAAATCCTGTTAGTATAGAGTTAATTTGGTGTTCTAGTTCTTTTAATTGCCATATGTAATTCCCAGAGAACAAATGTGAAGATGGGAAAGGCCCTTATCTTCATCCTGTCTGTGTTTATTTTGCTGTAGTAATCTCTGCTGGCTATAGATGACTCACTATACTACTTTAGATGGATTTGTTTGTGGGTGTTCTCATGCTCAGCTGTTTAATTACATGTTCTTCCATCCAAGTTTAATCCCTGAAGTTCTAAAAATCATTTTTCTCACAAAATCTTGTGATGCTCTGAATACTGGGGACAAAGTTAATATTTAGTAGAGACAAATTACTCAATATTGAGCTGGTGATATAATTCAATTTTACCAGTTTTAATCTTGGATACTTTCTCTTGTCTCTCTTGAGAAAAACAGAACAAACATTCTTGCTTTGAGGTGAAGCTGAATGCATGTGGTGCAAAACAATGCTGTTAGTTCACTATGAGATCTACAAAGAGAGATTTAGGGTTTATAATCTGGAGTTGAGAAATACAAAACAATCTTTCTTTTCTAACATCACAGCTAAGAATAACAATCACTTGGTGCCTTGTTTGTTAGTGTTGACAGCCCCCGTGTGTCAGTATCTCCAGAACTCTTGTCCAAACAAGCTTGTACGAATTTTTCATCTTTCTTTACCAAAGAAAATCTGAAAATCAGACAGTCAGTTAGTGCTTCCATGCCGGGGGCCAGACATATATTCTCACTGTGTCATAGGAGACTTAAACCCTGTGACAAAATTTTCTCCATGCAGTCTTAAAAACCCAGGCGAGATCATTTGCCATCTGAAAACCACCACTTGATTTCTTGATACCCTGCTAGCTTGGTTTTTCAAGAATGTTTCTGGATGCATAGTTTTAACCAACCAGATCCCTTAGGTCATCAGGACCTAAGGGCTACTTTCTGTTCCCACAGTCAGAACCAAACACAAAGAAGCAGCATTCAGTTTTATAACCAACTTCCAGAAAACTGCAGGTCTGCTGCAGTTCTCAGCTGTTTAATCACAATTATTTTGTTTTATTTGCCTCCATCCATCAAAGTAACTGTTAATTCTAAACACAAATTTTTATTGGATACATTTTCACCCTCTCTTTTTAATTTAATGTCTTTCTTTCTCTTTTAAACTTTTGTTTGCTTTGTTTTTAAGGCTCTCTGTGCCCTGCGGTAATGCTTTAATGTTTTTATGTAAAGCACTTTGTGTCATCCTGCACATGAAATGTGCTATACGATTAAACTTGCACTATCTATTCCCAGTTGACTTTAAACACAGGTTTTCTCAAGAGAAATGTAGTTTGACTGGATAGATTGGGCTTCACTCACCAATAGTTTTTATAAACAAATTTGTTCTTAAAATCTAACAAACCTTACATGAAAATAACAAATTCTTTGTATCTTGGATTTGAACACATTTAAACAAAATCAACATTTGTGACATTTTCTCTTGTTCAGTTAATTAAAATATAATAATAACGTTACAGTATAGTTTTTGTTCGAATTCTCAACAACCTATTAATAAATTACATTTTCTAATCAAGATTTTGAAGATTACATCCTCAATTTGATTCGACTAAGGGGAAAATATATCTGTTTTTTACTCAGTTTATTTGTTCAAGAACAAGTAAAACAGGTGGAAAACAACGTACATCCTGACCGCCCATGGGATCAGACAGCAAGCCGCCGTCCAAGTTCAGGAAGACCCAATGAATAGTTTAAAAATAAAGCCATTTTTTATATCATTTAAAGCTTATCATGTGGTTATTTATAACTAATTTAACACTTAAAAATTAGTAAAATAAAGCTCCTGTGAATAAAAGTACATCTTTAGAAAACCTTTTAAATAGTTCAGGTTAGGAGCAGCTGTAATATCAAAGGGGAGGTCATTTCAGTATTTAGGGATAACATTGGCTTTCTAAGGCAAAACAGGTCACAGCTCTTGACAGATCATTGACATGAATATACCAGCTATTTCTTATGGCAGAAACACATGGCTAGTGTTAAATTTGTGAATCACGTTTCTGTTTTTTTTTTTTTTTGTTGTGTAAAATACAATCTAATTTCTCTAATTTCTCTCATAAAACCATTTTGGGACTCATAAACACTGCTACACTTATTTTATCTTTCATCCTGAAATGTTGGTATACCGATGAATGTGCAGTAAAACAATCAAAGTGAATTTGTTTTCAGTGTAACAGCAGCAAAGTGAATGCATGCATGGCAGAACCTCCAGACAAGGTCAAACAGAAATGAGCATATGGGATCTGAGCCTGTGGAACACAAAAGTGAGCAGTTTGCTTTGCCAGGAGGGGGATCAGGATCAGAGCAAACATACATTCTCTGTTTATGTAGAATAGTGAAATATGAAGTAAAAATCCCCTACTGCTGAAGCTGAGAGAGTATATATAGTACATAGCATATGGAGATATTGAAATTGGCATCTTAAACAGAAACAAAGCAGGAAAACATGCACACCAATCACCAAACTCTTTGACAGTTAAGAAGGCTGGCTCGATTGTGTTACAATATCAGGTCAATACTGACACAGAATCAGAGCAAGTGATCACTGGAAGTCATCATATTTGATCCAAAGACCAATCCATCCATCCATTTTCTACCGCTTATTCCCTGAACGGGGTTGCGGGGGCAATCGCAAAATTGTAAAAGAGTTTCAGTGGATGTAATCTTGAATTGCACTTCCCGGCCACTGTAATGTGCTGTCCATGGTGCTGAAATCTGACAAACTTTTGCTCCTCAGCTCCCACACAGTCTCAGCCTCATTAGTATGCCCCCAGAGTGCTAACTCCCTCCACTAATGATTAATGTACACCTGTCTGTGTAAGCTGAGATATGCATGTCATAAAGCCAGAAAACAGAATTGCTACTTAGTTCATGTTGGCTCTGAGGCAAGCTTTTCCTCCATTTAACCCCATTCATAATGGCACCTAGGAACAGGCATTTATTTGCACTGGATTTGCATGCAGAGGGAGGAGATAAGCACTAGATCAAGGTTAAAGAGGATATTCGTTTGATGGTTATCCCTGGAGGGCATGAGCAATGGCTTCCAGCTGTTGTACTTGATGAGTTTTCTCAGTGAGAAATGAACATGCTGTATAGAGGAGGGCTGTGTAAAAATATATTTATTTCTGATATTTGTCAATTGTTCAAACAAGTTCTGTAAAATGTGTCTTCAATAATGCCCCTTTCTCTCATTCTTTCTTTCTTTCTTTCTTTCTTTCTTTGTATTTACCCATTCACAATTTATTCAGTGTCGGTCTCTATATGACTAAAGGTTTATTTTTAACAAAGTTAAAAGTCCTAGCCCTAGGTTAGATAATAATGTTATTTGTTATCTTTCTGAATTCTGTTTTCCAGTATGACAACTAATCTTTAACAGCTATAAACATGTCAGACCTCATGTCATTGGATAAGGGAAATTTGGTTCTCTTAAATAGCTCCTGCACACTGCCCAGTCTATGGCAGTATACTTGTGGTTGTGTTTCTATGTTATTGAGCAACCTACAGATGGCACCAAGTGTTATAGTTTTCCACATCCCTAATCTGTATTTATACTACATAGTAAAGCTCACCTCAGTCCTATAACTGCCTCTACAGCTGTGTACACAAGACTTCAGTTTCATAAGTCACTCACCTCCATCTCTGCTGCTAACTCTGGGCTCTGTTACATTTAAATTCAGGTTGCTAGGCAACACAACAAGCAAAGGAACTTAGTGTTTGTAGGTACTGCTCAGTGCTCAGCCTTTCTTGGTAATGTAAAATATTTGTTTTTATTGCATTTCAGAAAATCTCCTGTGGTTGGAAAGACAGCCCTTGTTAAATGGCAGGTAATGCAGTAAACACATCTTCCACAAACATCTTTGTCTGAGTTTTCCTGGCTTACAAAATCTATCATCAACATCAGCAG
>JBAMHV010000007.1:9196481-9208636 GCA_037177535.1 Pseudomugil gertrudae | reverse complement strand
CTTAAACTGTTATGGTTGAATCAGAGGTAGGAAAAGGATGAAATAGCAACACACATTTTTAAGGCCTTATGGACAAGTGAGCTGAGCTTCCCAGCATGCTCAGATGCATGAGGTTTTGGAGACACTGTTCCATTTATTGATTGCAACAGTTTAGCAGTTTCGCCTATAAGGATCCACAACTGTAATATTAAGATACATAAGTGTAACTGCTGTGTAACTGACATCTCAGGTGCCCTGCCCAATAGTCCTTAAGCAACATGTTGGAATTAAACCAACTCCATAGAGAAACTTGATGTGTCCCTAAAGCTACATCTGAACTGCAGGCATCCTTCAGAATTGGAGATAAAAAGTAAGCAGGAATGCAGGGCTTAGATCTGCATGCCACAATGGAATATTCTTTTTCCTGCAGCTGGCAGCTCTACACTGTGCATCTATTCCCTGTAATTCTATCTTGGATGTTATCTGGGCTGCAGCTCATTGCCCTGAAGTAAGCTGCAAACTCTTGGGGATCATCAGAGTTGACCCTAAAACTTCAAGAGGCATAACTGGATTTTAAAGTTGTTTTAAAACCATTTTTTTTTCAAATTGAAAACTCCACTGGTCATGGTATTTCTTCACATGTACATCTTTTATTAAAGTGGCTTTTAAACATTATTTACATGGAGTGTCTGCACACCACCTGGTTGCTTCCTTACCTGACAACGTGCCCTATTTGTTAATTGGTTTCAAATTTAAGCAGCAGCTAAAGATTAGAGTGAACTTTTTGGTAGATTGTCCACATCATTATTCCCCACGTTCAGTTATTCTTAAATGTTTGGGTGACAAGAACCACATTAACTACCCCAGAAAAAAATATTGCTGAGTAAATACCCTGTATTAAAGCTGAAGAGTAAAAGCATCAGGTTTGGATAATGAGTGAAACTAACTCAATCATTAACAAAATCTAAAAGAGAACCTAGAAAAGGATGTAAATACTGTAAACCCTATATGTGGTGAAAGCTGTTTTAGCTGAAAAATGTGTGGAAATTGAGACACTAAGGGAGCAAGAAGGCCTCTAATTTTAAATAAATCCGATGCAGCTGTAGTAAATAATCTTCAGATGTATTTTTATTCAGAAAGATAACGAGATAAAAAGATTGTTGCTACATGCAAAAATGTTATTTCAAACAGGTTTCTAATAGGTTTTATTCAACAAGACTTCAAGGTTTGTTATGCAGCATTTTAGTGAAAAAGACAAGCATCGGCATGACTTGATCTTATTCATATTGACATTTTTTCTAATTCTCTTCCTAAGCTCTTATCAGCACAAGTAAATCCTTTTCAAAAGAGTTAGAATAAACATGCCAAGACATTTTGTTGTGTCTTGTGGCTTTTGTTGAAAGATACCACAATCGGGAATAATTTTTTTTCAGCTTTTGTCCCACCTGTGGAGCACTCTAAAGGTGACCACCCAGGTGTTATGCTTCAAAGGCTTCCACGGGGTTGAAAGCAGCATATTCTTGTAAGTCTTAAGGAAGAATAAAATATTCTTTGTCTGACACACTTCAGTTATTGAGTCAAAATCCCCCAAAAGAGTATTTGGAAAAGTATGCATTTCAATTTTCCTGCATATTTGAAAAGATTAGAAGTTAAGGTCTAACTTCAGTTTACCACGAGTCATGTGAAAAGTATGCTGAGACTTGACATTATGTTGTGTTTATGTTCCACTTTATGCAAGCTGTTCTAAGCAATCTTTCCTACTCTGTGTAGGGTTTCGATAGACAATTTTCAAACAATTCTGTATGTTTTTTAGTGTCTTTCATCAAATGTCAAACAAGTCTGAAATTAAAATAAAATAAATGCTCAGTAGACAACGTGTATCAACAAGTTGACATTATTTGAGCATTTCAAGACTTTCAATCTGTTCTAATAAAATTCGGATATTACAGCATTATCATCTGACAAAATCACTAACCATATAAGTTTTTAAGTATTTGTGGTGAGTTCAATCTGTTTAAATCGACATAGAAACTAAAAGTTAAAGATAACAGAATGTATTTTTTTTTTCATCCAACACACCACCTGGAAACACTGCAGATGTGTAAACAGTTCAGCTTCAGCTTGTTAGAACAGAAGATAGGAAGAGAAGCATGTTCCTGCAACAGGAGTGACATCTCCAGCTTGTGAGATATACCTAGGTGTGTTAGTTTAAGGTCATTGCTTTTGTTGCTATCATGATTTAAACAATAAAAAAGACTTAATTTGTCATCACACATTGGATGTATGTCTTGGGCTTATGGGAAAAGTGTGGACTGTGTTTCATGCAAAAAACTTGAAGCTGCATCTAATGGCTCATTCGCTTATTTTACATAAACAAAACCCTCTGTCTTAGTATAACAGAAAAAACACTTTTTTAAATTTGTTTTTCCTTTTTCTTTTTTCAAGGAATGAAAATATCTAGTGAAGTGTGTTGTAGCCCTGCTCTAGTGAGTTGCTTATCTGCATCTGACACATGCAAAGTGCCAACTATCACACACTTAGTGTGAAATTTGTGATTGATATTTTTCTCACTCATCCCACACAAGCATTGAAAAGTGATAGCTTGTGTCTAACAAAAAGCCTTCAGACATCAAAACAGAAGGCTGGCAGCACTTTTTAATCAAGACAGAGTGGCACTATGCTGGATAAGTAAGGTTTTCAGAGCAATCGTGATGAAGGTGAGAAATCCTCTAAATGCTTGTTGGTTCATTACTATGTCAGAGCTATCAGAGCTGTTAACAGGAATCATTAACTTATTAGCATTGTGCCAGTAGCACTACAACATTCTCAACCACATCAGGAGTGTGTAAGATCTGTGAATGAGCTTCTATGTTGATGCACATTGTAGTTTACATTTTTTCTCACTTTCTTTAAATAATTCTTCTACGGTACATTTATACAAACACTTGGTCAGACTGATTACTTGTCTATGTGCACCTGGCCTCTAACTGTGCAGCTCTAAAAGACTACAACATCTTCATGACTGCATTAGAATAAGTGTAGACAAATTTGAAATAAAATAAAATAGATTTGCGTTAATAGCTTGCTTTAAGTATGAAGTAGCATAAGTATACAAAAGTGAAAGTGTACAAATTCCTCCTAACTCCTCCACCTAAACCTCTGTGCACATCTTCTGTTAGATCAAGTCATAGATTTTTAAAAACTTTTTGAACACTTTTTTTGCTAGCTGAAATTGATTAATAGGATTTCAATTACTTTAATGGGAAACCTGTTGCTGAGGGGGTCCCAGGAAAGGAACAAGCAATATATTTATTTATTATATTTAATATGTTTTAACCATGCACACACTGCATAGTTTTTTGCAAACACAGAAAGGCCACTGTTTGGACCTCCACCAGCCAAGGCTCAAATCCGCAACCTTCTTGCTGTAAGGCCACAGTGCTAACCAACTGCACAACCATGGAGCCTAATCTCAATACATTTTATATCATTTCAATTGCAATGTGTCACTTGTTCCAGGGTTTTGTTTTTTTTTTTTTTTTGTGGAATGGCTCTTTGAAGTGAACAGCTTCCATCAATGAGGCATAAGTCCCATCATTAGCATGCCACAGTCATGTCTGCAGTGTACTTTTCAAACATGATCAAGTATCAAATGGATGCTCAACACTGCATGCATTTTCTCTGATGGTCAAGTGGTGCTTGGCTACATACACAATGAGACCAGAAGGTTGCATGAGTATGTGAGCAATCAAAAGAATACAACAGTCCTGTTAATCAGACCAATGGAATTACAAATCCATTGATAAGCAAAAGCAATGACAAGGCTTGTGCACAGTACTCACCTTTTCAAAATAAGGGAGAAGGGTACAGATTGTATGTGTTGGCACATGTGTAACAAAGTCTGGCAAATACCTTCTAGCATCAGTGGAGAACAGAGTATCTCCCAATACTACAGAAATGTAGGAAATGATGATGGCTTGGTTCTATTAAATGTGCAGGCAAACAGAAACCACTAACCAATGGGAGTTGATTAAAACATATCCAGCAGATGAACTGATGTGAAGAAAGCAAAAACAGTGTTAAACATGGTGTAAATTTTACTTGAAGACATCATTCTTCTTCTGCATGATAAGTGAACTGTTGTGAAGGAGTAAACATCTGACATTTGTCAGTCTCAGATGGAGAGTGTTCAGCCTAATGTGATTGGAGCTTGCAGTGTTTTGTTGTTTTACACATGCAGAATACACACAGTAAGTTTATTTACACTCACTGACATCACTGACCCCTGTTTGGATCAGCACAATGAGGAGCCCTCAGTTACTCTGCCCCCGAGCTCTGGAACTCTCTGCTACCAGATATTTAATAGTCTGAGTCTTGCCATCTTCAAATGCACACTCATAACTTACCTGTTTAAAATGCCTACTCATTGTAAACTCTGTTCTGCTAATTTGCCCTGTTATTCATCTGTTTTTTTTTTTATGTTCTCTTAGCAACTTTTGTGTCATTTCTATTCTTTTCTGCTTTAATTTTACTTGTGATTTTACTACCGTAATTTGTCTTTAGGGATTTAGAAAAAAACTATTAAAAAGAAAGGTCATTGTCTGAAAAGTCTGGTTAACATATTCCTTGTGACTCTGTTAAAGGTTTGAAAGATATTTTCTACTATAATACTATTTGATAGTCTTTTGCATGATAACCCCTTTATTCTTTTGCTTTGTGTGTGGAAAATATCTGGAAAGACAAGTAATTGTAAATCTCTGAAAGTTCATCTGGTCCTGACAGACAAACACCCCACACACACCTTCCCAAAGACTTCATTTTTTAAAATGTTTTCTTTCCAGTGGGACAAAATTGTTGAGCTTTTAAAGTTATCTTTGGAGTGAGCAATGCTGGTCATTTCCTGTTTTCAAATGTTGGGAAATGGATTTCAGCCTCAGTCAGCTATGAAATATTATTTTATTATTCTAGCTTTCATGTTTATGTCTCTGCTGATAGACTGCAAGTCATTGTTTATAAAAGCCTGTTTGTCTATTTGGAGTGCAGCCTGTGACCTGCAGAGCAGTGCACACAATATGTACAACAATCTAATTTTACTGAGCTGGACTGAATATTACTGGAGGGCTGAAAGGTCAGGAGAGGTCTGGCTTAAAATGCCTAACTATGTGTCTGCGTGTCTTTTTACAACTTTTCTTGCATGTCTAGGTCATCTTTTGTCTTTGTATGTTTTTGTGTGAGAATAAGTATACACGTGTGAAAAATTCCGGTGTGGAGCAGGCTGGGAACGGAAGGGGGTCTTCCTAACATAAACACAAAAACATGGAACCTACTGACGCATTAATGTGAGTGCATAGAGGTTAAAACAACTGACCAATGAATGCATAACAGGAACAGAAAAAAATAACCCACAAAGTCTGGTCAACTGCAAGTCTCAGAGCCCAAACCAAACTGCAAATACCAGGATAAATATCAGAAAGCACTCTGGCTCAGATGTCTGAACTACACATTATGTCTATCTCCTTCAAACCAGTGAAGCTTCAGCTTGTATGCAATATTAGGAGCTATTTCATACAGCGACAATGTCAGCTTAGATAGAGTAATGTCTTTATAACCCCAAGTATAAAAAAAACTCCAGGTTTCTACAAAATAAAAAAAAATTATTTATATATATATATATATAATTTTTTTTATTTATTTTTTAAAAATATTTTATTTACTCATTTATTCAAATTTGCACAAATTATAGAAAAAGTGCAAAAAGAAATAAATAAAATAACAGGAGCTTGTCAATAATTACATTTTCATAGTGAAAAAAATTAACTGAAGATTATTGCTTTGCTTACATTTTCTTTGTTTATCTAGGATTTGTCCAAGTCTGGGTGCTTGATATGTGTTAATGTAAGCACAGTTATGCTCAATTCCTAATCTGCATTTTGTGGCATAAAAATACTTATTAAAAAATCCTGCTGCACCCTAAAAGCAAGGAATAAAACAGCTGATTATTTAGGCCATTCCAGGCATACACAATATCATTGTTCCAGCTAGAGGGTCTAGGGAAGAGCACAACTTATAAATGCAGCAAACTCTTCACATAATCAAAACAGCCTGCTGGCCTCTGGGGAGAAAATGAATGAAGCCAAAGAGCATTAACCTCCGCTGTTTTCCTCTGTGACAGAAAGTAGACGCATCTGAATCCTACATTTATTGTTTTTAATATCCAACACAAATAATGTTTTTCTTCATGACATATTGAAGACTTGTTCTCCCAGGTAATCTTGGTCAGTAGTGTTATGGAAATTTCATATACATGCTTCTCATATTTAATTAGTTCATATGTGAGTTTCATCTCAGTGACATTATGCTGAATATGTCAGAGGATGAAACTCACATATGAACTAATTAAAAGCTACTACACAATCAAAGTATTTGTTTCACCTTGGCAAGATCTGATGTGTCTTTTAAGAAATACAAACAAAAACTCAATACTGACTTGGGAATGGGTTAATATTTGCAGTTCATACATTTATCTCAATATGTTAATATTGAGATAAATGTTTAAGGTTCTTGTGAACTTTGGGAGTCTGCTTTTTTAAATGTAATTCACGTGTTTTCTTGACAATAACAATGAAAAAAATGTTTACTCTTTCTAGTTAGCACTCCCCACAATTTAAAATGCTGATATAGTATATGGTTGAACACCTATTGGTGACACAGTGCATGAAAAGATCCTGTTTAGTGCAAAATACAAACATTTAAGTACAGTGTGGACTTGAAATTTTTCCATGTCTTAGGTTGACAATATGCTTCACTACAACAATGACCAAATGACTGACTTTGTTCATGTGTACGATTTGGTCACTTGTATGAATTTCATTAAACATCCATTGTGGTGATTTTGATCCTGTGAGCATTGATATAGGTGAGAAGGACCTTGGCTCGAATTTCAACAACATCAATCAGCTTGTCAATGCCCAGTCTGCCACCCTGGCTTTCCCAGTACATCTGGTCCAGGAACAGAGACTGGAGGAGTTTCTCTCTCAGCTTCCTGCTCTTCAGCACAGATACAGCTTGCTCTGGAAACCTAAAAAAGCAAACTGAATTAGCTATAAAGTACAAGTATTACTAGTACCAATTTTGTACCAATATTTCCCCTGGAGGAATGATTCACTGATTTATTGCTCAAAAATGGATGAAATGAAAGCACTGTACCTGTAGTGTGAAAGAGAAACAGAAAAAAAATATATCATGGTGCACACTTGCCTCCTTAACTTTTTGAGATTCTCTACAGAACTGGAGTAAATATCAGACTTTTCATATATGTAAACAGAATTTTAAAATGTCCTTACGATGTGTTTGTCGCATGATGGATGTTTTGTGATCTTACTCCTTGATTCCCTCCAGCAGCCTGAAGTCCAAGTTGTCCTCGTTGCGGTCAAAGTAACCCTTGTTGTTAGTGAACACCAGGTGTCTGGAGTCACAATTCCTTTGAAGGACATTTGCCAGGTGTATGTTGTTCTGGTTACCACAGGCAGCACGATGGCCTTGATCAACGCATCCGTCTTCCTGCTGAGGTCTGAACCCACAACAGCTCTGATCCAGACGGTTGTGATTCTGGGGAGCAGTACACATTTCTTCAAAAAAATATTGTTACAACTGAGATTTATGTTTTGTTTTTAAAGGTTATTATCCATGTTTCTCTTTTTTCCAGCTCATTCTTGCAGTCAGCATAACTGTTTTATCACAGGAAAAGGCAAATTAAATGTAGAAAAGAAAACATCTAAACTTCTCTTCTCAACTTGAGCCTTGCAGTATCAACTTGGCACTAGTGCTACTTCTTTATTCGACTGAAATCCACCTCTCACTGAGACCACCACAGTGCTGAAGAACATGATTGGATGGGGAATTCTTTAAAGCAGATGGGATATCCTCTCAAAACAACACCTGCTGCATCTTTAGGGACTTGTGACAAAAAAAATTAAAATTCTCATCCATTTGTGCACTTATTGCTAAATTATCTAATTTCAGAAATAGGTTTCAGATGGGGATTCAAATTAGGAGAATGCAGTATCTCAGATATCACTTATACGTTTCAGATGGGAACTGTTTATCATTCAAAGGAACCCAACAGACAGGAGTAACATTTACATTTTTTGTTCCATGGCTATTTATTAATCATTTTATACATACAAACCATCATGTTTCTCTGCCAGTTGAATTAAAATCCAGGTTACTAGGGAGTTCGGAGCTTATCTCCCGGTTACTATCACGTGGGAGGCAAGGTAAACACCCTGGACAGATAGCTGTTGTCAGGTCCATGCAGAGCCCAAACTTAAACCATCCTGCTAATCCAGGCTGTATTTATAAAAAGACAACAGTTCTGTAACAACTCCATCCTCTCTACCTCTAACCCTGCTTCAACTGAATGATGCTTATAAATGGATGTGACGTCTTCCTGTCTTGACATATTTGTCAGGCTTTTATTACAGTTAAGTTTAACTTATAAAGAGGATAGTGACAGACGGAACACTGCAACAATATGCCATATCTGGTTTAGTCGTTTATTTTATTCTTTTTTCTGTTGCTTTTCTACTGTATCTGATATCAGATTGTCAACTTAAAATAGTGCTTATTTTTGTGTAGATTTGTTTTAGCATTTAGAATGACAAGAGCAGATTTGGAAAAGTTTATTATTTGAAGCATCATCTCTGTGATGAAAATGCCAAATAAGGAAGTTATCTTGATGGAAACCATAATTTCATTACCAGTAAACAATGTTTTAAAAAGTGGTTAAACTATAGCATTTATTTTAGGATTACGTTCATTTCCTCAATAATATGACTTTGTAAAATATACAGTTAGATATTTTGCAGTTCATGTTCCTGTTCCCACGACCCCGTTCAGGGACAAAGTGGTAGAAAATCTGTTTGGAAAATAAAACTGAAATCAAACAGAAGTAACCTTTACAAATCTCTTGTGTATGCTGAAAAACAACACTGTTGTCTCCCTAATCAACATAATAATTATATAGACTTTCAAACTTTGCATGGAAAATTTCTTCCAAAAATATTTTGTGTGCATGTGTGTGTATGTAAGGGGTGGGGGTGGGGGGGGAGGTCTGTTCTCCTTGCCAAATAGGGATCTGCTAAGGGATACAAGACATCTACATCCATTTAGCTAGTAGACTGTATTTAAATAATTTCTTTATTAACAGCAGTAGGAGTAGATTGAGGACAGAAAACTGGGTGAATGTATTTAAAAGTCAAATGCAACACTGTTAGAATTAAATGGAGCAGACTGTCACAAGAGAAGGTTCAACCCAAAAGAATGAAACTGCAGCAGCATTTTTCTATATTTTGGATATGTGTAATTTATTCCATTTGCCTGTGATGACATGGGGGAAGTTAGATTTTATTTGCCTTTCTTACCTGTAGCAAGAAGTCAAGCATAGCTAGCTTGCTCCACTCATAGGGATGAACTGTGGAACAGCCAGAATCAGGGCTTGGGTTGATGTTTTTATGCCAGCACATCTGTTTGAGAGAGCTCTGGTACTCCCCCCATGTTAATCTTACAGTGGCCAGGCCTTCTGGATACAGTGATGAATCCCATGACACTACTGGGCAGGACTGGCCATCTAAAGAAAGGAAAGAGGGGTTATGTGGTCAAGTTGGAGAAACTTTTACAGTTGAAACTCAACTGGGTCATGGATGCACTTTTTATTTAACACAAATATAACCTCAATTTTCTGCTCTGAGAAATGGAGCAGAATAACGCAGGGTAAAGTGAGCCAGAATGTTTCCCAAGATAACACTTGTATGTTTCCACATCAGCTTTCAGTACACCAATGCTGTAATTAGGTTCACATGTTGTGTCAACAAAAGAAAGAAAAAACAGCATAAAGCACATACATAACATTTCCTGTAACATTTTCTCTGATAAATGGCCAAAAAGAAACAAAACAGCAGCGACAACCTCATTACCTCAAGGCTGGAATAATCTCCATTTCCTGTTTTGTGCTCTGTAATATTTCATGAGTATATTATGAAAACATATGCTGAAATTAGTTGCTGATGGTTTGATGGTGATGCAAGAAAGGGGGAAAAGAGGGGGCGTACTGTCCTTTTGGCTTATCATACAAAAATAAATCTATTTTGGAAAGTGTCACCATGTAATTCTCTGAGGGTAAAAATGTGAATGTTTGTATATTGCGTTGCAGTAGTCACCCTGAAGGTATTTTTCTGCTTTTGAGAAACATCACATCTTTTATAGGTTTGGTCTGGTTAAACAGCCTCTAAGTGGTCCGAAAGCTCAGGGACAGATTTAAGCACTCAGAGAGCACAGACCTCCACCAAGTCACACAGTCCCCCCAGCTTATTGTGACTTACACCCAAAAATAATAGTCCTACCTTTAATTTATTTATTTCAATGAATTTCTTGACCTTAAAAACACACCTTTAGCAATAACCTATACACATAAGCCGAAAGCAGCCCTATCTTGCAATGATAAAGAATGCTGTAAAATATTCCAGTTTTCAGATGGTGATGCGGATCACCTCCAAATTTTATTCACATATTCCTTGTCCCAGATCACACATTTCCTGAAAATGTAATCAAAATTCAAACAAACAAACAAGTCAACATTGGCAAAAACAAAACCTCCTTGACAGCGGCAATAATCACTTAGGCTAACTGATTAATTGCTTGATTTAGGGGTTACCACAACACAGAGAACAATTATATTATGTGATTGATATGAGGGAAGTAATGTCTGATGCATGTTATTCCATGGCATCAGATTATTGACTAAGGTATTACTTTTGTTTTCAGTTTTTTCCCCTGTGTTTTCACAATGTTTTAGCTCTGAGTTTGAGAAAGGAGTTCCACTCAGCTTAAAGAAACCAAACAGTAAATCTGGAAAAGGTCAGCTACCCCAGACATGGCCTTATTTTTAAACAGACAGCCAGACAATAACAATAATTATTATAATAATAACAAAAATAAACACTTAAAAAACTTTGACCTCGTACTTAATGACCTACCGTGTAAGAAGCTGAACTTTCTGCTTACCGCTGGCAAAGTCCTATTAAGTCCCAGCACCCTGTCCAAATGGAAAGCAAATATCTCCGTGTTATCCACGGGGCTGTGGATGATTCCACACTGCCCTCCGCATGCATCTCTCCTTTTTGAATGCTTTTGCTTTGCCACAGGGACACTATTCTCACCCTCAAATATCAGAAGTGATGGAGCGTCTCTATGGAAGAATTCTTTCATGCGCAAAACTTTGGCATCCGCAAGAAAGCGCATGCTTTTCAAGTCATGTGCACTGAACCACGGCGGTGCTCTTTCACTGTAAATTCGGATTGAACTGATCTGCGAGTCTACAGTATTTAAATAAGAGTTATTTGGTAAGTTAAACTCCACGTCGCCGGTTGCTTTCCAGGACGATTTAGATGCAACATTAACTTGCCCTGTGTCCCGCTTTAAAGGGCGTGATTTGCTTTCCGTAGATGAATGATTGATCTTTCTGGGTCTTTTAATTTTTTTCTTCAATTTTGGTCGGATTGTGCCTCGCATATGCGCGAGACGCTTAGATTTCAGTGTTATGTACACCACATTGGATCGAGTCGGGACAACAACGTTAACATTAACAACTCTCTGCAAGTCAGCAGAGTCTGGAAGTGCGTCCTGAATGTCCAAATTATAATATCCATGCGTGTGCGGGTCCTTGTCCTCATCGGTCCTTTTTTCGCGGTGTTGCTCCAAGTGTCCAAGTTGTGAAACCACGAAAAACAAATAGACCAGACATATAGTCGCAAATAAAATACTTCTTTTGGAACGAAAACACCTCCGAAAGTTGCTCGTTAGTTTTACAAGAATGCTGCACAGCCAGTGAATACGAAACTTCCCCATTTGAGTTCATGTCAATAAAACAGCTGAGTGTCCTTTTCCCACATAAGCTCACTGGGGAGGAGCGCGCGACTCCCTAAAGTCGTTTTTGGAAAGCAGACTTTTGACAGGACAGACATCTGCTGCGAGAATAGTAGCCTAACCAAGGCCAGTTTCATATTTATAATATATGTAACACTTATATATATATATATATATATAGTGTTAATATAAAGTATAAATATAAGTAATTATTTATATACAGTACCAGTCAAAAGTTTGGAAACACTTCCCAT
>JBAMHV010000007.1:9153985-9172170 GCA_037177535.1 Pseudomugil gertrudae | reverse complement strand
GAACAGCTGGTCGCGAGAGTAAACAATGGACCCGCCATTGTGAGCGTTGCTCTCAGTTACGGGGAGTAACGAGAGCAGCAATAAGTAGAAAAAAAGTAGAAAAAAGAACTTGGATCCTGCAAAAGCCATTGCAGTTCCGTAGCCGTAAATAAAACACAGTGAAAAAGCCAAAGGAAAGATTAAAAAAAGCACCAAAAAGCACCAATAAATACTAAAATCACCCTAGAACTGGAGCTGCAGCAACAGGCGTCCGTCCGACGAGGAGGCGCCAAGCAAAAAAAGGCTCTAGCAAAAATGTTCCTATCATCCAAAAGAAGGCTTTTACCTCTTTTCCTTAAATCCAGGTAGTTAAATGTTTTTCTTTCATGAAACCATGCCTATATTGCTGTTTTTATTTATTATATAAAAATCATAGCCAGTAAAGCATCAATATTTTACATCAAACCTAATTAGACTAACACCGTGTGGGAAATATCACATCTTATTTCTGAAAGACATCCCCTTTTACACCACTCGAGCTCTTGTTAATCCCTCTGGATTTGTATCAGTAAAATCAAACCTCTACAGTATCATGCATCCAAATTGCCTGCTAAAAATAAAAAATATACACAAAATCCTCTTTTCCAAGAGAAAAGAAAAGATGTGAGAATGTGTGCATTTGGTTATGTAATTCATGTAATTCATTGATGCATTCATTTGCAAAACAACCACTTTGCTTTTTTGCATCTATACATTTTATATTTTTAAGCTTTTAAGAAACTCCCCAAAAGTTACAAAAATATGTACATTTTATTTAGAAAAGTAAAGGACAAATTTGTGTAGGACATATAAAAAAGTTTTACATTTGTCAAGCATGCTGATGGTCTTAGCATCCAATACACATTAGTATAGAGTTAAGCTGTCTGTATGTGGTGGGTCATATGGAGATAGAATTAATTTCATATAGACAAATAATTTGTTCAAAGTAAGATCTAAAACAGAATCCATTTCTCTTAATAGACTAAATGTTTTAATAACAAAATAATTTAATTACACTGAAATTGTGCTGGACTCCCAAGTGAGCATATGCAATAGCAGTTAATTTATCTGCATACTTTTCCCTCTATGGAACTGATATTGTCTAAAAGCTAAAACAAATTAGTTTACCGACTCAGTTGTGTAAGGCACTTTTTTACTGAAAAAGTTACCACCAAGGGTGCTCTCATCTTTCCTCCTGACTTTGATCCTCCTATGTTTCTTGTTCTGCTTTTTCAATCAGTTTGAGCCTGAGACACCATCTCTTTTAGAGGATTTCATTGCTTGTATTAAGCCTTCTGGCTCCCCTATGATGTTCTTCCATCAAAATTGTTTGGATAAATCTTTCTTACTATTTTGCCCTTGGTTTTTGCTGTTTTAAATAGTAGTCGTGGTTATTGATGATTTAAAACATGCATTATAGTGACACCCCTGATAAAGAAACCTGGGCTCTCATTTATCAGTCATTCATAAAACCTGTTCTAAATATGGTCCTTCAAATAATATTTAGCATGGTTGTAAATATGGATTTTGTGTTCCTCCAGGCTGCAGGGGAATAACATTCAAAATGCTTAAATGAGCATTAGCAATAATTTGCACATTAATGAAATAAAATCTATTTTTACTAACTTTAGTGCTGTGATGGTGTTTTTATTATAAAATATATGCAAGGTTGGGCTCTTATTGTGTTTAGAAATCTTGCAGTTGTGTAAAATTGGATTTATAAACAGATGCATTTTTGGCCAATGAAAATATGCATCCAGCTGAGAGTTGATATTAATTGAATTTGAACTGGAAGAAGGTTCATGAAGCTGGCCTATTGCCCCTTAAAAAAGTCCCAAATCCCAGCATAAATCCATAAGGATCTCTTTCTGGAAACAGGTCAGAGGTGTTTAAGAAAATGTAGAAGTAGACAAGTACATTCTACCCTGTGTGAAAATGTTCCCACGCACAAAATACACAAAACGGTGTGTGTCTGTTGATAAATGAGGGCCCTGGACTAGATCTTACTGTGTTTGGTCATTTTAGACCAATGTCCATATATAAAATCCAGCACAAAATTCTATATTTACGGCTAGAACCCTTTTCCGATTGCAGGGTATATTGGAAATGTTTTATACTTCATATCACAGGGTCTGTTAATAGTTTGCAATCTTTTGAGTTGCAACTTTGGTAACTTGTACAGTAGTTATTGTCCTGATAGACTTAAGAGTTGATCTTGATATAGTATAGACCACGGCATTTTATTCTCATGTTTACAACATCAGGAAGACATTTATGAAACTCTACGAAAGTTGTTTAGGTTTTCTCTTGCTTATTTTTGGAAAATAAAATCATCTGTTTTTTCATGAGTGATCCAGCAGAGGATTGAATATTTTATTCATGGCAAATTGGGGTGACTAGTATGACTTTGTATGACATTATATGGCTCACCTTATTGCAATTAACACACCTACCCTGTATTTGTCGAGCACTGAGATAAAAAGGAAAGGGGCAAAACAGGGGAGGCCACCGAGCAGAGAGGAAACAAGTGAGCTCAAACCAAGAAAGTCACACTTACCAGGCACAGCAGGCACCGTGGAATTGAAAATGTTACGAGGTTACTGACATGCAGAAGCAGGGAAAGGGCCCTTCTATTTGTCCCAGTGTGCTGGAGATGAGGATCAGAACCACCCCGGAGGCATCGAACTAAAGTGTGGTACTGCAGAATACATGCAGGGGCAGAAGAGAACTCTGCCTGCCATGTAAGTATTGTAGCCACACTCTACCCGAGTAAGCTTAAGGCCTTGATGTGCTGTACCTTCCGTGCTGGCAGATGCTGTTTCGGCGACCTGGTGCATGTGACTGAGGGAGGCAGATCTTCAGACCTGAGAGGAGGACTGGTCTGAATCCTATTAGACTGTATTTTAGGTCTTTTGGACAGTAACTTATGTGACAACCCTCGTGTTGAGCTGGGTTTCCTCACCATACGTGGTATGTAAGACCCACAGCTGTAATTCTTGGGTTTAGAATGGACAGTGATTTGACAGGGTTGAGTCAAATTAAGACTACAGTCAAATCTAACTTTTTTTCATCTAAGGGAACTGGCAAAGGTCAATCCTTTTCTTTCTAGGCAGCAGTTGGACACAGTAATCCATGCCTTTTATATCATCACAACTGGATTACTGTAATTCCCTCTATTTTGGAATAAGTCCTTCCTCACTTGCACAACTGCAGCTATTTCAGTACACTGCTGCATGACAAGAGGAACACTAAAATGGTAGCATTGTAAGGGACCAAGCTATAACACCAGAGGCCCAATTTATTTGTTTCTATTTTGTTAATTAAATTTTGGGCCCAAAAACAGGTCAACAAAAACACACTAACAGGAAACTGGAACAATAAATGACCCAACAAATTGACATACAAGGGAAACATACACTGACTGACCAGGCCATTTTGACACAAAAGGGATAAAATATCTGTTAAACTACTAATCTGCACAGTCCAAACAATAGTTTAATAACTTCAACTGATCAAAACTTTGTAACTAAAAGAAGAAACTAGAACTAGAAAAACCCAAACCCTTCCTACACGTTCTTCACACCAGTTGTATACATCCAATTAGGCCTGAGGCCCTTTTAAGGAGAACCACAGCAACTAAAACTCTTCCTGTGCAGGTCGGCAACTCCAACATGGCAGCCTCCCAAAAACTGGCATATACAAAGGAAAATGAATGAAAGCAAACCAAATCAAACAATATACTAAATAAGTACACTAAATATGTGTACCAACTAAGTTTAGCACCATGTCAAAACCTGTTAATAAAACTGTGAAATATGAAAAATAATTGTTTGTTTATTTAAAGTTTTTATTCAATTTTAAACAAAAGAAACTGTTACCAGACCTTGCTTAGTATGTGGCTGCTCATGCACATAAGCCTTTCTGTTGCTTCACTCCACTGGTTGCCCGTGCACGTTAGTCCATTTTAAAATCCTTATGTTTTTTTTTAAGTGTGAAATGGTCATGCTTCCCCTTATTAATCTGAGCCTCTTCATCACAAGACCCGGTTATCAGGTCAGCTGATCAGGTAATCCTGGTTGTCCCTGATTCTAAATGAAAGCTCAGAGATGAACAGGGCTTTCCGAGGTGTTCATAGAATATGGAACTACTCACCATTGCCCATTTGCTATAGGCTCCCTAATTCTCCAGTTTAAAAACCCACTTTTTGTGTTGATTGGTTGTTAGGGAGGGGTGTTACTGTGTTATACAGACTGTGGGTTTTGACTTGTTCTTAGTAGAAAATGAACAATTATTTTTTTTCACAAAAAAAGCACTCATTTGCCTTGAACCCAACCTGGGACTGGATCTGAATGGTGTGTACTGAAAACTGTTTAATCCTACCCGGTAGGATTAAATAAGTAACTTTTATATAATATTTATTTATCTAATTTGTTTTTAAAGTTATATTTAATGCATAAATTTGACCTCCTACAACCAACTAGTTGAATTACTGAAGCAGTTGAAACATTTTCTTGCAAATAAGTTATTTTGATCAAATAGCTAAACAAAGGATAAACAAAGGATATGAGCCACATTCTTTGAGCATGACATTCAATAAAAACATATTTACAGTTTTGACAGCATTACATCTTCCATGTAATTTACAACCTAAGCATTAGTCATTATGGTTGTAGTTTGTGACATATTACTCCCCTTACAGGTGTATTCATGGTGCTTAAATTAAAAGGTTTGGTATTCTTAGCCAAATCCCAACCCTTAATTTCTAACTGCATGTACACCCATGGGCAGAGAGTATCTTGATAGATAGCACCAATTCACCGAGCAGCAAATTTGAGCCTTTGAACTCTGGGAAGTGATAAAAAAATATCCCTCTGGTAACCAAAAACTTATTGAACTCTTTAAACATATAAAGTTTATAAACATATTGTATTAAACATCCACTTGAAAAAAATCCCTAAATGCCTGTAAACTCCATGGATGCAAACCAAAAATATACATTTAGATGAAGGAAAAACAACAATTGAGAAATTCTGAAGAACAAACTTTAAGGCATCCACATCACAAGGGCTTGAAAGGATAAAACAGTTTTTTTTAAACTTATTAATAATCACAACTGGAAATATTGGCAAATATGGCCATTACAGAGCCAGTGATGTCTGATGATATTGTACCTGTTTGGAGCATTTTCATTCCTCGGTTTTGTTTCAGAAAGACAAAAGCAAAACGTTTTAACTTTAGCATGGTGGTTTTTGAGAAATGTGCATAGAGATGTTCTGGAAAACACAGCGTGTTTATTTATTCATTTATTTTTGTTTTTTTTTTCCCTATTTAAATCTGTTTATATATCTCTTGAGTGGAAGAAGTAAAAGTCCTGAATCCCAAATCTCATCAATGATCTTTACTAGTTAATATTTTAAGCCACCAACACTAGGAATAACATATATGTGTGTGGCTATGTGTGTGTGTGTCCAGATGTGTGTTTGTTGCTTATCTGTCTTTTACAGTGTTGTATAACATAAATGCTGCTATTTTCCTATTTTACTGTTATTGGACATAGAAGTGTAAATATGTCAGAATTAGAAAGTGACTACTTCCCGAGACAGTAAAGACATTTATTACATATACTATGTTATAAAGATAGATTTTATTCTGTCTATTCTGAGCCATAAACACAAGAGATTTGGAGGAACAAATAGAAGTCCATAAACGGTCCTTGTAACACTATATCGATTCAATGTAACCAGACATTTTAGGGGAAAATTACATCTAAAGCTGCTCTTAAATCTTCTTGCTTTGGAATGTAAGTGCACAAAAGTTGAAACGAGCCATCTAACGCGAGGAATGTCTGTCCATCAAACAAAAGTCAACCTGCGAGGAGACAGAGAAATCTGATCTATGTGTCTCCTCGACTTCTGATGATGATGCTTTGTGTGCCACTGAGAAAGAGGAAAATCTCTCGGGGATTATTTTATATTCTAGATAAAATAAAACCTGATGACATTTAGGAGAGTGCTTGCTAAGCATTTAACTTGCTTCAGTCCTCTGACTCCATTAGAGCACAGATTATGGAGAATCTGCGGGATATTGCAGCAGGGGAATCAAACACAGTCATGTAGAACAGCAAAGCGCTTGATGAGCAGTGTTGTCAGAGTATAGTCTCAGGTTTGCTGTTAGCCCTATGGATCCCCCACCCACCCACCCACTCACTGCCTGTCTGCGCGCTGCACCTCGCGTGCATCAGAATATGGCAACCGCTTCTTTAAAGCTCTCTCTCTCACACGACTGGCTGCACACCGTATCGACGTTGCAAAGGGTTCTCACATGGAAGCTTTTCTTCCTTCTTAACATGCGTGTCTTATCTTCACTCTCGAGGCGTTAACCGCAAAGCAGCGGCGCAACAGCGGCAAACTTTTGGTGAAGATCATTACGCACAGATTACCCCCCATCTGGAAAATCGAACGGTTATTTCTCCTTGTTCCTCCTGCTGCCAGAGACTGTCACCATCACGAAGAACTTCAAGTGGCACAATGCAAGTTTACATGACCGTGTTATTCGCTTATGGAGTGTCTGGTAAGTTCATCAACTTCTTACCCAAATGAGGAGTCCTTGTGGGTCTTTTATAGCAGCGTGCATATCATATTTACTTCACAATAAATAAATATCAAGAGAAGGGTGTAATTAATATAAATGTAACGCATTATCTCTCTATTTCCCCCGAATATATGAAGGGTTATAAAGCGAAGAAGGTTTGGTTTGGAGGGGTGAATGTAGAATTGAATTACTGCTACACTTTAAAGGGATTTATGCTTTTGCATATAGGTTACCATAATGACTTCTTATCATAAGAACATAATAATAATAATAATAATAATACAAATAATAATAATGATGATAACAATAATAAGTGGAGCTTCAAATGGTGCTCAGTTTTGGTCATTGTTGGAAATCCGGGACGCGCCAGCAATTTAGTTCAGTGCACCTTTAGTGCTATGTTGTTTTGTTTGTTTGTTTTTGTGCGTTCATCCCGTTCATGACTTGTGTGAATTTTGTCCGTGATACTCTCTTTGCGTTTATGGAAGGATGCTTCTGATTAAATGTATATTTAAAGATTCATAGCAGGAGCAACGCATTACTGAATCTCTGGCTTTTCATCCTGATGCTCAGCCGCTTGGGTTGCGTCTTTTGGGCAAATGCTTGTTAAAAGTTCCGCGGCAAATGTGGATTATTTTGCATGGTAGAATGTGTTGATCGCTGCAAACATGATATTTTGAGCACTGTAAATCAAACATCTGTGAATATCGGTTTATATATCACGGAGATTTATGCTAATTGGCTCAAAGTTTGTTTGTTTGTTTGTTTAATGAACTGTCAAATCCTTATTACTGCTTTTGTGCTCATATTGTGCAACATTCCAGATTCTGCCACTGGGCACCGTTAAGCCACAGCCGAGCAACAAGGGTTTGTCATCTTCTGTGGTTTTTATAATGTGCCTGTCACATAGCTTATCAGCTTTTGTAAGATTTCAACATATTGCGCCAGACAGAGAGAGTTATAGCTGCCCAACCTAACAGATAACAATTTTACCCATAAGAGTTGTATTTAAATTGAGATTTTTGAAAGGAATAATTTCCAATCTTGTTGCCATATTTCAACATAAAGGCATACTGACTGACAGTCTTTTTCTCAGCAGGACTAAATATTCACAATGCACAATCTGTTCATAAGATTTACCACCTTCTTGTAAGCCGCATAAAAAGATTTATACGTTTTCTGGCTAAAGGAACTTCTATTTATGCTACTTTAATAACAAATATAACCCCTTTAAAAACACACAAACATGCAAGCTTCCACCTTCGACTGCATTGAGTTAATTTGAGTCATTTGAAGTTTTTACTGAACCACATCTCTCTACCAAGAGGCTCTAATAACATTACATCCATGGTCAAAAAGGATAAGATGAATCAATTTGACCTTGTTGTGAGACATCCACCAGCTCACTCCCTGTTGTGCTGTGTGGGCAGTCTTCTGCATAACAGTCCAACATTAATAATGTAGTCCAATTATTACACAAAGTCAATTTAATTAGAAACTGTGGTCCAACACAGCTTGTAGGTGCAATGTAATGCTGTTCCTTTATATGTGGGATGTGGTGGTAGTCACTGAACTGATTCTCAATACGTCTTAACCTTTGACACTCTGAAGGTATGCACAAGATTTGCTACCTTTTCTCGCTGAGTATAATATTTTCAGTTAAGATTGCTCAGTAGCATTGCCTGCTCCCCCTCCAGGTTACACCTACTCTGACCGACCACTTTATAGAAACACTTTAGTTGCACAGGGTCGGACTTCCTTTTGGTTTCAGAGCTACCTTAATTGTTTATTTCATAGATTCAGCAATATATTGGAAACACTCCTCAGAGATTTTGGTCTTTTTTGACATGGATGTGAAAAAAAAATAACGTTGCTGGAAATTTATGAGCTGCACATGATGCCAGAATTCAACAATTCAACCACGTTTGACTGTAAAGCTCAGTAGATCTCAGTGAGTTCAAGAAACCAGTTTAAAATGGTTTGAGGTTTATGACAGAGTATTATTCTACTGGAAGTCATCAGATGATGGTACATAGTGATTATAAAAGAATGGACAGTTCAAGTCAATTAAAAAACATTTATTTGTCCCAGAGGGGCAGTTGGTCAGCAATAATACTCAGATTAGCTGTGGCATTTAAACAATGCACAATTAACTAGAAAAGCACCCTGAGAGCGCAGACCTCTGCTAAGCAGCACCATAATGTTACTGAAAATGTCAAAGTGATCCAGAATTACTTTCCAGATCTCCGCCAAAAGTTAATCATTTGTTCCCAGCGACACTCTCAACATATCCTGAACATTTCCTCCAAATCCATTAATACCTTTTTGAGTTATGTTGCTAACAGACAAACAGACAAACTCCGGCGACCTCCTTAGCGGAGATAATAATTAGTGGCTGAATTAAACCAAGAAAATAGTCCCCACACTATTCAGCAGACGAATAAAACAAGGCAGGATAAATCCAGGCTTTCATGTTGTTTATGGTAAATTTTGAATCAGCCATCCGAATGTTGGAGCTAAAAGCAAACTAATCATCAAATAGTTTTTCATTCTTCCAATTTTGGCCAGTGGGAATTGTAAAAAAAATAGTCATAAATTTTGTGTTTATCTGATGTTGAACTTGCTGCAGTCTGCTTTAAGGGTTGATCTACTGTTTTGCATTATTAACATGAGGTAATGTGGCTTTTCTGAGCCATCTGTTAATGCATCATAAGCATACACATGCTAATGCTGGCATCAGTGGATCATTGACGGGTGATGCGCTTCTGAGCAGTGCTGCACAGTATGTGTCAGAATCAACCAGAGCCAGCAGCAAAAGACTTTGCACAGCCCTTTCCAAACAGAACATGTCAGATCAGTAATGCTTTTGCATGCAGATAATATAAAGCTAAATGATGAGAAGAGAGCGTTAATACATGCTAATATATTGTGTTAAGCTCGCTAACAAGAATACTAATATATTTGTAATCCATGTTGCATATTTTGCTAGTTAGTTCTTACTAGGAATGAACTCTAACTCTAAAAATCTGTAACATTTGCTCACTATTGCTTATATAGGAAATAAAAACAGGTTCAAATAAAAATCTTTATTGCCATGACATAGTTAGGTGGGTCAGAGAAGAGACAAATCAGAGGCCAGCCGTAAACGTGACTATGCAGGGGAAATCATGCAAGTGGCTAAAAAAAAATAGTCTATGGCATAAAAGGGACTTTAAGTTTGATTTCCACAGTTTTTGTTCTTGAAGGCAGCAGGCATAGGTCAGACAATTTTTTTAAACTTGATTAATCTTGTACATCTGTGTATCACATTTGACTAAAGTGATGATGTCTTTAGTGTTGTCATGTTTTATGTTCATGCCAAGACATTAAATTATGTGGCTTGTTATCCTGTTACTTTGTCACGTCCATTTAATTTTTGTGTGCTAGCAATCATTTAATACAGGAATGATGTTTTACTTAACAATTCATGTCATTTGTCATATTGTCATTTGGCAGTTAATGATCCAACTACCTACTATGTAATTGTTTGAAGGTCACTGTGCCAGCTCAGCCAGTTAAAAAGACCAACTTAACAGTAGACATAAATATGTCTACAGCCTTGTTCAAAAACATATTTTAGGTTAATTAGGTCAAGGTTAATTACCTTCATGACAACTATGAGAGGGTGAATTTTTTAGCCAGCTAACATCAAAGGTGCTCAAACATACACGACTTTCCATTGGCCCCACACGGGAGCAGGGTCCATCACGAATCCAGCCACATACATTCCATTGGGACATGCAGGCTCCCCTTTGCCTGTTCTCTGAGATAAAAAAAAAAGATCAATTACATTCTAAGACCAGCTGATCAGATCCAACATGATTATAAATTTAGGAAGAATGTAGAGAGAAGTTCTTAGAAATAGGATGACACAGACAGACAGTGAAGGGTAAGCAGGGAGGAAGGAGAGAGGGGAAGAAGCACCCGCCTCGGTCAGGAGCAGGAAGATAATAGTGATTGGTTAGCAAGTTCTCATGCTAACAAGTAGTTGAATAAAGTTATCTATTGAGTTTGCTAATAAGAACAGTTTCAGCATTAGGTGCTAATCATTGATATTTTCCAGGTAACTTGGACAAATTGGGTTTTAAGTTGAGCAAATGGTAATGAATGATCATAAAAAGTTTAGGAAAATATACCCCAAACAATTGTTTGTCCTTTGGCATTTTTGTGAACAAACACTGGTTCGCTCTGATATGCTGAATGAAAAGTTTCTGTGATATAGAATTTATTATTTATAACTTTTCACTGGATCTGTGTGTGGTGCGTTACAGCTCTTGCATAGTTTTAGACAGTGACAGACACGACTCGCCTCTGGGTGCAGTCTGTAAAAAGGAATCACAAAATCACATTTTTTTTTAATCAGCGTATCACTTAATTAATGGCTCTCTAAAGACATCTTGCCTTACTGAATTAGTAGTATGCATTAAGACTTTATACTGTTACATATATGTTACGCTATCCACTCTCAAAACTACTGATAGCTTTACCTCCGCCTAGTGGAGGTAATGTTTTCGCCGGAGTTTGTTTGTTTGTTTGTCTGTTGCTCATGTCTGTTTCTATTTGCTCATGTTTTCTCCTCTCTGCTGTTTTCTTTGTTAAAAGGATCAGTGGTGTCAAACAAAATCGGGTGATAATCCACTTTCATGATAAATATTAGGGAATGCTCCGAAATGAAAATTCTTAGCCGAAAACCGAAAATGAAAAGACTAAGGCCGAAAACAAAACACTGAAAAAAATATAATGCCAGTCAGGAGTACTATTGCATTTATGGCTGAATGTGTACTTACCTCATAAAATCAAGGAAGTGCAAGTATATCAAATAATATAATTTTTAAAGAATATATAAATTACAGCATTATTAAATTGTTTATTTAGAACATTCCAACAATGCACAATTTAATAAAATGAAAAAAAAAACATAAAAATTCTCTGTAGGACTACTAGGACAAAGTGCATTCAGAATAAGCGCAGTTGCTGAAAGATATGTTTTGTTGGCTTGCAACTAGAAAGTTAGCTGTTGGCCTTGTACAACAAAAGCACCAAGAACTAGCTGTGCAAAACAAATATTTGAATAAACAAGACCCTTCTACTTTTTGAGGTATTGGTAGGTTTTTCTTGATGAAAAGTAGCTTTTCTGCTTTATCACAATGAAGTCTGTTTCTCTTCTCATCAAGAACATGAGCTGCTGCACTGAATAGTCTCTCGCTGTCAGTGCTTGTGCACGGAGCTGACAAGTACTTGCGTGCCATCTTTGCTAGGTCAGGATAACGTCCCTGGTTATTCCTCCAGTAGGCAAGAGGGTTATCACTTCTGAGGATAAGGACTTCAGAAAGATAACCATGGAACTGTTGAGCAGTTGAGCTTGTTGACTGTCTGACATTTGAGAAACAAAGAGGTTTTTATTTAAATGGGGCCAGTGCGTAAATCAACATTTTTGTCAAATTAAGAAAAATCTCTGGCAGAGAGGCTCACCTTGTGTTATTTGAGGAACTCTCTTGCAGGATCTCAGTGAACATATCAGACAACGACGGTGCATGCCTCTCATCTGATGCAAAGAGACGGGTTCTCTGCGTCCATTGCAGCCTGAATCATTTCTCGTGCGCTCTGCTTTATTCCAACATCCAAGTAATGATCTTTATAACACGGATCAAGGACAGTTGTGATGAAGTGCAGAGGATACGAATAGATCTCAGTGAACGTGTCCTGACTGACTCCAAGAGCCATTGTTTTTACTGCGTGGTCCGTCTCCACCTCTTTGCTAAGGAGACGCTTTAGTGCCGCGATTAAAGGAATAACGTCTGCTACAGATGCATCAGAGGAGCTAATCTCTTTAGTAAGCTCTTCAAATGGGGCAAGAAGAGAGAGAATGTTCTCTATTAGGACCCACTGGTGTGAAGTGAATGTCGCGGGGAGCTCATGATCTGCGCTGTATGCAGCCAAAACTCGCTTTTGAACAATGAGGCTCTCCAGCATGTAATACGTTCTGTTCCAACGTGTACTTATGTCTTGTTGGAACCGTTTTATTGATTTTTCAAACTGATCTTGCATAGATTTTAAGCGGGAATAGGCCGGCTGAGAATGTTTAAAGTGGCCTACAATCCTTCTGCCTATAGTCAGAACGTCTTTTACACTGCGCTGAGATAACACTCATTCACAGCCAGATGTAGTGTGTGGGCCATGCACCGTATTCCTTTCAGATTGCTTTCTTCTATCGCTTTAGTCATATTTGTTCCATTGTCACTGACTATGGCATGCACTTTGGATCGGTCAATATGCCAGGTGTCGAACATGTTGGCGAATGCATCAGAAATGGCTGCTGCTGTGAGTGACCCTTGAAACTGAATGGAGTAGAATCTTCTGCAGCTGCACTTTGCATCTCTGTCGATCCATTGTGCGGTTAGACTGAGCATACTGGTGAGACTGACGTCTGAACTCCATATGTCTGTGGTGAAACTGATAGCTGAAATATCAGCAGCTATAAGCACATGGATGTGAGCTGCCACAACATTAAACAACTCGGGTAGACACACGTCTGAGAAATGATGCCTGCTCAGCATAGCATAACGGGGCTCAATGTGCTCCATCAGCATACAAAATCCCACATCTTTTACAACAGAGAACGGCTGATCATCTAAGGCAATGAATTACATAATCTTTTGTGTTATCCCCTTTGCCTTGACACTATCACTGGGAAACGTCTTTGCCTTTTCAAAGACTTCCGCCACAGAAGGTGTGGGCGTGCTCAGAGGGACCTTCCTTTTCTGCACTGCATTCCTCTCATACACAGCATAGCAGTCGGGATGTTTGGATTTTAGGTGATAAATTAAACCTGATGTAGAGAAATTCTTTGCAGATGCACCTCCTCTTGAAATTTCACTATTACATGTTTTACAAATCGCCATTCGCGGGTCTTTTTCAGATACATTGAAATATGTCCACACAGCACACATATTGACCTTTCTAGACAAGTTTTTTGCATCATCACAGCATCCTGTTCCAGTCGGATATTTTGGTGCCAAAAGTTTTCGGCCGCCGAATATTCGATGCATCCCTAATAAATATCTTATCATCCATGATGGACTAAACCAACCCTGAGACCTCCTGACCAATTAACTTTTAACCTGGTGTCACTGGTAATGATGTAATATTTACAGAGTTCAGCAATCACAAACCTGCATGGAGAACATTTTATTATAGATTTTACAGGATGTTTTACAGTTTTTCTGTCCAGCTTTTTCTAAACTGATGAGCTTGACACATTCTGGAAGAAAAATAGACCTGCCATATTTGTTTAGCAGAGAACGCAACAAGGTGCTCCTGGGATGCATCCTACATGCGCACCCAGTATGAACCAAGCTGCTTTGAAGGCGGCACCCATGCACCAAGTGGAGATTGGCATTTACAGTTTTGTTGAAATAAAATGAAAGTGAAAAGGTGGATTTAAGTCACCTCAGGAAACCATGTGGATTTCTCAGTAGCTGCAGAGCTCTTGACATTTCTGTGATAAAGGACATAAACGGATGAATGTTTTCATTTGTTTAATTTTTTGTGTCATTTTTGCCCCTCATTTATGTTTATTGTTTTACCAACATACCTTATTAATGAGAGCATACATGCTGTCTAAAACAGACATGAAAAGGATTCATTACACACACATTTTTATTGATCAAGAAAAAACTAACCTATTGTTTCACTTGTGTTGCATTAAGTGACATGTTTCTTATAGGTGTGAACTTTTAACTTTACCTCTTATTGCATTCACTGGATGGCAGCAATATACATCATCAAACAGAAGTAATTCAGTGTGGCAATAGATGTTAGTAGACATCTCCATCTCCATCTAAAATCATTTTAAATGGACCAACCTGATAGATGGTGTGCCAGAGGAAGGTTATTATTTTGGATTTTAGGCTAGTCATCCTGAAACACCTTTCCATCTGACTAGATGATAAAATTACCAATATGAAAGTTATTTCTTTATCTCCAATCAAATGGGAATTTCACTTTTGCAACTTGGCACTTAAGGATCAGCTTCTCATTATAAATCCAGTAATGGCTGGAACTCTGGTGCCTCTACCGAGTCTTACTAATATCAGGATTCAAAGTTTTCAAAAAGTGAAACAGTATTTGTCCTCTGAGGCAAGTGTTATATGGAGAGACCTATTTCAATTATCTAAGCTCTACTTTGCTTCAATGGTTAATGGTTTTCTGTGTATTCCATAAGGTCTTTTAGGATGTGTAAGAGCAATCTTTTAGAACTTACAATTTCAATTTTCATCAAGGCACAAAGTAACCTTCAGTGACTGGCAAACTAAAGGAGAGCAAACCCACGGGTTCATTTGTTTTTTTTTTATTTCCTGATGTCAGTGCAGATACTGGAAACTGAAAGTGCAAATTGCTCACTGCCTTAGAAAAGAATTTTAGGCAGTGCTTGTAAATTGCTGTAGAGCTAAATATAAGAGATTGTTTCACCTAAAATGGCTAGAAAAAGAATGTCATCTGTAATTTTTTACTTCAGTTCCACTTGAAGCTAATAAAATGCAACA
This sequence comes from Pseudomugil gertrudae, assembly GCA_037177535.1. Lineage (NCBI taxonomy): Eukaryota > Metazoa > Chordata > Actinopteri > Atheriniformes > Pseudomugilidae > Pseudomugil > Pseudomugil gertrudae. Next base: position 9,156,976 of record JBAMHV010000007.1, on the reverse strand, counting down.
ACTCACCCTTAAATGAAGCTGTGGTGACTGATTATTCACATTTATAAATGGGGATTAATGACTCAGATATTCTGCCTGTCATTTTTTTTCTTCAAACTTCAAACTATTTTAATATTGCATGAACTCACAAAGTCCACCAGCTTACTTTGCAGCTGTTTATACCTGGTGCTGACATGTGTTCTGGATAATCCATTTATAAGTGAGGAGCCTAAACAGATGCAAATGCTTTAGGGAGACATTCAGATTAAAATTTTTACACCACACAAGGTGGTCTGATGTGGTGTTGACACAAGTTGATATGGCATATTCCATTCATATTCCTGTTTACATGTTACACAGCATGATCTGACAATGATTAACACCCAAATTATTTCCTCTTGTGCAATTGCCGTGTATGCATCTATTTGAAATCTTTATTCTAAGCATACTCTCTGGGAGACAGACAATTGCCTAGATCTGGTTCATTCCCTGCAGCAAAATTGTGTTTTTCAAATTGCAACCTTTTTATGTTCCACTAAAGCCCTCTGCAGCAGCTGGTGACAGATTTTAAATCAGAGACATGCAACACAATCTGTGTAAAAAAATAAAATAAAACAAAATAACGAGTGCCTCCCAGACTTGTCTGAAACTAACGACGTGCATCTTTGTGATTTTCCCTGGTGATAAACCCTGTGCAACAAGGACAGGTGTAAATGATCCCCTCGCTGGCAACAGGTATTGACAGTGACAAAAACTGTGTAATGGGGAGCTGTTGCTCCCACACAGAAATAATATGACTGGTAGATTGGCATTTTCCACTTTTTCCCTGTCTAAGTTCTGTGTGCTTCCTCTGCGAGGACCTGCACTGTGCTGCTATCGTGCTGGAGTAATCACAGAAGCATTTGTGCACAGAGCAAATCTATCCCAGCCCTAATGGCATGGGGGGGTAAATACTTTCATAAATAGATTTGTGACAACAGTCTTACCTTGAAAGTGCATCTTCAGGTTGGTGGTTAATGAAAATTTGTGAAGATTAAACAGTAGTCTAGACAGAGACCTCTGCTATCCCCTCTAGTCTAGTTCCAGCCCATCAAACAAACACACCTTCCCAATAATCTTGTAAGGCCTCGGTATTGCCATGGTCCTCTGTGAGACAGTGCCTCCAAAACAAAATAACAAAGAACAGGACACTAGCAAGTACTCATGAAACATTGGGAAAGTTTTTTGCAGCTGTTGAAGATGGTTTACCTCCTCAAGAAGTACATCCTGCTCTGTTCTTTCCTGTAGAGCAGGTCAGTGTGTCCTTCTTCAACCCGAGGTCCTCACAAGAACCACCCACCTCCACTTCCTTTTCTATATGAACTGGCATGGGACAAGCATCAGACAACCAGTACCATCTACTTAGATTGCTTTGGCTGGCATTGGACTCTATTGTGAGGCCTCACCCTTCTTATTCCTCCATATGTCTGCCACAGTTACAGTGTCATCTGAAAACTTCTGCATGTTATAGCTGAGATAAAAGGCATGGCTGTTTTTTTTTCAGAAACTGGTTTTATTTAGCTAAATAGAATATTGTTGTGCAATATAATTCATGCATTGTTATTGCATGAGTTCTATTGTTGGCCCACATGGGAAATTATTTGCCAATTATTCATCATTAAGTATGCAGTTCTACTGACATGACACAAAATCCTGGTTTAAAGACTAAATATGCTCCCATCCATTCACATCTTATTCACTTAAGCCTTGATTATTTTCCTGACTCCTGGTGTAAACTGGTGCCCTGATGGCAATAGCTGAGTTTCTGTTCTGCCATGGCTATACCTAATGTGTGAGTGTGAATCCAGCCCATCCATCCAATTAGATAAAATAACATCCTGAAAAATGACACTTTTGATTTTGATTAACTTCCATTATTGTTTCCAGGGAGAGGGGTTAAAATCACTCAAAGTAATTACAATATGCTGTTTGGTAAATCAACATGTTCTTTAGTGCCTCAAAAGATTTGAGGTAACAGGCCATCTCTGTACACTGTTTAGCTGTTGGTGGTGTATCTTACTCTTCTATGATAAATTTCTTTTCACACATTAAACTAAGAGTAGTTAGTTTCTGGTTCTGAACTTCCCTTTAAAATGTATTATTAATTAGTAGTATTAAACTCTGTTGGATTTATATATTTATAAATCCAATATATTTATATTTATATATATATTTATTGTAAAGCAGAATTTATCTATTATTATATATTCTTAAGGCTACTCAGCTTTTTGTCCTACTTTCTCGAGTTCACACACACACACACCCAAACATATATATATATATGTGCAGTGTCGGGCATATTACTTTAAATGAGTAATTAGTTATAGTTACAAATGACTTTCCCAAAAAAGTAATTGAGTTTTTTTCTGTGTTACCATACATCCATCCATCCATTTTCTACCGCTTGTTCCCAGAGCGGGGTCACGGGGGGGCTGGAGCCAATCCCAGCTGTCAACGGGCAAGAGACGGGGTACACCCTGGACAGGTCGCCAGTCCATCCAGGGTGTTACCATACAGTAAAAGTAATTAGTTACCAGGCAAAGTAAATGACATTATTGTTCCAATGTGCTATTACATTTAATATCTATGAGGTCAAATGTATCTATAGTAACCAAATAATTAATAAAAACCTAAAACAAAACTAGGTAAGTATTGCAAAACTTTTTTTTAACTCAACAGATTGCAGTCACCTGTATGCATAGAAATAAAATATCTAAAAAAATAACTATTAAAAATAAAATTAAATTTGTGTTCAAGTACAAAACCTATACACACAGATGTAAAAACCTGGCCACAGCCTGCATCTGGCCATAACCTGCATCTGGCCATAGCCGGCATCTGGCCAAAGCCTGCATTTGGTCTTAGCCTGCATCTGGCCATAGCCTGCATCTGGTCTTAGCCTGCATCTGGTCATAGCCTGCATCTGGTCATAGCCTGCATCTGGCCATAGCCTGCATCTGGTCATAGCCTGCA
>JBAMHV010000007.1:9044489-9099178 GCA_037177535.1 Pseudomugil gertrudae | reverse complement strand
ACGCCGCCACGTCGTCGCCGCCAGTAGACGTAATTTTATGACGTCGCCACGTCGTCGCCGCGCATCTGTCGTTAGCATCCTAGCAAAAATACCATTGAAATTTCAGACGTTGATGTGGCGACGTGAGGGTCGGCTGCGCCCTCTCCTGTGTTTGGTTAGCTTTGAATTGGCAGCTTTCACTCGCCATACCCAGGTCTCCACTGAGCCGTTCACTGGTGTCTGCATGGACCGTCTTGAAGCCGTGTACAGACGCATTACAGTCTGGGATGTGTTCATACAGCCATGTCTCGGTGAAGCACATACAACTGCACTCTCTGTATTCTTTCAAAGTCCTTTCTTGCAGTGCTCGTTGGCCAGCGTTGGTGTAATGTGGACGGCACCATCTCGGCAAGAACAATGAAGACCCTTCATTAACTATTTATGTATTTAAAATACTACTACAATTTGAATTTCCCTCTGGGATCAATAAAGTATTTTTCCTTTCATGTTATGAGTTTAATTTACAAAGCATTTCAGTATTATAATAGTATCAATTTATAATGTGGTACTGATTTAAATTTCCTGTTTTTTTATTAACCTTACCTCTGAAAATAATCAAATTATCAGGTTAAGGACAGAAATTAAGAAGAATGAAAGCAGCAAATGTAAAAAAAATCAATTAATAAAATCCCAAAACTACTTGAAAATTAAATCGGTTAAAGTTTTTGTTCTCTTAAAGAATATTAAATCTGTAGACTTGTGGCTGAGTTTAATTTTATTTTTTAATTAAAGGATTTTTTTGGGCGGGGGGGGCAAGAAAACAAGATAATTCATTCATTATTCTAAATATCGTCCTCGCTGTCCTCTAAAAACAGACGGCTGCTTTGGATGGTATCCTTCTGTAACATACCTGACTTACACATTAACAGCTATGTTTTTAACACGGGTGGTCATTCCTGTGTGCTATACAGATCTACATTAGCGCAGTTGCAAAGGGGAGGCGGCGCCGCCGCTGCAGCGCAGTTTTGATGCTCCCCAATGTTCCGTGTTACGAGACCTATCTTGTATTGTATTTTGCGTTCACCCTTGTTTACCTGGTGTGTGGATTACATACGCTTTATACCAGCAACGAAGATAGGACTTAACTTCACTTCTGCTGTCTTCAAAAGAGAAGCCCTTGTCTTCTAGTGAGTTTGCACTAGCAGACACAGAATGCTTCCAGCTAGCAGATACTCATGTAAAGGTAAGCTAATAGCTGGTTAGCTCATTGAGAGTTTATTAACAGTGGATGGAAATTCAGTAACATTATTTTTCCAGCAAAGTCATCATGTGTAATAAGTCTTTACCCTGGAATTTAAATGGGATGGAGTGTTAAATACGCATTCCTTTGTGTGTGTATGAGTGCTAAACCTTAGCCTTAAACTGTATAGCATGCTTACCTCTGCTAGCGTCAAGCTAATATGTAGGGGAAAGTTCAATCACAATACGGGTCACTGGAAATGTGTTTATGTTATGGATTAGTGTTACAATAAGGCATTAGCTAATATGCCCTGACGTTTCATATGTTGTTTCTGCTGTTATAAAGTTAGCCAAAACATTAATGATATAAAAAAGGGCTTTTTTTCGCTGGCATGTACTCTGACCAAAGATCATTCACTTGCTAGCTTGATTGTGTGTAACTTTGACAGTTGTTTGCTAATGACTGTAGTAGCTACGCGTTGGCAAGTTGTGGTTTAATACGTCCCTTTGCCACTTAAGGTTTGCTGATTACCTTACTAAGTCCACAATTTTTATTGTAATTTTTGCGGCGATGATTGAAAGACTTTAAAGACTAACTAAATCAGACTGACTTTATTATCTGACAGAACTAGCTTTGACTGGGTGCCATTTTTTTTCTTGCAGCCCACAGATGTGTTAGGGCATTAACAACAATCCAGACAGACCATGCTGCCCCTCAGCTGTATTCAGAAATACACAGAAGAACATGCTCTTCAGTATCACCCCGCATCACTACACACTACACCATCCATCCTCGAGATAAGGATTCAAGATGGGAAGGTAAGAAACAACATCATCTGCTCTAACTGTCACATTTCTGTAAGATAAATCCTTTAGACAGGGCTGTTATATTTTAATTGAGCCAGATATTCACTTGCAACCCAGCGGAAATCTGAATTTCCCTCTGGGATCAATAAAGTATTTTTCATTTAATTTCAAATGACTATTTTGTATCTTGATCATTTTGGTGTGACATCATCATCATCATATGGACCATTGGAGACAATCGTTCTCTGTAACTTTGGAAGAAAATTAATTGATAGAAAAGATGGGAGAATGCCAAGCATAGCGATTGTATTTGTAAGTAAGTGACACTGCAGAAAAAATAAGGCAGAGCATCCAACCTAAAACCATGCAGTGGTGTCCTGTAGTGGCGTTAAGGTTGTAAATCTCCATTGTAGATTTTATCTATGGCACGTAGGCGTTGGCAGGATAATTAAGTCATATTTGCTTTATCATTATCCCTTTAGGAGATTTTCACTATAACACAGACTCATTACCTCTTGTCAAAAATAGACCAAAGTTAAAACAAAGTAAAAGAAGTTCTGCCAGTTGACTGATATGTTTTTATTGTGTCTATTGATTTTATATGTTTAACCTTTTCATTTCCCCTTTCTGTGCTTTATTGTATCACCTACAGGTGATACAAATCTTTTTGTAGCCTCAGATCCTTTGACAGAGGTCTTTATCTTTTCCCTAGGCCTTCCTGCAAACTAGCCATGACAGAGCGTACATTTTTGTGGTGTCGGAGTTATAAAACAGGCTCCCAAAGACACTTTCTAATCTCTTCCTAAAACCATCAGGGAGAATTCCCCAATCCCAACTGATTTTGTAATGATTTGTGGGATAACTGAAATGTTTTTACATTATGTGCTTCTATTTATGTCTATGAGGAGTTGATTGCCTGGGAATGTTTTTTTTCCCTTTACACTGTTTCTATGCATCATGTCACGCACAAGATGTTTATGATTTAAAGCCATGATGGACTCTTCCACTTTTTTATGTCTTCCATTTGTCTGAGCAGCGCTCTCTCTCTCTTCATATTTGTCTTGCAGGTATTGAAATGGAAAGGTTTGCCGATGAGGCCGATGTGGTGATAGTAGGAGGAGGCCCTGCTGGTCTGTCAGCAGCCATTCGTCTCAAGCAGCTGGCCAATGAACAGGAGAAAGAGCTGCGAGTGTGCCTTGTGGAGAAAGCCCCTCAGATGGGAGGGCACACTCTGTCAGGAGCGTGTCTGGAGCCCAGTGCTCTGGCTGAGCTCTTTCCTGACTGGAAGGAGCGGGGAGTAAGTGTGCCATTCCTTATTTTTTATGTGTAAATTTGATTTACATTTTGGTTTCACCAAAGATGCTCCTTTGTAGCTCGGAGGATGGTTGCATTAGATTCATGGTTGCTATTATTTTCCTTGCACTTTGTACTTGCGTGTCAGCAGTGCTATATGTACTTATACATGTACTGTATATTCAGTATAGATTGTAAGGAGAACATTTAAACACATGAATGCAGTATTTCTGTTGATTTGAATTGGGAAAATTACATACCAGGGTGACTCAACTTCTATGGAAATTCACCGAGACAAGTCAAAATGAGGCACTGTGGCCGTATGCACTTCTGCACATGCTCATAATGGGATGACTGTTGTTCTCCTGAGAGATCTACTTCCACACCTGGATCAGGGCACCAGTCAACGCTTGTACAGGCTGCAGTGCAGTGTGACGGTGGTGGATGAAATGAGATGTGATGTCCCAGAGGGGCTTGATTGGATTCAGGTCTGGTGAACAGGCAGGTCGGTCCATACCCTCACTGCCTTAGATATGTCTCCACAGACCATCACTGACCCCTTCCCAAAGTGGCCATGCTGGAGGATGATCTCTGCAGTGTCAGATTTTCAGACCTGGCATGTGCTTGGTGTGAACCTGGTGTGAACCTGTTCTGAACCTGTTCTCATCCATCCTCTCGGGCAGATGCCTGTGAGGCTGCACGGTGTTGGGCTGTGACTACAGTGCCCACTTTTGAATGCGGGGCCCTCATACCATCCTCATGGAGTTTGAGTAGAAGCATGCTAGAAGTAACTATGTAGGGCTCCAGCAGTGCAGTTGATGTTACTCTTTGCACAAAGGAGCAGATAGAAGTCCTGCTACTGTCTTCTTGTCCTCTTATGCACCATGTCTCCTGGCATCTCCTCCATGTTTTCCATACTGTACTGGCAGGCACAGCGAGGTGAAGCGGATTCACAGTTGGTTACTCCCTAACTGGACGGATTGATATCCCAGAAGTGGGACTGACTGAGTTACCTGGTTATGTGTTTCCTTTATTTTTGAGGGGGTGTAGTTATTCAGTGTACAAAGAAAAATTCCACAAAATTCACACTAACCCACATTTTATTATATCTGTGTGTGTGTATCCATAGCGATAACTATGTATTTCTAATTGAGCATCATTATTATTTGAAGTAGTCTAATAGGAAGTCAAACTCAACAGCAAACATATTTATTTCCTACAGGCACCTCTCAACACTCCAGTGACTCAAGATGTGTTCAACATTTTTACAGAGAAATACAGAATCCCTGTTCCTATCCTGCCAGGTAAAAGTTTTCCTTTTAAAAATATATGATGGTCTCTCAATTTATCACAGTATTAGTTGGACAGAAAGGAGATTTATGCTTGTCATTCTAAGACATGGTGTTTGCAACCATTAGTTTTAGGCTTTAAGCAGGGGAGAAAGTGGGTTATTAAAATCAGGGCATGTGTTATTTCAGTGCAATGCAGTGTGTCCCACAGAGTCAGTTATCTGTGGAAGTGCAGATGGGTATGCTGGGGGCTGGCGGGCAAATTTATTACATGTATTGATATAAAATAATTGTTTATGAATGTTTTTATTTTTATATCAAATTCAATGTGTTTTTTAAATCCACCGAATATGACCTTCAATGGCACCCTCAGACCAGACAGTTTGTGTGTGTATATGTGTGTGTGTATATATATATATATATATATATATATACAATTTTTTTAGTGACCTATAACTTTTATTCTCTCAATTATCTTTGATTTTTGTTCCATGCTTTACCTGCAAGAGTTTTCTTTTCTACCACTTTTCTGTTAATCCCATGATGCCTTATGGATTGACATCTGAGCAAATTACCTGAGAAAAATGATAAGTGATTATTCTGACTTTATTGTGTTCAAACTAGGTGGTAAGAAAACCCCGAGACCATCGGGGGGTGACGCACTGCTGTTCAAACTCCTATATTAAGGGTCTGCACTGAGAACATGTGACCTAAGAGCTGTCTGTCAAACTGGCATCCAGATTTATTGATGAAATACTGTTGTGACCCAATGCTGACCTTCTGTCTGCATTATTTTTTTATTTTATGCTATCTGTAGGTCTGCCCATGCGAAACCACGGTAACTACCTTGTGAGGCTGGGGAATCTTGTGCGCTGGTTGGGAGAACAGGCTGAGGAGCTTGGAGTTGAGCTTTATCCTGGTTATGCTGCAGCTGAGGTGTAATCTCTGGAAGCAAAGTTTGCATAGATGTTTTATGTCAACAAAAACATATTAAGCCATTAGTTATTAGCTTTACAAAACCATAAATGGTAGCAGGTACTTCTATAAAAGTAAAAAATACTTGGAGTTATATACTGGATATTCAATTGCTGATTCGGCATTTTATTAGAAGATTGATAGAAAGGGTTTAAACATCTTATAAGATTATTTGATCCTTTTTCCCCATTGGGGTACTAAGTGAAATAATTTCTCATTAAGAAATCACTGCTCATCTGTAAACCAACAAAAGTGATAGCTTCAAAAAAGTAACCACAAAGGATTCAACACAAAGAGGAAACCATTCAAAACCATCAATAATAGAAAGATAAATTGCCCTAAAACATCACAAGAAGCATTTTTAGACAGATTAGTTTGTGCCAGAGTGGCAGAAAGGAAAAGACAAGAAATGGTTTGAGACAACTCATGACCTGAAGCAGACCACATCACCTGGCAATGTGACATATCCCAGAGGCTGCCAGATGAATCCTGAAAGGATATTCTGTCAGTGAGCGAAATGCAGCAAAGCTGAATGGACAGCACTTCATTGCTCAGATTGACAGTGACCCAAAATATACAGCGAGAGAAGCCTCGGAGATTGTGAACATAAAGAAATATAATCTTTTGCAATGGCTGAGTCAGTCGCTCAAACATGACAAGATTGAGCTGTATTGGATTTGCTAAGAACAAAATAAGGAAAGTGAAAGAGCCACGACCAAATAACCCAATTTAACTGTAGTATAGGCTTTACAAGGCGTAGGGTTTTTGACAATGTAGCCCGCTGGCTGAAAAAAGTAGTAGTCAACTTTCTACATTCTGTATTATATGAAGCATTTTTTAAAACCATTTAATGAAAACTGAATTTTCCCTTATGGGCCAAACTCAACATACAAGCAAAGTATATTTTTGTATATAACGTTATTAAAAATAGCATCATTCAATTATTTCCAAGCTGAACTGACCAGAAGGAAACATACAGTTTTCATCCATTTAATGTCAGAAATGAGTGGATTTGTTCTCTCAATAGACATATTGTTAATAAAAATGTGTCCTTGCCTTCAAGTTCAAATGTTAATCCTGATCTTTTATTACTTGGAAGGTGCTGTTTCACGAGGATGGAAGTGTGAAGGGTATTGCCACCAATGATGTAGGCATAGCCAAAGATGGCTCCCCAAAGGTAAAAGTGATTTTTACAATATTGTGGGATTGAGCATGGTGTCATGGTGGTGTTAAGGCGTAGACATCCACACAGAGTGGGTGCAGCAGTCCTGTTTAAAGAATATGTGAAGGAAATGGAAGCACATGCTCAGTTAAAGCAATGTAGCACTAAAAGCTGTGATTCTTTCATTACCTCTATCAGGGACGGTTTGTTTCCGCCCGCTTTTATCAATGTGTATGTTTGTAAGCAGCTTTATGCTAAAACTACTGGCCAGAAGTTTGATTTGGTTTTTTTTTGTAAAACATCTGTTTTCATATAAATCTTCTGTGGTTTAAAGTCTGTCTTGTGTGTTTAATTGTTTGATTCATTGAACGTTCATAGCATATTTTGTATCTGTTTTTTTTTCTCAGGATGTTTTTGAAAGGGGAATGGAGCTTCATGCTAAAGTCACGTTGTTTGGGGAGGGCTGCCACGGTCACTTGGCCAAGCAACTTTATAAGCAGTTTAACTTGCGTGAGAACTGTGAGCCCCAGACCTACGCGATTGGCCTCAAAGAGGTAAATAACATGAAATATGTATTACTGCAGAAAAGACCGAGTCCCTGTTGGTGCTTTATCTGTGCTTGTCTGCTTTACTGGTTATTTATCATCCCCATTGTTAGGCTCTGGTTAAAAGTGTGAGGCATTGTGACATTCAGTGGAGTATTAAATGAAGAAACATGCAGAAATAAAAACAATAATTGGCAAAAAAAGTTATGTGTTTTGCCGTTACAAAAGAATAAATCAAAATGAGTTCCAGTGCAGCTTTTGTTGGATAAAGCTGGCAAATCATCAGAGTGCCACAGCTGAGCACAGAGCAAAGCATCAACAGAAGGTCCATCCACAAATCAGGATTCAAGGGATGTCTTTGTCACCTAGCAGATGTGAAGAGAGAAAAATCATCTCAAAGATGATAGCTAAAGAGACTTGCAGACTTGTTCAATAATTCACAGCAATTTTCAAAGTGTTTTGATTGAAATGTCCATCTCTATTGTTAACCCACTCTGGTAAATGTCATCACAGTGTGATGCATTACGTCTGTTTAATCATTATTGCTGCCTGAGTTAATGCAGTTGTTATTAGTAGTGGTGGTGATAGCTATCCCACTGACTCACAATGCCTCATGTCATCAACAAGCTGAATGTTTTGTTGGTTTAACCCTCTATGTCCTGCTAGCTAACGATGAGAGAGAAAACAAAACCACTTATCATTTATGATGTGGTACATAAAGATTTGCATGTTCTGATTTAATTATGTCTTTCATCTCCACCTTCCTTCAAGTTTTTCTTTTATTTATTTATTCTTTTGAATCAATTTAGCTGTGGACGATTGATGAAAAGAAGTGGAAGCCTGGCAGAACGGAGCACTCGGTGGGTTGGCCTTTAGACAGAAACACATATGGCGGATCCTTCCTGTATCATCTCAATGAAGGAGAACCTCTTGTGGCCTTAGGCTTTGTGGTGAGTGGCTTTCATATATACTGCCAATGCATAAATGGATATGACAGCTGAACTTTATGCAAAAGGGGGAAAGAAGGGACTGCTGGATAGTATTCTCATAAATATAATGCACCTTGGGAATGCCTTCAAGGAACATCTTCAGATTTGGCAAGGCTTGTTTTGTTTGTATAGCAAAACTCAACTACGTGGTGATTTAGAGACAGTGAAATATTAGAAAATAAGCATATATTAAAAACTAAATATAAAGGAAAGTTAAAGAACATTGGATAAAAAAATAAAAAACATGATCAAGCCAAAAAAATTGAGCTTAAAAGAAACGGTGCAGATTTGGGCTTTTAAATAAAAACTATTGGAACATCGGTGAGAACAGGTGAGTCTTTAACCTGAATTTATATAATAAATCAGTGTTTTACCTCTGAGGCTGAATCCAGCTGCTTTATATGTGGTTCTCACTCAGGGAACATCATAAAACTAACTTAATGGGCCAAACATTGAGGACTCTTCGGCCCATGTTGGTGCTAAATTTGCATCACTGGAGGGCCAGGAGGAGACTTGACCTCCATAAACAACAACTAGAATATGGTTTAACTGCATAAAAGTATTCTTCAGAATTGGGTTTTCTGTTGTTTTTTAATATAAACAAAACACATTTTTAAATGCAAATGCACATAATTACATATTGGAGACATTTTTAATAGCCATCCTTTCTCCTGAGGGTGCTCCAGCTAGATTACCTGCTGGCAACAAACCTGCATCTCTGACACCATTAAGCATGACATTACATCGTTTCCTGCAGGTTGCATTGGACAGTTTCTGATGAGCAGGGCTTTTTCTAATCATTATTTTCATTATTTATGAAGATATTTAGCTCAGTTGATTATTTTTCACCATACTACAGATCCTCCAGCTTTTACTCTGTCCTGTCCATGGAGTCAGACCGAAGCATGCTGGTCGTATCTGCTCTCCAACATGCTGCTCAGCATCAGCGTTACTTCTCAAAACAGTCCGATTTTAGTCAGTGTTACCCCTTGTGAGGAAACACTAGCTATCTGCATCCCAGTTTCTGTGCTGTAGCAGCTTTTGTATAGTGCTTTAGCATATTTTCTGTTTTTCTAAATAATTTCTTGCTTTAAAGGCAGCATTGTCTCTGGTGTTCAGATACTTGCATGTAGTGAGAAAGCAAGTGGGAGTTGTTGTTTGGGTAGAATAAGTTAATGGTGATTAGGGATTCTTGTACTATGTATGTATATGTGTGTGTGCGACTGCATGAAATAGATGAGAATGATTTTAAATTGCGCCGTATATACTTTGTTGTGTGAAGGCTTGTTTTATTTGAATATGCATTAATTAGTTTTATTGTGAAGCACTTTGTGTTGCTCCTGGCATCAGATATGCTTCATAAATAAATTTAAATATGAAATGCATGAAGAAAGAATAATTATTATGGTTGATGACTAGCCTTACCAACCCACAATCTCATCATTAAATCTCATCAGCTACATTTGGATGTCAAACCAAGTAGAAGAAGTGTGCATATCCATGCAGAAGTTGAAGCCATTGGCTGCAAACCTTTAAAGATTTAACATTTTACTGCATGATACAAATAAATTTAGTGATGTAAAAATATTGATTGCCATATGAAGTTCACATTAAGTCGCACTACATGGCCAAACTATGCCACCTGCTGCTGTATATTTATATGTGCGTTGTCTTTTTGCTAGTAAAGTTTTAAGTAGGAACATGAGAGAATATGTAGATTCTGTAGTTAGAAAACATGTTAAACCCTGTTGGGCTTCAGAGGTTGTTCAGCTGCTTTCTAGATAGTATCGCTGATCCGTGATCTGTTTTTAACATACTGATTTAAAATATGGTAGTGTTGGGTAAAGTGTGGCCGGCTACAAAATAACACTTCCTATTGGCTGTCATGGTGGCCCTTGTCACTCATTGATTAATCACGCAGCAGTGCTGCAAACATGTTTACTGTTAGTGGCAAGCTGTTTTCAATCATCTCGTTATCCAAACAGTCCCAATTCCAAACAAAACATCCTATTTGCAAATCTCTATTAACCTATTCAGCTGAATACAGTACAAAAGCAAGATATTTAATGTTGATAAATTAGTTGTATTATATTTACACATTTTGAAATGTTCCATGCAATGTTTACAAAAATCAAATGAGCGAATATTTGCAAAAAATAAATAAAACTAAAGTTTATCAGAATAAATGTTGCAAGTCTTGTCATTGTAGTTTATTTAATTGAGGGGTTTGCATATCATTATATTCTGTTTTTATTTGTTAAACACAACATAATTTTATTGGAATTGGGGATGTAGTTGTTAGCTGCAAACCTTCCCTTTGAGACATTGCAGTATTGATGATGATGATGCTGAGATATAGATGAGGTATTGAAGATGTGTGTTTTTATCTTGTTTGTTTACTATTTGTGTGTGAAGGAAACAGTGTGTTGTGTGTCTACTGCAGCACCTTCATTGGAAAGGAGTTCATGTGCGCTTGTGTGTGTCCTCATCAGTACCAGCAGGAGCTCATTTTAAAGTAATCACGACTACTGAGGAGTCATTTCATGCAGGTTTCAGTCCCAGTTTAACAGCGACTCAGGATGCTGGCGGGCTATTTCAACCTGTGTAGTAATGGTTGCTGTAAACCGGGAGATTAATTTCAGACTTAACTCACTTGTTTATGTTTTGTTCTACTTCTCACATCAGGTTGGTCTAGACTACTCCAACCCGTACTTAAGCCCTTTCAGGGAGTTCCAGCGCTGGAAGCATCACCCCTTTGTAGCTGCCACGCTGGAGGGAGGCCAGAGGATTGCTTATGGAGCCCGAGCCTTAAATGAAGGAGGATTTCAGGTATTTCTATGCACATAGACACACATTTGTAGGGAAAACTACTGTTAACCATGTTAAATAGCACAATGAGGACATAACCATTTAATAATGTTAAACTATTTTATTTTCCAATGAGGGATTTTTATTTCTTTTTGTCATATTAAATCAAAGTAATCAGCAGAATAATACATTTAGTGGCAAATTTACTTAAGTTTTTTTTTCTGTGACTAAAAAATAAATGTAAGAGAATTTCTGGAAATGTACTTTATGTTCTGCTGCTTTACTGTGTTTAAGCTTTCCAGATTTACTTTGAGCCTTTTAGCTGCTGGTTTAAACACTTCTCTACATCTTCTTAGACTTTTTTTTTAAAATAATTTAATGCTTAAAATGATAAATCACAGTGTTGCATAATCTATCAGATATGCATTTCCTTTAAGAAGAATATGAACAATATTTGAGTACAGACATGATTAATTATCTTATAAGTGGAAACTTATTAAGCAATCTAAAGAGACAGACTGCACTGGCTTTTAATAAAGCAGCTTTATTTGTGTTCATTTATGAAAATATGTTTGAGTTGCACAAAGAATATGTATAATTTAGTGTATCGTTGCTGATTGGAAATGAAAATGGGTTATAGCTGGAGAAGGAAATCAAGCAGACATGCTTGACTCAAATCAATATATTATTCTCACAGATGAGTTATCAAACTTTCCCTTCAGTGAAACTGCTTTGAAGCATCACATGCTAATAGGTAGCAGGCATCTCTGGTGGTAAAATAAATGTAAAAAATAAGAAACTGATCGATTTGTTCATTTATGATAGATTTCAGTACATTTTCACATGATGATCATATTAGTTTTCTTTTTATATATTTGCCAAAGATTAGGCTGGCTACCAAATAAATGCTTGAAATCTTGTCAGTACTTTGTTTGATAAAGTAAAGTCTTATTGTCTTCTCCCAGTCGATCCCAAAGTTGACTTTCCCGGGAGGTTTGCTGATTGGCTGCAGTCCCGGTTTCATGAATGTCCCGAAGATCAAAGGCACACACACGGCTATGAAGAGTGGCATCATTGCAGCTGAGGCCATTTTCCCTAAAGTCACGGCAGAGACCCTGGATTCAGACACGGCAGGTACAAAATTTAAGACCTGTTGATAATTATGATGCTGGGCAAGAGTAGCTGTTTGTGTTTCATTTGGTAGCTTATTGGAGGGTCCTATTCAGTTAAACGCACTGCTGACAGTAAACAGGGTAACACACCATCAGGGAAATGTTTTGAAGGCGGACTTTGTAGGCTGTAGGATTATAATAAAGTATTTAGTTTTTTAATACATGAAAACACCGGGTACAATACTGTACAATACAAACTGCTGGTGCAGTTTGAGCATGAAGCTCAACTGTGCAGTTTGTTTTTTTCTTTCTAAAAGCCTTTTTCTCCTCTGAAACTACACAAAGCACAGAATTTTTACTAGGATGTGTATTTGTTGGAATAGAAAAAACATATTTCATATTTAAACACGGATATCTTTGGAGATAAGCCGTACATTGTTACGGAATTTCCAAGGATGCACTTTGTTGATTGAATAACCACATTTTTGTGCTATGACATGAAAAAATAAACATTTGAAGAGCCAAAACTGTGTTTGTCACAGATGTGCCAGAGCTACTTAAATATCAGTCTTTCCATCACTGCATCCAGCACAACCTGCAGATTATAGTAAAAATAAAAATATAGGTAACTTATTGTTTGTCATGACGAGCAGTAAAATATTATCAGTTGAAATTTTTCATATCGTGCATCACTACTCCTGAGAGATGTCCACATAAATAAAGAAGATAAACAAAAACAAGAAGATTATGGTCCTTTTTGTCTCAATTTAATCTTCATAGGAATCCATGTTCCTGAGTATGCTGAGAACCTGAAGAATTCATGGGTGTGGAAGGAGCTGTACTCGGTCCGAAACATCAGGCCATCCTTCCATAACTACTTTGGCCTGTATGGTGGCATGGTCTATACTGGTATTTTCTACTGGTTCTTGAGAGGAAAAGAGCCCTGGACACTAAAACACTGTGGTGAGTACTGTAGAACAAATTATTGTACAGCTAGAAGAAGTTTAAAATGCTTCAGTGTATCTTCATAGCCGTACCAAGCTTTCAGTCATTACAGGGAAAAAAGAAACAAACGGCAGTGAAACAAAAGGTCACGAGAAAATGGAAAATGTTTACGTTGAAATGTGACATTTTCTCCTATTATCTAAAACTTCACTGCAAATAGCAGTCCATGGTCCATGACTTTAGCTGAATACACAGAGAAAACGGCACATGGGCTTATTACCATGGTTACATATGTAGACATGGACCAGATGAATCCAGACAATGTCAGTGGTTTCTCTTAAGGTGTGTTGGGGTCATCTTCTCACAGCAGGGGAAAAACATTTTGTAACCAGCTGTTGTCAATTTGTGGCAGGCATTGATGCAAACCAGCTGAAACCGGCCAAAGACTGTAAACCCATTGAGTATCCCAAGCCCGACGGCAAGATAAGCTTCGACCTACTCTCCTCTGTGGCTTTGAGTGGTACCAACCACGAGGGGGACCAGCCCCCGCATCTGACCCTAAAGGATGACGGTATACCTGTGGCCAGGAACCTGGCCATTTATGATGGGCCCGAGCAGCGCTTCTGCCCCGCAGGTAACACAATCAAGCTGGCTGAAACGCATTACCACACACCATCTACCCAGGTGCAGATAAGAGTTAATCTTTTCCACAATGGATGGTGAGAAAGTCAAGACTTAGCTTTTGATGCAGACAGAATCACTTCAATATTAAAACTGTGAGTCTGTGTGAATAAATACAACTCTTACAATCATTTTGTTACAGCGGCAAGGTTGCATGAAATATTGAGCAGTTGGTGGGTGTGAAATCTATAACCCGCTGCATCTATCACATCAGAGGATGTAACTTGTCTGATTATTAGTCATTTTGGTCTGGCTCGCATCAGTGTCTCATCAAGAGAGACGCTGATTAAAAGGCCATTATCTAATTTTGAAATCAGAGTGATTGTTTGTGGAAAGCTCTTTACAAATTAACAATATTAACTCCATTTCTGTGGAACAGATCCTTTACATATCTGAAATGGTTACACATCTCCACATTGATCTGCTGCTGAAGCATTAATTAGCTTATTTTTGTGAATGGCTCTCCTGCAGATTCATTATTTCACTTATGCACATACAAAAAGATGCAACATAAAGAGTGTTTGTCACAAAATATTTCATCACACATGCAAATGCTTCTACTGTTCAGAAAATATTAAATCCCCCCTCTCGCTTAACTTTGACAGGTGTCTACGAGTACGTTCCCCTGGAAACGGGAGATGGGATGAGACTGCAGATAAACGCTCAGAACTGCGTTCACTGTAAGACTTGTGACATTAAGGACCCAAGCCAAAACATCAACTGGGTCGTGCCGGAAGGGGGCGGTGGGCCTGCCTACAACGGAATGTAAACATCCCTCGTTTTGTTTACGCTTTGTCCTGAAAGATGAGGAGCCGCAAAGGTTGCAGTACTTGTCCGTATATGTGCCTAAGAAGGAACCTTTATGTAGATGTTTGATGGTACCACAGTCACTACTACAGTTGCTATGCTTGCGTAGCTTAGGAAACTTGAAACCCATGTAAAAGGCAGGACCGTGTAAAAGTTAAGTTAAAACAGACAGTTTCTACATGTCTTCAGGGGGCATTTTATGACATAAGAGTGTCTTGTTTTTAAAAAGTACTTGTCCAACACAAGTTAATATATTTCTCTAGACCTTGTGAAATACAGCAGCCTGTAAAATTAATGTGAGCATTATTGGTTGCATATCTTGACAGCCTTTAATCCAGGTATTATGTATATATATAAAATTTCAATGTCAGATACAAATAAAGAAAACTTGACTGCTATAATCTGTGTCCTTGACCACCATAATAAAACAAATGCACTGTATGAGGTTGAAGGTGTTGTTTAAAGCAAAGTTCAGTACTTGTGATACAACAGCATTAACTTAAAACTCCAGTTATCAGTGAGCTCACACACGATCACAGTGAAGATGCGCGTTACAGTAGAATACAGTCTATAAGAAATACAAGTGGAACACATGACAGGAACCATCCAAACAGTGCATTTTCACGCTGTTACTGACTTGCAACTTCAATTATTAGCAAATAATTTTATGCTCTGAGGTGAAATGATCATGCAAACATTTTGGCATAGATTTTCTTTTCTTTCTCCTTCTCTTCTTGCATTTTTTGATGAACCCGCTTCACCTCGTTGGTGATAGCTGTCAAAAAAAAAGGACATGAATTTTCAGACAAATTATTGTCAAACACGTAATTATTATTGTAGATCTCCTGGTCTGGTGCCAGTTACTGCAGCTAAATAGTATCAATAGGTTTAAGAATGAACAATTATGAATGCATCCCTTTTTCCCTGTGATTACTACTACATTCAGTGGGTGTGTTGCATGGTTTCTCATACTTGTTACAAACATGATCAAACACTAGTTGCAGAGTCCACAGAGTGCACTCATACTACACTCCAAACAAACTGACTGTAGTTTGTATCCTGTTCATCATTCAGTAATTGGGCATCAGCATTAAATTTTGCATATGTGTGTGGATGTTAAAACATTTCCTGCTGATATCAAGGCTGAAGACCTCACCTTTATCATCTGGAGCAATTTCTTGAGCTTTCTTTAGATCAGTCTGTGAAGTAAAAAGCACAGCAAATATTATGTTAAGTAAAGTTGCATCAAATTCAGGGCATAATTAACGGATGGTATTTTCATCTTTTTGTACAAACAAGCATTTTACCACTAAAGCAATTTGAAAACAAATAACTTCAGTACAACCTCATTTCCTGTACTTGTATGTGCTCCTTTACTAGTGATCATCCAGTCATCTAAATGTTACATTTTAAGGCTAAATGATGTTTTCTTCTTGATCTCTAAAACGACAGCACCACCTTGCCTTTGCAAAACTAAAGGTTTGAGCCAAAGGAAGGAATTGGCAAGAGCCCTGTTAGAGAGTGTAGTGCTTTGCAAAGGTTACCAGAGCTTTGGTGTATTCCTTCATCCCCTGCCAGGCCTGGGCTCTCCGGAAAAGTGCCTTAGTGTTGGTTTGGTTCAGCTCTAGAGCCTGAAAAAGATATAAAGCCTCACTGCTTTAAGTTGTTCTTTAAAATGACACCTGAAGCTTATTACAGTCCTCATTTAACTGATAAGGTAAGTCCTGCCAAGAATTCCCCAAAAAGCCTTGCTTCAATGAGCGATATGAATATACAATGTACTGTATCATAAAATAAAGAATTAACAGTCAGTTTTGGATCAGTTCTGAATCAAGTTCACTGAAATGGAAAATACTTAATCCCAGAAGTAAATGACAAAACTAAGATATGCTTTTCAGATAATCCCTAAGCAACGCTAGTGTTGAAACAAGTGTTGAACGACACAAGCTGCATAGGTTTGTGCTAAGGTCACCTCATTGCAGCTGTCCAGCGCATCCTGCCACAGCTGCATCTTCAGTTTACAAGCAGCCATGTTGAGGAAGCAGCTGAGTGCTGTCGGCTCCAGCTTCTGCTGCGCCGCCTCTTCTAGATGATCTCCACACATCTCCAAGTACCTGTGCAATTAAACGAGTTATTTGATTGCTTTAGAGGTTTTGTTTAGAGCATCCCTGAACATGAAGCTTAACTACGTTCATGCAACATTTTTCATTTTAAAGAGGAATCACGTTTATTCATTTCATGTCGAAATGTGACCTAGGGAAACGAGTGAAAATAAACAGACATTGAACTGTACCTGAGGGCTTTACTATATTTGTTGACTGCAGCTGTCCAGTCTTGTTTCTTGAACAGGTTGTTTCCAATATTCTTCACATCTTCAGCAACTGACAGAACTTTGTCAACCTTAAAGAAAGTGCATATTAGACTTCTGTGAATACGGAGACGTAACAAACATCCAATTAAGTAAACTACTGAGACAAGTAGGTTACAACCAGATATGTGTCCTACTTCCGATGTTTACCAGACTTAATACGTACTAGAACTTGATATCAAAATTTCTATCTGTCCCCTCGCCTGGATAAGGTGGCAAACAAGACCATTTCCAGAAATGGCAAATTGGTCCTTGCGGACCCGTCTGATGTTATCTGCCAAACTTAACCCATGTCCTTGAAGATCAAAGACCTCGCAGATGCTTACATCTTTAAAGTCTATGTCTGAGTCCTCGGGGAAGTCTGGGTTGGCATCTCCTGTTTCATCGCTTGGTGCGGTGCCCCAGCTGTCCCCGTCTTTATGCTCACCGCAGTCAGCTATGACACAAGGCTGCAAAGGTGGACAATGGCAGAAACTTTAGTAAAACCTTTACCACAAAGCTAATATAATGACTTTCTATGTGTAATTGAACTTTTTAGGTTTAAATGGGCACTTACCTTGACAGGAGCATCCTCTGTAGTGTCAATGGATTCAAGCATTTTTACAACTCCCATCCCTTTTAACACTTGTCCAAAGACCACGTGCTTTCCATCCAAGTGTGGCGTAGCAACAGTAGTCAAGAAGAATTGTGAGCCATTGGTGTTTGGCCCAGCGTTGGCCATGCTCAGCAGACCCACCTTGTCATGCTACATGAGTAAGAATAGGAGAAAGCACTCAACAAAAAAGCATTTCAGTTTTCAGTGTCATCTATGCTAAAATCCTCATCTTTATTGTGAAATAAGTCCTTTAATAGAATCATCAACGTGTGAACAGTAACTGTTCAGACCCTGGAAATGCTTTTCCTGTAGTGGAGTTACCCAGCGAGAGCTCTAGTGCTCCTCTGCTTACCTTGTAGTGAAAGTTTTCATCCTCAAACTTTTCTCCATAGATGCTCTCACCACCGGTGCCATTATGGTTGGAGAAGTCGCCTCCCTGGATCATGAACTTCTTGATGACTACCCAAGACAAATAAAAGTTAAATTACTTTTCCAAGTTCAACTAATTTCTGCTTCTTTTTTTTACCTGTTCTGACTATGATTGAATTTTTCTTGTGCTTTCACATGGAAATTCTCAATAACCAGAATGATGTTTTGCCACAAACTACACACAAATCTTAAATACATACAGCATCTAAAATCATTTTAATCTGTCACTACAAACTATGTCCATTTAGCTGCTCCACTATCACATACAGCTTCTCGACAAGTCCTTACGAAGCTCAAATGTCACAGCAAATAAAAGGTTTAAGGCGATGTACTTCTGTGGAAAGGGCATCCTTTGAAGTGCAGTGGTTTTCCTGTCGATTTGCCGATGCCTTTCTCCCCAGTGCAGAGGGCCCGGAAGTTTTCAGCAGTCTTCGGGGTGATGTCAGCAAACAGCTCCAAAACTATCCGACCAGCTGAAGACAAATCAATCCAAATCAGTGCAAAGTTCAATTCAATTCAACTTTATTTGTACAGCGCCACTTCATGACAATGTGATCTCAGGGCGCTTCACAGACATCAGATTGAGCCAATTCATTAAAAATAACCTAGCTAAGGGAAACCAAAGGATTGCATTTAATGTAACTAATGTAACAAAATTGTTACAATATAAATAAAAGTACATTATGTATACATCCACATAAACCACATTTACTAGAAAAAACTTCATTGTGTGGATCTCTCAAAGAAATACATACACATAGATACATGGGTATTAATCTGACGCAATCTGTGCAAACATTAGCGGACTGAACGCATATTTGAGGCTTATGGACACATTTACGAGTCTTATTTCACCCAACAGACACACGTGGTTTTCCCATGTCCTAAGTAACCACTAAAAAACAGACTAAATTAAAACTAAACAAGCTTTCAGGAGCACAAAACAATTTCTTATAAAGAAACATGCTTGTCTCAAAATCGTAACTACTCTAGCTTGGTGTAAATGAGTCACTCTCTTGAAGAAACAAGAACATGCAATGAAGATGCTAAGCTAACAGGGCTAACTATTGAATTAAGGGCAGACGGGAGTTTGCTTTCATGAAATTGCTAATATCCTAACCGTTTTCACCACCAACGTCAACATCGAAGAAGACACGAGGGTTCTCAGGGTTGGAGGGCTTTGCGGACGGTGATGGGTGGGACATGTTACCTACAAATCGTTACTTGTTTAAGCTAACCTAGCTAAAGCCCGGCCGGTTTACTGGAGCAGGTTCACAGTTAGAAGAGGTTTGGGAACTTCCGGTGGAGAACTTCAAAATAATATACAACACTTGCAAAAAAAAAAAAACGATCTGCAGATTTTGTGCATATTCTTATCGTGATTTTCATTTAATACATTCATACGATATTAAATTATACTTAAAATAAGAGGCAAACAGAGGCAGTGTCTCAATCAGCGCACTAACACTGCTTCGCGCACTATGTAGTGCGTATGTCAATGTAAATGCACTTAAACATAGTGCGCGAAGTAGTGCGCTGATTGAGACACTGCCAGAGTCACCCTGCTCTATGCATTCACAGATATGTAAACCAAGTCACAGGCACTTGTGCAACCCAATGTGATCTGACATGGGCTACAGGGTTTTGAACTACTGGCTGATAACAAAACAGATGATTCATCTCCTTATTTATTTTTTTAGCTCACATGACATTGCTCTTTGGTTTAGAAAAACAATGTGCATAATAGTTTTCAATTTGCCTCAGACTATTTCAGTTAAGTTTTGCCCTGAAAAGATAAATAGCATTCACAAATAGCTGTGTCTGTGCATGACTGAGCTTGAAATTGCATTTGTGGATTTTATGAACAACTATGTTCAATGTTCCTGAGCCCATGCAGGTATTTTCAATAGAAATTTGTGCTTGTGTTAAATGGAGACGTGCCTGAGAGTCCTGCAGATGATCAACAGCCCCTTTTAACTGATCCCACGCATGTGACTGACTTACCTGCTTCTACTTAAACTATTTCATTGTTAAATGCTCCTCCAGATGTATTTAATATGTGTGAGTTACTTTCCCAGCCTGTTGTTGCCCCTGTTCCAACTTATTTATTTCCGATGTATTGCTGCCATAAAATTCAAAACAGGCTAACATTAGCCTTTTCCCACAAAACACACACACAAAACCTTTTTCACAAAAACACACTTTTATAAGCCTTTCACAAATATGACAAATTGTGAGTAAGTATAGTAACTATAGACAGTATGTGCAAGCCACATGACCTTTAACAAATAAAATAAACAACCCAACATTAAAATCACAGCAAAGCAACAAAGTTATATAGTTTTTTTTATTGTTTGCATGTAACCTTTGGAAACTTTGTTCATTATTTGATAGAATAATCACAAACAGATATTTGTTTTAGAACAATGTGACATTTTTTACAGTTGTATATTGAGGCATTTAAAAATCAAACAAATCAGGTGAAATTTCAGAATCAACTCAGATTTTCTGAACTTGGACCTTTGTCATTAAATGTCACCGCAGCTGCAAAAGCCTTGTGTAGAGGTTAAAGAGATTACCTCATAGAATGACACGTTATGTTAACAAGGTTTTTCAAACTAAGGGCAACTTCTTGGCTGGTTCCCAGTGCACATTGTGGTCTGTCCTGAAAATATTTTCCCACAACAAACTCAGCCAAAACATGCCTTCAGGTAAGTGTCAGATTAAGGCCAGCCTATCGTAATGGTGGTGTTACAAACAAATTGTCACTGACCACTAGGAATCGATGTCTATTTGGCTCATTATGTGAAGATTGATGGTTTCTCCTGTGACAAACAACATTTACAGTTATCTATACCAGATAGAAGGGGATGTTATTGCTTTTGCCAAGGGGAGGGATTACAGGGTGCTTCTGAAATAAGAATCAAAAGTGTGTTTCTGTGGCAGCTTAAGAGGGGTGAGAGACCTCTTAAAACAACATTGGTCTGGCAATCACAGTCATTTTTGGAAGACATTTCGAGTTTAAAAATAAGCACCATATCCGACATCCATGATGAGATTTTCACAGTTTTGATTGAGACTTATTCAGTTTATATAGTTCACATTGTCAAAGAGCTGTGCCACGGTTTTTTTTAATGACAATGATAATGTTAGATAACTAGAGTCAAAAATAAACTTTCACAGGTGCTTTGAAATGTTTAAAAGGAGAGCTATATTCTGCTTGATTTGAATAACAAGAGTGCTATTTTCATAGGGAATTATTCATACTGAAGCATGAGGAAAACTGTTGAAAAGTCAACATTTTACTCTCATTAAAGGGTGTTTAATCAAACTTATCATGTTTCATGAAACGTGGAACTGTCCAGGGTGCACCCCGCCTCTTGACTGTTGATTGCTGGAATAGGCTCCGGCCGTGACCCTGAAGTAGATGAAGCGGTGTGGAAAATGGATGGATCATGTCTCATGATTAGTCAGGTTCACATTAGCTCAGGCCGTTTCTGCAAAACTTGGTGTTGACTTCGGGTGAGTCATTCATCTTGCTCTGTCTGAGAGGAAACAAATATAAATCCAGGCCATTGAGAGACATTAAGGGCTCTAAATAAAGCAAGTTTCCAGTGGCTTAACTGGTCTTCATGTTTAACTAAAGGTTGTCTTTTGTATTGATTAATGTTCTTTTGCATAATAAAGAATCTCTTAGTAGTTTAGGTTATGGATTAGATCATAATTGTTTCATAATAAGATAAATGATCCTGAGCTAACACATTTGCATCTGAATTAATATTCTTATTTCAGATTTAAAAGGGTTAATGTTCTCGTTGGGATCTTTTACAAGCGAGTGTTTTGGAAGGATGTTAACTGAATGAATATGCAAGAGAAGAAAATGTAAATCAGTATTCCAGTTATGATCAGAGATAGTGTCAAGATGTTTTCTCAAACTGTTTGCAGCGCTTCCACAGATGTTTTTAAGCATCTGCCTGAATAAAGATTAAATTAAGAAAATAGAAAGAATGTTTTTTAAGGGATGCATTTGATGCGAATGAAAAGTTCCAGAGGTTTATAAATTGGAGAATGTATTGAAGGTAACTTATAATATTTCTCATTATTTATGACCCAACGTGCAGATCTGTGGGTCCTTTGAAGATCAAGAAAAATATTATTTTTCCCTTTTTTTCTTGGAAACTAAACACTCCTTGTCTGGCGTGTTTGCACAGCTGGGTTCCCTGTATCATACTTCTAGGTTATTTCACAAGGATGAATGAGTCTCAGGAATTGTCAATAATTTATTCTGAAGTTCTCAAAATAATTTTCATGTTCATCAATTATGTAATAAAAGGGGAAGGGAGGGGATGGGGAAATTCAATATAAAGAAGGGATATCCAGCTTTGGTCCTCAATCCGCAAAGGCAACACTTAATGAGTCATTGGAAAAAACTTATCTTATTTTATTTTAGTCAGGTGTGTTGAAGCAGAAAACATGAAAAACCTACAGGACAGACTTTGCACAACCATAGAGGACAAATAAGAATGAGTGTGATCCGCTGCTTTACACTGTGTATTTCATTATTTTTTGTTGTCATCACCATACAATCTAAGAAACAAAATTCCCTTTAAGTGATGTTTTTATTTCTCTCCAAATTCATTAGATTTAACATGTGCGGATTCTTTTTATTTCTCGTTTGTTTTAATGAAAATAAAATGGGAAATCTGGATGATGGCACCTTAAAACAATGCCGCATACCTTTTTAACCTTCACCCATTGATGCCTGGTGCTGCAGATTTGAAACATACTTCCAGCATTTGTTTATTTACCTTTATTTTATCCAGCTGATTTATTGTATATGTTTTGTTCTTTCGATTTTATTTTTGCTCATATTTATCCATCACCCTGCAGCATCCCAAGGCTTAGAAACTGCACTTCACAGCTTTTACAGGCCTGGGAATTGTGTGACAGCTGCGTTTTGCTTCATGCTTCTACATTAAAAATAGAACTGAGTTTTACTGACTAAAGAGAGCTCAGAGAAGAAACAGGGTGCAAGATATTGAGTTAGTCAGTGAGAAAATCTACTGAAGTTCAGAAGTGTTATTTAAGAACTCATGCAGCCATAGCTTTTCCAGTTACCCTTTCCTCTGGTGGGGCAAGACTAAACACAAGATTTCACTCTATGCTGATGACCTCCTGCTATTCATCTAGAATTATACCATTTAATTACCCTCTGCTTTGACATTGATTAACCAGTATGGAGAGTTTGCTGGTTATCATCTAAATCTAACTAAAAGCAAACTCTTTCCATATTTAAATCCCTCAAACCTATTATTTAAAACTGAAACAAGTAAGTGCTCACATTTATGTGTCAAAATAACAAAAACATGTAGAGATTTATTTTATTTATTGTGACACAGCTAGGCCTCTCAAATGTTTGCTGTTACTTTTGGGAGGCAAATTTTGCAATGTGTAGTAAATGTGTGTTCTGCTTCTACCGGTTTGTCTGCCTTGATTGGGTGGCACTGGAGTTAAACTGTTGTCCCAACATCTGTATCCCTCCTCTAACTGCATCTTCACTTCCTCTGCCATCTTACAAGCCCATTCAGATACAGTTTGGGAGGCATTTCAGCCTTTATAACTTGTCTCTTCTCAGTCCCATCGCACCAAATCATCATACCATCTAATTAAGATGCAACTTTTCTGAATTGGCTCAACAGGGTATCAGATGCTTTCCTGGCCTGTATTTTGATAATAGTCTGGCTTATTTTCAACCAGCCAGGTCAGAAATGTAGTTGTTTTCTAAATCTGATTCTTCAGGTATTTGCAAACCAGGCACTATTTACTCTAATCTGCTGTCAATGTCAGGTGCCTTAATTGTGGATATCATCCTCTCCCTGATGGTGCAAGATAAAAGACTTATCTCATGTATTTATAACAGAATACTGAACTTGAGAACTGTATTTGTAGAAGACATGGTTGACCCCTGGACCACACCACGTTGTGTCTGTTCCCACAGTTCTTACCAGATGCACTGTCCTGCTAGAGGAGAGGCATGCTGCCCCATACACGTCTCCTTCACAGTGGCTTTGGGATGTCATTTGCTATTAAAGGCTTGAGAAAATTCTACTCTTACCACAGAACTCTGTGGGGAAGTGTCCGGAGTTATGGGGGTCTTTCCTGCAAACATTCCAGCACCTTTGATTGATTAATTAGACTTGTTAGGCTGGGCCTGTGATGGATTCTCTTTGTGGGGGGCTGGTCTGCCAACAAGGTATTTAAGAGTATACCTGCTGTCCAGTTATATCCATGTATATAACTAATTTTCACCTATTCCTAAATGTTAATAAAAATGTTTAAATTAGGAACTCATGCAGTCTCGTATTTATGTGAGAGGTTATCTGTTTGACCTGTTTACCAAATGTTGCATAACTGTTAATACATACATGGATAAATAAATAATTATTTTTCTTCTTCTTCTTAATAATGGATTTCTTATTCTCAAAAACATGCCAGTGGCAGTGAAGAGTATGCTCATTTAAGGTAATCCTTAAGGATGATTCTGCATTTGAATTAAAGAGCTGACAGCAGATGAGGTTTGCTGCTTATTTTCATGACATCATTATTTCTAACACCACGGCTGTAGCCCTCAGTCCATAATCATACTTCAAAGATGTTTCCTTACAGCTGTTTTGATCACAATGATATATATAACCTGAATGGAGGCTGTTGCATTCACATGTAGTATCACTCATATTTCCCCTGGTTTCTCCTTCAAATTCAATAAACTGCACCAAACCTAGATTATAAAACTGCAGTTATATAGATTATTTGCAGTAACTAACCGGTTGATTAAATGTGGGTAATTGTTTTCTAAAGTGTAAAAGCACAGGATAAACCTGCCGGGTGTTTGTTCAGGTCAGTAGCCTGTTTGTGTCAGATGTCTGTGTGAGTCAGTCTGGTTGATTTCTTATTCACAGCTTGAGGCTCTGTGTGTTCCTGCTCCAGTGGAAGTGATGCATTATGGATGGGGAAGCGGATAGTTTACAATGCAATTGCTCAACACCATGCGAACCTGAGCTGTTCTTATTTAGACTAGGACACATACATCTGTAATAGGATTCTGAGCTTATAAGTACAGGGATAAAAAATAAATCTAAAAACAGGTTTATAAATTGTGTCTTACTGATTCTCCTGAAACTTGTGAGTGACTCTGTCTTCCAGTGCTGCACGTAACTCTGTTTTCTGACACGAAAAAAGATAAAACATTAGGAAAAACATACTGATATCAGTATAATTTACTTAGCATCTCTCACTATGTTAAATGCTGTGCATGATGCAAAAGTCAGTGTTAGCTGGCTAAAAATGAACACAAGTGTAATTTTGACTGAAATGTTTGTCCCACAGCACAGCAGCTATATATTGCATCATCTGCATCTGTTTAACAATGTCATACTCAGTTTGTATGACATTGTGCCACAAACAATCCATCAACATCCTCATTAACATACACTACACATGGTCAGCTTTATTCCTACCTTGATTTGCATATTGCTGAGCAGTGTGCCACAATTCAGCAGCTGGTTATATTGCCATCCCCAGCCCACCTCACCCACATAGCTCTGCCTGGGCCTGATCGGGGGAGCGTTTGGTGCAGCTCTGAACAAATATAAAAGGTCACCTGTGGCCTCAGGTGATGCGGACCCTATACCAATGTACTGGGGGAAATAACTTGATCTTGGCTTATAGTCTCCGACTCCATCTGGGCCTATAATTAGGAGAAAATGATAGATTTTAATGGGAAAATTTGGTTAATACTGCAGCCTGAAGACAGAAGACATCTTGCATACACAATGACATTTAGTAATTCCCCCCCAACAATGCATTGTTAAAAGACACATATGAAAAACATATTGCATGCAAGCTTCTCCTACCAGTAAAAATCATCCTTTGTCCACATTGTGGCTCTCCTGATGTTGTGTTACCTTTTTGCATCATTTATCTATCCTTATGTTTATATTGTTGCACACTGGGACCCTGTGGGCTGCTAATATGAACCCAGCAATATGCCCTGTCGCTCAATGAGGGTCACGGCTGGTTGTAATCCAACCGCTGGTTGCCATGGTGACAATACTTAAGGCCTATTTACTTTCTATAAACAAGGGAGACTTCAGCCACTGAACTGTATCCAGTCTATATCACTTTTGTTATCACTTCATTTCAAGTTATTATAGCAAATTAAATTTCATCAGGGTGGGAATGGTGTAAAACATATTTTTAAATTATTTTATTTGAGTAGTGTTGTTGTGTAAAATACAAAGCCAATACAAGCAAAGATTTGGCAGCAGGTTGTATTGGGTAAATAATACATCTTCAATTTGTTTCATTTTTAGTGTCTCTTTTTAATTTGTCAGTCTTTTCTTAATCTTATCTTTCATTTTTAATGTGTAAATCCCTGAAGCGTCACTAGGTGGTGCCAAAGCACCGCTTTTTCTTTTCACAGCACCCAGTCCGTCCTTTGTTGAGTGGTCTCGCCCATAATAAGCCCTTTCCTTGTGTTTAAATATCTGTGAAGTTAAATTTAAGCAGGAACAACTTAGTAAGAAGGGTTATTATCTCGCTGTCAAAATAAGAAAACCGAGCTAGGTAAAACGCTACTTCCGGTTATTTGTTAATGAACTGATACCTTGCGATATCCATCGATTGTGCAGTTATTTGCGGCAGCAATATTTCCTAATCTGAAAAGGCAACTAATAAAAGCTGTCTGTACTGGGGACACTTCTAGGTTCCATTTAGTCGGTTGTTAAATACAGTGCTACAAAAGCTACAAAAAGGAAAAGTCGTGTGTTTAAGGGTATTCTACTTCGGGTCATTAACTCCTTTATGTTTTTTAAATTATCTCTGTTTGCACATTTTCTCTACTGTCACTCATATGTGAAAAATATGCGTTGAATTTAAAAGACAAAAATACAATCTTTTCTAAATAAACCTATTGTCTAAACGCCGACAGTTTTATTTTGAAAAGCTTTACCGGAAAGTCTTTTTAAAAAGTAATTCAGACTTGATTATCATTGTGTCAGTCACCATGGTGGTGGCATACAACAGCGTACGGCATCGGCGGTGGACCAATTCTCACTTTTAGACCCATTAAAACCCTAATATAATGAGTTTTCTTAGTACCTGTGAGGGCCAGCCTCTCATAATGGACGCCGGTTTGTTGTTGTCGGGATAGCTTTTAGTTTTTAGCTCACTTTTTGTTTGCTGGGTCCTGTATGGAATTTCTTCCGTCGCTAGCAGAATGCTGAGGAGAGAAGGAATGGCTTTACCTAACGCTGGCTTCAATAGAGGGACATCGCTTTGTACTGCTAGAGAATAACGCAAACAAAGACGAGGAAAAAAGACTTTGTGAGCTGCGCTTTTACCAGAAGTTTCATCCCGGTTGGCACCGGTGTTGGCAGTCCGGCTTCGGGCAGCGGAGAGACGGATACCCCCGTGGAGACTGCTCTGCTGTCTGGTTCCAGTCGTGGCCTGGCTTCGGGCACTCCCAGCTTATCCGCTAGCTTCGGAGCACACCCGAAAAGACTAAACACAGACAATAAAGGGACTTTTTTTGTTTGTATCTCTACCCCTGGATATTCATAAACACTTTTAAGTATTAGACACATAATCTTGTAGACGGAGACTTCCAAAACAATGGCGTCCTATGTGGATAACAGCTTTCGGCAGGCTGTGATGATGAATCCGGCTGAAAGGACGCAACAGGTCAGAGGAATGATTTATTACATTTAGCTACAAATGAAAAATGCATTCAGAAGTGGTTGTTTCCGCTGTGTTTTGTCAGCTTGTTGTAGCAAGACACCGTTGCAACAGTTTTCTGTGTGTAACTGTTGCCATGCTGTTTCTGTGCCGTACGGCTACATCCCGGTAAGCCCTTTATCAGCACAGATAATCGAGGCTACTTAGCATAACAGGAGCTGCAACCATCGTGGGAATCTAACCTGCTTTAGTTTGTGCATCATGGCTCAGGTGGAGCTTGAGTGCTACGCAAAACATCTTAAAAAAACTGAGGATTAATCAAACTTAGCAAGCCGGACAAAACAACACACAGAGTTGCTGCTTTTTGAACATTTTGAAGCATTTGCTAATCATGTGGCTTGTGTTTGTTACCCCCTTAGGGACTTTCAATCTTGCATCACATCAAATTTACACGTCTTATTAGCATTTTTTTCGGTGCACTAAATATAAATCCACTCTGTATCATTTCTTTTGAACACCTGCAAACGGATGCTGCTTTAGCTAAGCTTTACACACAATAGAATAGGCAATCAATAAACCAGCACTTAAACCAGCGAGCTACAGTTAGAGGGACAGCTTTGCCCTTCTATCTGACAATTAAGGTGTCATTGTGGCTTGTTAACTGCCCCAGGCTTATGGTCTTTACAGCTATTTGCCAGCTGTAATTTCAATGGGTGACAAATACCAGGATAGGGTTAGTTGGACATGGGAGATATTGGCTGTGTCTGTCTGATATTTTAAGGAGGCTTAAGTCAATATCTTTTGAATCTGTGATTAATCAAGTAGTACTTTTGCCTTCAGTAATCTGTAAATTGTGTTGCATAAGCTGCCTCTTCCTGGTAACTCACCTGGAAGAGTGAAGCTTTTACAGGTCATATCCAAAGCTGTTTCAGTCATTCTTAACCCAGCAGGAACATAATGGAGAGTTGAGATGAAAACATGTTCATGTGGACAATTAGCCAACAAAATAGTGTACACAGAGAACGAGAGGATAGTTTGTATTGCATTTATTTGTATTTATAGAGGAGCCCACACCTTTTTTCCCCATCAAGATTAATAGGAACTTGAAAGGCTGTGTTTTGTGAGTAATGTAATGTAATGTGACTGTGTTCCTAAATTAGTCATCAGGGTGTTTTTCAATAGGAACACCATTCCTGGTCTGTTGATGCAAAGAGGGGCTGTTGTGGCTGAGACGGGTTCATCCTAATGGTGTTGGCAGGACCGCTCTGTTAGGATTAGCTAACGGATACAGGGATCTGTTTTGATCTCTCAAGACTTACTATGGTGTGGTTTGACCCTCTAGTTCACACTGTTGTCACATGACAGGTTAAATAACTGACCAGTGGACAGCTACTGTTCTCACTGGCTTTGTCAGTTTCCTTTGTATGAATTTGGGCCAGGAGTGGAAAGGGTGTGAGAGGGAAAGCAGCGAGAGGAGGCAGGCTGATAGTCAAGAGAACATAAATGGATTTTTTTCTCCCTCCAGCAGTGATGTCAAAAACACGGCTGTTTTATCACCAACATCTTTCTCGTGTACAAATTCAGTTATGCATAACTGAGGAAATTCCAGTCCCTCTTAATAAAACAGCCAAATGAAATCTAAGATATGCAGTGTGACTCTTGGCAGACCCCTCTCGTTTCAGTTAGTCGATGCTGGTTGTATTACGGTAGTTATATGATTTACAAGATGATTTTTGCCACTTTAGTCCACAGAATGCGCCTTCGTTTGGTTTGATTGGGGTCATTATTGTAAATTTCTGGACTTTTCATTTCTAGTTTATATCTTTGAATAAAAAACTATAAGATATGACTATTGATCCCCCAAAAGGAGTTTGTTTCCTTAACCTCTCACCCATTAGGTAGTGACTTATCTATAACTTATTCATGCTTAATTTGAGTGCACATTAGTTCAGATTAAGCATTCTAGGTGAACTGAGCCCGATGAGTAAAATCACTTTCTTCAGTTTTTAGAGCAATAAAAACAAGCACACGCTCGTCTCAGCAGGATGCACAGTTCATATGTCTGCTGCTGTCGCTTTGTTTTATTTTCAGCGACCCAAGACAGACATCCCGCCTGTTGTTTAGCCAGGTGGTGAAGCTAAAGGCCGCAAACAACAGTCCTCTGCTGGGATGACCCTGGTTCACTGCCACACAGCCAGAGGGACAGTTGCCTACTTTACATTGTTTCCACATATTCTGGCCTATAGCTGGAGATCAGTGCTGCTCTGCAGCAACCTTGGAAGGAGACACTTAAAGGAGGCGTTACTTAGAAAACCAACATTAAGGCATGTCAACTAAATCAGATATGCTATTTGTAGTGTTACGTGTAAGAAAAGTGGCCACAAATGTACTTGAAAATGCAACATCATGTTATTAAACTTTAGATTAGCATGGGCATCATCATTTAACTACCTTAGTTTTTCTTTTATCCATAAATATATTGTTCTGAATTAAGCTTTGCAGATAATGTCCAGTATATAAAAAAACATCTTCCATTTAGTGTTGCAAAAGAACTACCACTAATGAATTGAAACAAATCTAATAAATAACCTGTACAAGAAGAAAGCTTTTACCACAATGATTGATGACCAAGCTGCTTGCTGCTCGGCATCCTGCTCCAAACATTCAGGAAGGGGAAAAATCGTCAACACACCTCATGAACCTAAGCAGGAAGAACGTCTCGGAGCTCCTCTCAACACGTAGCTGTATTTCTATTTCTTTTTTTCACGTTTGTTGTTGTTTTGAGATGTTCTTTTAAGAGTATGATAAGCATGTAATCAACCATTTAAATGAAACTATTTACTTTTAGAAAAGGACGGACATTTTTAGTGTATTTTTTTTCTATAGTTTCCCAGGCAACAAAAGGTTTGGTGGCTTATCAGAAGTCGTCCTGTATATTTAGATGCTGCTTGCGCGCTGCAGGACTAATGCTGTAGAAGTTAAGTGATGTCACATGTTATTCTTGTGTTGAAAGTGGAGACTGAATGCAGAGTAAAGTAGTTACACACATCATGATCACAGTGACGTATTCCTCTGCTTTAAATACAGGGGAGGAATTCAGAAAGGGTTCAACTGTGACACCCATTATGAAGACCAGCTTTCTTTCTGATTCCAAGTGGCTCATTTCAATCTTGCTCCTATTTTGCACATCGGTATTTTTCTAATGATGTTGCAGGCTACTGGTCTCCAGGGAGAAGCTGACGGCAACATTTAGCGTAAAATCAAACGTATAAAAATATGGTGTTAATGGTTGTTACAATTTATTGGTCAGATAAAAGGCTGATATCATGCTTGACTAAAAGCCAGGAAACATTTGCTGTCCAGAGGTCCCCCCCCACACACATACACTCTCTGAAATACACCAGCATGTTTGTGTAGTCCTGTGCACCAGTTACTCCCTAAGATCTAATAATGAAAAGACCAATTCTCTGTAGTTTGTCTTTAAATGCATCACTGAGATTTAAGCAAGTTAAACACAGCTGCCGTCACCCCACGAGGCATCGTTTAACACTCATGATGCACAGAAACCAAAGTGAAGCTCTTTATTTTTTAGGTAATAACAGTGCATTTCTACTTCCTCCTTCTTACTGATAGCTTTTACTTCTACAACATTTACAACATTTTTTTTTACATATGGTTAAAGTAAGTATATACTTTATATCATGGCACGTGTTGTTGACATGTTTTCACTCTCCCTTATATAAATTAGGCATGCATAATAAGTGCATGAGGTACATTAGCTAGTTTAGGACTTGCCTGGGTGCCCTCTAGCTTCAGATAGTGATCTGTTGGCTAGTTGCTCCAGCTAAACAGAATTTGAGAGAGGGCATGCTATAGTTGGACTTTGCCTGGAAACAGACCTGCAAGGATGTTATGCACCGGATTCTGGTTCAGTCAGGTAGTGAGAAAGCCACCCTCGCTGCCTCTTGTGCAGCACAAGACGAGTAGAGAGAGATGCATCTTATAAATGATATTAACATATTTTTATACTGCGAAGATGGAAAGCAGCACAAGGTTAGCGCAGGGTAAAAACTTATCATCAACTTAACCCAGCTTTTATACTAAGAAATGTTTAAGGTGGATGCTTCCTAAGGAAGTGCGTGGGAAAAAGTTCTTGCTCTTTCTGATTTCCTTTAGTTAAGCTGTGTTACTGCTACAACAATAGAGCGTCAGAGAGAGTTAATGTATCCGTCTGAAATGTTTACCCCATGCTGGCTTCTGAGCTGCTTACTCTACTGTTGCTGCTTTCATTTTCTTGTCTTACTAGAACATATATTGAGGGCTCCCTCCAGGCAATACGAGTCACACCATGGTTGCTTTGATCAGCTGGGTTGCACCTTTCTTTCTCGAAATCTTCTTTTAAAATAACATATTGCACACGCTACAGCCCGGCAGTGTGACGACTTTGTTGGATTAGATTCTTCAGCGATCGTGCGGCCATCGCATTATCCCCATATTTTTTTATCTTTTCAGATAAGCTTGAATGTTTCCTTCAGGGTCACTATGTGCTGAATCGCACACATTATTTTAAAAAATGCATGTTACAGCTTCCTATGATCACATTCCTCTGGATTCTTTTAAAGCAAAGCAAAACATCTCTGCAGCCAAGACTCGAGAAATTTCTGGCCTTTGCAGCAAAATGCAATAGACCCCCACGCCATTGAGCGACCGCAGTCTTTACATAACTTAGCCCGAGACCCACTTGGCTGCTTGGAGAGCTTAGAAAGTAACCCATTCCTGTTGTGCAATATTTGCATTGCCTGCATGAAATTACTGTGGCTGTCATTAAGATCATTTCTAAAATCTAGTTCACGTTTCCTTAATCCTTGTCTTTCACAAATCATGACTTAGACACTCAGAGATATCTTTAGTGTGGTAAAATGACATCTGAATTCAGTCTAGAGCCTGTGTTATGGTATAAAGTCATTATTTTACCTGGAGTCATCGTATAATCCTTGTTGTAAACAACTTCCAGAGTACTTTCAGTCAATTTAGTATAGAGCCTCAGTCTCAGACAGTACAGCCTCTCTCTGTGTATAATCTACAGTGTAATCCTTTCTTGTGGCACGCTGCTCAGACATGATGTGGATCAGATGTAGAGCTGATTAATTTATGTGATTAGAGTTTTCTAAATCCTGGTATATGGCTTCATCATGCAGCTAATACTTGTTTACAGTTTTTGAAACAATGGCACTTAATGGTGTTTGCTGTTGCATGACTGGGTCAGAATCCGGGCAATGTCTTTTATGTGCTGCACACGTGCATAGTTATAAAATGGAGATTTAATCCTAGAAAAAGCGTGGCAACACAAGCAGTTTATGTAGATTTTTCCCACTAAGTTCATTCCTTTATCCGTAATTTCCAAAAGAATGTCTTCAAAACAAATCCTTTGCTATTTGCATCTATTTTTAACATACTATTAGTTGCCTTGTTTTTTTTTAAAGCCATTGGCACCTTAAAATATGCTTACATCTTTACTCATCTCAGCCAGACTCATTAGCATTGCAGTTCTGTGTGTGTGCACAGTCATCATTAACACACAGCCTCTTGTGACTTACTCACCTGCATATGCTTTCAAATATTTATCAATGAGTCACTGCCAGCCTTCCTTCCTGCACTGACAGCACTGCCCACATCGTACATACGGTGTAATTGAGATGCTTGCTTCAGTTTTTAGCTTACTTTGCTGTTATGATATGGGTATTTTATTTCACCGTTTCGTTCTGACTGGAACACGATGAAAGGTTTGAGTTATTTCTAATGCAGAAACATTCACATGGCTGCTCTGTAGTCACACTTGAAGCCAACATGTTTGAAGGAATAAAGTCCCCTCGCACACAAAGCCTGACTACGGTTTTTGTTAGAAAGTATTGTAGCTTAGTGTCAAGCCCTTTTGGTTGAAATGACATGCTTTATAAAACTGTGGCAGATAAACAGCTGCTCTGGTGGCAGGAAGGTCGTTACTTGATGTGGGAGCTCTAAGACGTGATTCATGACAACGATCATGAGGAAAAAACAGCTGTCTCTGCTAATGGATGGTGTCAGAAGTGAAAACTGCTACAGCAGCAGTCATTGAGTTCTTGCAGAAGGTATACGAGTGGCAGTGGATGGCATGAAAGGAAGCTAAGCCCCCCTTCCACACACACATTTATAAATCGGTGATTAAGAATTCTGCTGTTCCACTTCCTGTGTCCAACAGAGCAGATTGGTGTTCTATATCTGTCTTGTTGAAACCTTATCTTTGTAATTGGTCCCTGAGGGTTTGTCCAACCTGTGGATGATCACGTTTTGAGCTCTGCAGACCTCAGTTGCCCATGCAGGAAAATCTGTTTATTACCAAGACCTCAACTTAATCTGATTCTTGGAATGTGTGGCTTTTCCTTCTGCTTCCTGCTTTTGGGAAGAAGGGCATAATTATCTCAGCTAGCTTAAACTGAACCTTCAATTACCTTCTCTTTCTAACGGCTCTGAGTACAGATTGCCAGGACGGAGATTGTGAGGACCCTCGCTCTTCTTCTTAAAACCAGTGTGTGCCCTGAATTTTGACGATCTTTCCGTAGAAACACATTAACTGCTGTGATGCAATATTAGCTGCCCAGCCAACATCATTTTAACTCCTATGATACTGCAATATGTGTTAGTTTTTCTTTCTTCCTCTCTAAATGTTGGAATGTCAGAGCTGAACATTATTATTTTTTAAATGGCATTAGCCCATCGGCTTCTCAGACCATGACCAGGCTAATTGACACTTCCCTTGGTTGACCTCAACGTGCCATCTATTGCCAGACGTTTTCCCAAACATTATATTTCCTTCACACTTAAACTACTCCTGCTGGGAGCAAGCCTTTTTCATTAATCATCCTTTCCATTAGTATTCAGGTCTCCTTTATGTATTATGCAGCCTTCATGTGGCAGAGAGCAAGCATCAAAAATAGGCTTACATAATGCCACATTAGCAGTTCTATTGAAACACTAATGCTTCTACAATCTCCTTAAAGTGGTATGTGCTTGTTTGCAATTGAGAAATTTTCATTACATCTCCTGTAAGCAAACTTGCACTGGATAAAGCTTTGCATTACACTTTAAAAAAATAAATATTGTGTAGATTTTAGCCTGAGCTGCAATGCAAAATGTAACGAGCCTAAATGTCCGCTCGCAACAGAAGAGTAGTGCAACTGCCAGTCAAAATTACATATGTGTTCCTGTAAGTTTGACTAAAAACCACAGTGAACTCAGTTCCTTCTCAGTTGCATCATGCATGGTGTTAATCTGATGCTATGTCTGGAATGAATACTTGTAATGCTTGCCATGTTGAATTAGTCAGACTTGTGTGGAAGAGTGTGATATGTCTAATGAAGAACCCATGAACGGGGAGGAAAAAGCTGTACCATGTCTAGTTTCTAACACTTCAGTCCAAACAACCCATAAAATTAGCTTGTTTTACATTATGAGTGAACTTTTGGTGTAGAATCTGGCAGCATTAACGCACTACATCATGATCAAGGCCATAACGAGCTACTGTTGTTTTGTTTGAAGAGGGTAAGTTTGCTAGCTAATAAGTTTGCATTTTAGCATCTTGAGGAATCTCCAGTTAAATACACATACAAGTGATCACTTTGGATGTCTTTGTGTCACATTCTAAATATCACCTAAACATAAAAAAATAAAGACTGGTTGTCACTTGATGCTTTCATGTCTCTTGACAGTTTACAGAAGGGAAGTTTCTTTGTGAATGTTTCTTGTTCTTCCAGTTTCTGGAAAACATTGACTCGGTAACTGGGAGGATGTATTATACACGTGTTCTTTTCTTTTTGTATGAATGCATCTTGCCTCTTAATTCTTATGTACATGTAGTTGCTCATATAATTCTCTGATTCTAACCATTTCTGAAATAATGCAATGTCACCTAGCAGAACTAAACATGGATAGTGTTGCAATACTGAGTGTACTATATTTATTTCAGCAAAAACTTCATTATAATCATATATAATATCATTATAATAAGGGCCTTAAACAATATTTAATCTTTCTTTTTCTTCTTCAGAAGGTTGATTTAGTCATGTTTGTGTCCACAACTCTGTAAATGGGTCCTCTGTGACGGTAGAAACTTTTTGTCTGTTAGTGCATTCACATCAGGATAGGTGACTCCACTAGGTCAGATTGGGCAGGCTGCAATCTGATTTTTTTAAAAAAAAAATCTGTTTCACTCTCCAGTAGAGGCTGGAAAATATGGAGCTGCATCAGACAGCGGTGGTCTGGTTGCTGTGATTTCTATCAGAACTTTGATCAAATTCTTCCCCAGCAGGTATTTCTCCTGTCCAGAGCTGTCTATTATCCCACATGTGTGTATGCTTTGGTTGTGTTTACCTACAGTGCAGTGTCCTAAACACACAATGCACTTTGTTTTATAGTCCGCTTCCTGTATTTGGCTCACTTAAAACGGTGTTTGTAGGCGGGTCTATTTCCTTAATCTGAATCAGAATTTGCACTTTCACAGTAACTCTAAACAAAGCGGACTTTCCAAGCAAAAAGGCAAATGTGAATGTGCCCTCAGTCCCTCATGGAATATTACAAAAAGCTCATGCATGATTGATTGATAGATTTATTTAAGTAGGTTTTACTGATTGCTAAAGAAATGTTATTTAAAATGGTGCCTTTGGGTTCATAATGTGATCATATTGTGAACAACCTTTCACTATGTGTTGATGTATTTCCTTTAGTTTCTGAGTGTGATGTGAGAGTTTGATTGCAGTGCCTTTCTGTGAAGTTATTATCAGGCTGAATGAAGACTATTCAATTGTTATTGCAAGGACAAATGCACACTATTCATCCATGCTTCCTTATAAGCTTGAGTGATTTAAATCAAGCAGCAAGTATGGCGCAAACCAAACACAATGGCTCCCTGTTACAAACAGCTTGTGCTTGTCAGAAAAAGTTAAAATCACTCCAATTATATTGGTGCCGCAGTGGGAATAACAGTTTTTGCAAACTCTACCAACTGCAATCATACACATGTCAGGGAGTCTAAAACAAAGACTTGGATTATAAACCACATTTTAAAATGAAATACTTTTTTATTAGATTTTTGTTTATCTCCCTGCTTATTATTAATTAAAAGTGGATACATGCTTTTGCGTTGGAACACTTAAAGTTTCTGACATATTTGGCCACTTTTTCTCAGAAGTGATGTTGATGAGCGACAGTAAAATGGAAGGGACTTGAATTGGTCCAACTTTGTAGTCTAAATGGGGAAGTACAATTAATTTCTTTAATTTAGAAATTACACAGAAATTTTAGAAATGTAGACCAACGCAGTTTGAAGCTCTAGTTTTTGAAGTACGATCTCATTATTTGTATCTGCCACCCCACATGAAAATCATTCAAAACGAAGCAAAGAGGTTACAACAGCAGTTCCTTATTTCATAGCCAGTGACTTAATGCTCTTTGCATTTATTATATTGTTGAGATGAACAGCATGTTAACAGCATTAATAAGCTATGTATTGCAATCAGGATTAGGAAAGAAAAGTATAGAAAACAATATAGTAAATACAATAGTATACAATAATATTTACAATTAAATAAAACTATTAAGAAATGGAAAATATCTTCCATATTCTCCAAGATAACTTTTAGCTTTTGACTTATGCCCTAAAAGAGCACAATAGTTTACCATGTTTCTTTTGTAAAACATCCTCAGGATATAGCCTGAAACCCTCGTCCGTCTGGAACTGAGGCCTATTTTAGTCTATGTGAAGTGAAAGGGCTTGGGTGGGATCATAAGGCAACTTTGTAAACAGGAAACGTCCATTCAAGTCGAAGCGAGCTTGGTATACCCGTGTGGTACAACACTGTTGAACAAAAAAACTCACATCATTCCTGAGTTGTGCAACTCAAGGCACAAGCAGGGCTTAAAGAACTGCTTCCTTTGTATGGTTTAAGGTTGTACTTGGTTATAAAACATGATTCTCACACAGGAAACCTTGTTGACCTTACATGCTTAAGTGCCTTTCTCAGCTCCACTATCACTTTGTTTCTTTTTGGACCTTAACTGGCAGCGCACCAGATGCAACATCAGCTCATATTAACCGAAGGGATTTTTTTCATCCCCCTGGCTTGCAGAAACAACTCGTTCATTGTCTCAGATAGAGTGAGAGATTGACAATGCAGCTTTCAAGATCAAAAGACAAGAAGTTACACCTAAACCCTGGCAGCAGGCAGAAGATCCTACTCTATTGTAATGGGGAAACATGAAAGAGCATAGATGACAATGTTGTTTAGTAACGAACAAAGGCAATGCTGTTGGCTCGTTCCCAGCTCTGAAGGAACATGCTGTTCATCTGCTGATTATCCAGCAGACCAGAGACCCTCTGAAAGAGCACCAAACATGGGACCTCTGTTTCTGCCAAGCTTGCATCTAAAATCTCTTTAGAAACTTATTACAGCAGGATTATGGCTGTACAATTAACCAAAATGTATTTTTTGCTTATCCAGTGTTTACTGAAACCTGTTGAATGAGGTACAGCACTACCTTCCACTGAATCTGGTTTGGTTAAGAGTTCAGAGCACCATTTTACTTCCGAGTGTTTTCTGCCATCACATCCAATCCACTCTATTAATGTGCTTCAAATCCTAGTAGCTCTAATAACCACTCATTATTAATGTTTTATGCCAGTATTTAACATTCAGGACACTGTGTTTTCTAAAGGGTTTTCAGTAACACGCTGACTAAATTGGGTCTTTTTTCCCTTTGCAGAGCAACCTGTGCACTGGAATGTGTAAAAACTCAAAGATTTAAAGTTATGACCTTTTATAGACTTATCAGTATGATCTCACGACTAAGAAGATATGTTCCTAAAGGTAGATGGTATTTTAAATGCTTTTTCCTGGAAAGAAACTCCAGTGTCCCTCAAGCGAATGAACAGTGTTTGTGGCCTTCGAGGCTTGAAATGAGAACTCTTGTGAACGCTGCTCTCATAGGAAGGAAGGGTCTCTACTGCTGTTTCCTAGCAACCAGCAGCAAGCGTGGCATTGTAATAGTGGAGTTGTATTAGAAGGCCACAGGAGAAAATGGCAGAGATGTTAAAGATTGATTATTAAATTCCATAAATATTTCAGATACTACATGGGGAGTTTGGGGATTAATGGCCACACACTTTGGAAGCAAACAAATGAACACATTCATAGAGTAGTATCGAACCAACAGAAAAGCGGCCGTGTTATTTTTCTCCCATTGTGTTTTCACACAGGGATTTCATTAGTAACTCTTCTAGCATTTACCTTCTATTTGTGTCGAGTTAATTGGACAGAAGAGACAGAGAGGTGGGGGTGAAGCCAGAGCCAAGCGTTTTGGGATCGTTTAGGCCACCAAGCAAGCAATTTGCCCGGAGAAGATTAAAGCACATCTCCATCCCACTTCATCCACCCTGCCTTTTTTCCAGTTTTTTTGCTTTGAGCTCTTATGAATTGATCTTTATGTGACATTGCGTAACTTTGTGATGCCTGCACTGCACCTCTTTGAGTTATTTGTTTGAGCGAGATGGGGCAGGTTTCATTGGGTCGGACAGTTGGCTTTGTTCCCGGAGAAGGACCTGCTACGATGAGGTTCAATGACTAGAGCAAACAGATCCTTTTTTGTCCAGTGTTGGTCTGAGTCCAGTGCTGAATCTACATTTAGATTAAAAATAGGACGTCTAAGATTATTAGCTCCTCTTACAAATAAACATTTAGATAATCAGTAATTTTGCTCTTTTAATCATTGCTTTGTCTTTGTATAATAGAAAAGTAGGTGCTTCCGGTGCACTATAATTAAATAAACTACAGGAGGTTAAACAAATGTTTAATTTACTATTATTTATGAACGTGGCAGAGCTTGAAAGTAGTTAGAAAAATGGTCTTTTACTAGACTAGTTTAATAGATTAATATTTGCATCCTAAAACACTCTTAAGGCTGCTTATCGCCACTTAATAATATTGAAGTTTCTTGTTAAAAGCTCCATTATGAGACCTTCTTCTTGTCTCCTGTGGATGTGTTGATAGTTGGATGCAATGGCGGGCTCTGAATGATGCTGCTGTCAGAGTAGCAACACTATGGTTAGAGGTGGTGTCCTGAAGCTGCTGGTCTTCTCTTGTAGCGAGTGTGCATCAATGATGAAGTAAGGCCTGATCTGAACGTGTGGTTAGAGGTTTGTCAGACATTTTTCAGATGAAATCATGTTACAGGAAGCGTCTGCAGGTTCAAACTTAATGGCTGTTTGGAAACATAAAGTGGACATGTTAAGTGAAGAAACACAATGTCTGAACTTTTTACCACATGGTGGATCCTTTAGTTCTCCATGCAGTGTGAGCTTCTCTTACACAGATGCTTCTGCTCTCAC
Source organism: Pseudomugil gertrudae (assembly GCA_037177535.1). Classification (NCBI taxonomy): domain Eukaryota; kingdom Metazoa; phylum Chordata; class Actinopteri; order Atheriniformes; family Pseudomugilidae; genus Pseudomugil; species Pseudomugil gertrudae. Next base: position 9,059,005 of record JBAMHV010000007.1, on the reverse strand, counting down.
AGAACATCTAATTGTTACTGGGGGACATATTAAGTGTCTTAGTTGCAGCTTGGTGGCACTTAAGGAATTTTTAATGTTTCTCATCATTTTCAATTTTTCATTTTATTCCAGTGATGCTGTTTCTTGCTTCCACTGTGTGGTAGGTCAGCCTCATCAGAAGATGCTACTGAGTCAGCAGTGCTAATAAGATAGCTGTGGAATGTCATATCATTGTGGCTTGACTAAAACACCTTCAGACTGATGCAATGAAGCTTGTTTTTTTTCTCACAGGAACAGTTATCGTATTAGGCTCAAGGACAGCAGTGCAGTATTTTGTCCTTACAGTGTTTGCAGGAGCGTTTGAATATGCAATCAGTGTGAGAGCTCAGAGAAATGGTGTTTCTCCACCTTGTGCAGTTCCTTCTTTAAATGTCATTGTGATATGTTGGCGAATGAACTAAAATGTTTTTGTACGGTAATAACGCAATTCTTCCCTGAACTTCTGAGAATAGGTTAAGCTTAGTCTTTGCTTCATGCTTTTGCTGTTGTGCCGTTAATAAACCATCTGGATAACACATGAACATTTAATAAAACATCATTTAAAATCATTATGAATATATTTTGACATGGCAAAACAATATTAAAGATGTGTCTTAATATGATCTTGTTGAATGGTTTTGCTGCAAAATGTAGATTTCTTTGTAGTTCTGAGCTGAAGGGCATTTCACTTCCAGAACAACATCTGTGCCGATTGGCTGCAGCACTGATCAAAGCAGATGGTTTGAAGAGGTCAATAACCCTTCAATCTCAGTTTAGACATGCTTACTGCCAGCACAGAATCATTACTCGGTGGAAAAACTCCCACTTCTCATTCTCACCCTTGCAACAAAACACACTCATTTGTGTCGTCTTCTGCTCTTCAGCATGCATCTGATTTGCATGTCTCAAGATGCTAAGTGCAAAATAGTTCTCAAGGGTTTTATTCCGCTAGGCAGCTCAAATAGTTGCTACTAAGCTCATTCGCATGCCTTTCTGAATCCTGTTCTCACCAGCCACCTTGTCCGCCCGCTGCCTGGCTATGATGGAAAATAAAAAGCCAAAAAAGTGCTTTTATATTTTTCCTGGTGGCTGTTGAGTTGTTTTACTTCACTGGCTATTCATCCATCCACAGCCACCCAAAGAGGCATTAAAAACATCAAGCAGGTGTACACATGGAAGTGGAAGATGTCTGAATGTATTGAGATTCTTTTATATTTTCATATAAAATGCAGAAAAACATGTCTGAGAAAGTAGAAGCGTTCTCTGGGCTAATCGAGAGAACAAAGGTGAGGGCCATGTGATGTGCTAGCTTAACCTGTCGAGTTAACACTCAGTGGCTAATAATAAAGACTGCTAATTAGCTTTGAACGATTTATGCCATCTTCATTCAGGTGGAACGTGGTTTTAATGTAGACATGGTAGCAAAGTATGTAGGAAAACCTGCAAACTATGTTGTTTTTTTCCTACATTTGAAAAATGTCAATAAATTAATTCCAATTTTCAACTTTTTCACACAGTAAGAATACAATGCAATTCATTGTAGTGTAATTAACATATCCACTGCATTGACCACATTTGTCTGATTTAAAGTGCCTGGGTGTAAACAAAGTCATAAAACATAACTGCTTAGTTAAGGAAACAAACAGATGAAATTGAATCTTCTTTTATTCGATTCCTCATCCTGAGCATGCACGGTGCAGTGGTTGGCAGAGGAAAAGAAAGAAAATCCACCAGCACCAGACTCGGAAACTGTGGCGATCTGCCTAACGGAGCTCGTCACAGTGCGACCTTGTTGTAGCCCACAAAGCCTCCACCTGCTCTCTCACACAAGCTAATGGATAAAAATACCCAGCAGATCCCACACTCTCTGTCAATAGAGATTCAAGGACAGCTGCCGGCCACCCTGTTAACACACGGAATGTACAAACAAAAGCAAGGGAATGCACACACACTTCAACACAGAGACAGTCACACGGTGGCACTTACTGGAGCATCATACTGCCTCCCTGAGGTATATGATGAATGTTGTGCACATTTAGGAATAAACTGCCATCGCTGCTATTTTGTCAGCTTTTGGATGGGGGGTGGATGGGTGGGTCCACCTCAGTCCCTCTTGGCACACTGACACAGACATGCTGCAGTATTTCTGCTGAGCAAACAATATAATGCAATATATTGCCATTAGCAGACACTGCACCGTAGGCAACATGACCTTCCAACCTTCAACACTTGTCTGACTCCCTGTGGCCTGGTTACCTCGTTACACTGCTCTGGGCTGTTTATTTCCTCACATGCCAGCTCTGTCCTTCTCATTATGCTCTGACATGCACTTAAAATTGTTATTCAGTCTGTGATGCAGACATATGCTCCTTATTAGGCAGCAACCCATTAATAAGACATGTTCTTCAATGCAAAGCAGCCAAGTCAGACCGCATGGTTTGATGCACTCCAGTAAAATAATAATTTGTTTAACTGTGCTTATGATGATATTTAAAAGAAAGCGGAGCACATCAAATCCCTAAACTAACACATTTTTATTAGAATGTAATTTTTTTCCCCCATATGGGTTTAACTAACAAAATATTATAAAAATAGGGGCTGTTTATGTATTTGCTATTACATTTTTGGACTTTATCATTTATTTTAACCTGTAGATCTAGTGAACTAGATCTACTAGTTCAGATCTAGTACTGCATGTTTTCAACTGTTTATTTTTGTTTTAGGTGGAGTTATTCTATAAGCAAACAGTTGTTCATATAATGAAGCATATAAAAGCTGCATCAGTCGGTAGTAACAACAGGACCTCCAGGATCTCATCATAACACATGCATGTCCTATCGGTGACTCATATCTCTTTCACCATTTACTAACGTAAACCTTCCATAGGTTAGTGAGCAGCAGGGGTGCTGAGGAGGCTTTTTATGGCTGTGTTGTGTGGACACTGAAACATCAAGCCAATGTCATCTGAGGAATGTAGGCCTCACCCCATCCTGACATACAAGACGGCCCCTGTACTGTCACAGTAACGGGATCTAGAAATACCTTTGCCGCTGTGAAAGAAGGAGGGTCACTGGCACAGAAAGACTGAACTGGATGGGGTCATAATGGAGTATGCACAATGTGTAACTGCATTAATGATCATCCCCAAACAATGAGGAAGTCCTTCCTTTGTTTTTCGTTTTTGTTTTGCAGTTCTTTGGCATTCATATTTCTTCTGTGGCCAGTCTTTGAATAAGAATCTGAGAAATTCAGCATCCAGTTTTGTCACGCTATAAACAGAAGTCGCCATTAGGTTTTTTCTCACTGCATTGTTTGTATCCAATGCTAGTGAGCTATTTCCTTCTTTTTATATCCTTGTTTTTTTTTAATTGCAACCTTGAAGCAGCCACAGTAAAGTTCAGAGGGTGAGGGTATGCAGTGAAAGCTCACCCTGCAGTGACAAATGAGCAATTGTCATAAATCTAGGTCGACCTCGTTACAGACTCGTGGGGACTTAATTTGCGCTTTTTTGCAGTGCTTTAGCATTTTTCTAAAACAAAACAACAAGAAATTCTCCTCTCACAAGGCTCTTTGATTAGAATGGTCATTCCTTGTTTAAGTTGTTTAGCTGTTTCCCTGACTTTCATCCAGGACAGAAGCCATGATTACGCTAAATTTCACAGTTTGCTAGTGAGACATTAAACACTACGAAAACTCATTGAGACACCGTCTTTACAAGCTTCTTGGCAGTGCTGATGGGAGAACATATGCCTCACAGTGGGAAGCCACACCGCTTTCTTCCTCTTGTTTTCAAATAACAGCTACAAATAACAGAAGAGTCACAGGTAGATTCACTAAATTTACTATGATGATTTCAACTTTCATGATTTTTGGACATTTAAGAATAAGCTAAAGTATTATGAATGACATTATTTTATTTAAAAATAAGAATAAGAATGGTAACTTTAACGTAACCATACTCCTTATTATATATATATATATATATATATAAGTCACAGCAAGTAAAACTGCTGCCTTCTGATGAAAAAAAGTCTACTGTACCTCTACGTGTAAAAACAGTTTACAGGTGCATAAGTGGGCAAGAAGGAAACAAATGAATGTTTAAAAATGTCTTTCTAAAGCTGAACTTCAGACAACTTTAATCTCTTAAACTTCCGTGCTTTTAAGAAGGTGTCTACAGAGCGGCACATTGTTTTTTATAGTAACACATTGTACAGCTCAACCTGACATAAACCAGTATGTCTGTGGGATCACTTGGTAGAAGATAGATAAGCTGGCTTGCAGGCACCAGTGTGGACTGCTGGAGATGTTAATGTTTTAACCGAAGAAGACACAATCTGATTTACTGTGCGAACGGCCCGGTCAGCCCGTATCATTGCTAAACCAACCTACATGTCAAGTGTTATGAGTTTGCAATTAACTGCTCATTCCAACACATAAATACAAGATGATGTAGTTTAAAACACTCAAAAACAGACTTTCCTGATTTTTCTGCTGTTTGTTGCTGATTGTTCAACTATGAAAGACAACATTTCTAAATAATCTAAATTAATAAAGGTTTTAGGAATTTTATATTTAAAGTGAGATGTGTTTGTATTTGCAAACAGAAGTTTTTTGTTTGTACTAAACAAGCACATGCTGTGAGGCTGATATCGAAACATCCATCTGATACTCGGGCCACTAGAAGTGTCCTTCACCTCCCTACCTGGACCTCTTTTATCTCCCCCACAGTGTCCCATTGTTTCTGAAATTTCTTTGAAGTCTGTCTTAAGGGGGGTGATAGATGAATGCAGAGGTCTGCTATCTGCTCCCAGCCAGAGCTAAATGAATAAATGGATTGACCATTTGTGCCACAATGAAAGCGCCTGGCTGGAGAAAGTGCTCCTATCTGGCAAACAGACACTGTGGTGTGAAGAGATAAGAAAAGCAGTAGCTTTCCAAAAACCTAGTTAAGAACGACCCAGAGCTGTTGAATTAAGGAATACAAATACTGATATTACACTATTGACTACAGTTGGATCCGATTTTGGGGTCGAATCCTTTCGTCTGAGAGTAGTGTTAAAACGATTAGCTTCTTAATCTGCAGATCAATAAACTGTATTCAAACTGTTTTCATCAATCAACTAATCTTTTATCAAGCGAGGTGATGGTAGCTAACTAGGACATCACATTTGAGGACATGATTGTGAGGATTTTTGTTTGCTTGGTTTGCAGATGAAGAGGACAATCCTGGAACATTTAGATTTCATTGGCAAAAACAAATTAATTGAGAAAATCATGAAAATAAATGCTATTTACAGCCACATTGTACAAGTTCTGCAACCAGCCAGGTTATGTTTAACCTCAGCCCAACCAACAGCAACATGGATCAATCTATGCATCAATTAGATGCTGTTTTTAAGAAACCATAGGTCGGGAAACTTATATTATTCCAGTCATTTTTTACATTTTAAGTTGTCCATTTAAGAAAAAATGTGCAGATTAACAGTTTTTTTGTCGTTTTCACAGGACATCTTACTTTTCGACCTGTCTCTTTTCCTCTGTCGAGTCTTGATGAACACAAAGCAGGAAAAAACTTCCCAACTTCCTTGACCTCCCTTTGTGTACTAAGTGCTTTGCCACTCAACAAGCTGGCAGCAAGCCCAATGCTGCACCCTCTTTCTCTCTCTCTCTCTCTCTCTCTCTCTCTCTGCAACCTAACATGCAGAGTAGGAAGTGGAGGTCAGCTTGATCGATGCGTGTGTGTGTGTGCTTGTGCGCCCCAAAACAAGGAAGACAAGGCATGCTATTGTTTTATTTGCATCCTAGTGAGGAAATGCCTCCACTTGTCTGGCTGCATTGCATGGCTTCCATCTGTATTACAAACAAAGGTGCAACGTGATCACATGTTGTGTTGCATCAAGGAAAAGATTATTTACAGGGGGTTGTATGCTAGTATGCCAGGAATGTCATAGATTTATCCAGTTACAAAGCATCCCTTAGGTTTTATCCAGAGCAGCATCTTGGTATGTTTTCATCCTGCAGGGGCCACCTGTGTTTCTGCAAGGATTAGTTTGGCACAGGAAGGGGGGGTAGGATTAAACTGTGTTGCTGGTGTGGGCTGGGAGTTTGAGCTACCGGCAGATTAAAAAAAAAATGAACAAGCCTTGTTTTTCTTCAGCGCACATAATGAAAAGCATTTTGTGTGGTGGTGGCCAATGCCCTTGTTTTTGTTACCCACCTCTCCCCACTTCCAGTCTGTCTCCTTTGCCATGTTGCTGATTTTACTCTGAGCCTAACATGTAAATTAAAATTTATTCGGCATCACCTTCATGAAAACACAGATCAAACCTCCTCTGCCTTTTATCTGCGTACTGTGCCCTAAAAAGAAAAGTTTGAGTTGCTGAAATTATTGTAAGTCTTTAAGTTTTTAATGAACAGCCAAGTAAAGCAAACTAAACCTACCGATGGCCTTTTTGTACTATTAAAGAATGGTTACTTTGGATATGATTTTCCCTGTCCTAAAACGTTCCTGGTCATGTTTCCTTTTCCCATGCAGTTTGTGGGGATTGTGTTTGGCAAGATGTAAAAGGACGGCAGCGGTAGACATTCAGACCGGAAAATGTAAGGCCCAGAGAGAGGAAAAGATGGGGTCCTTTACGTTCTTTCCATAGAGTCAATCCGAAGTATTTGAGAGTAAAGCCACAATTGATGGTTCTGCATACTTCTCTCTATGAGGTTGCATCTCAGTGGTGTGGTTTTATTCACTGTGATGTCACATTGTAGAAAGGGGGCAAAGAAAGCCACAACACTGCCACCTAGTGCTCTCTTTCTGCTTGGATTATTTTGTATTGTATGTTTTTGTTTTCTTCCTCTTACAATCAACACATTAACAAACACGCTTTCATTTTTTTTGCTTATAGTTTTGCTTTATTTTTTATAAGAAAAATGACTCTTGTGTGCCAGATACAAAATGGTTTTTCCTCTCTGGATTTCTTTTGTTTTTTCTCATAAATGACAACATTGTCAAAGTTACAGCAAAAGAAAAAAAGATTCTTGGCCTTTGGTTATACAGCTAGAAGAAGAACTGGTTCTGTTGCAGTTATGTGGTTTATGATTAATGACCACAAAAGCACCAAAGTGACTTTATAAGAAGTGGTTAGGATTTTCATAAATGCAAAGACAAAGTTTAAGGTTTTCATAAACAGACAAACTATAAATATGCATTTTATTGCTTCAGAGGAAGATAGACAGTAGAAATAAAAACATGTGGGAGCTCAAAGAAATAATTGGTCATGTGTCATGAACGTGCTGATCTATAAATATTTAATGGGCCTTCTTCACATCTGACTAAGAAGGAAAATGCATCACTCGGGTCTGAAGGAGTGTGGTCTTCATAGGTAAATTTAGTTTTTCCTCAGTGTTCAGAGATTACTATAAGATAATCTTTTACAATGATAAATAAATAAAGCCATATTTGATGTGCCAAGTTCTGTATTGTAACCGCATCTGGTTTGTTTCTACAAAGTTTTTTATTAAGTTTTCTTTATATGTTGATTTTAAAGGTGTAGGTGGTACAAAATGATCTGCTTCAAACTATAGCCTTTGGGTTCATCGCGTTAATTATTCTTTGCACTTTTCTACACCACTGTATTAAGATTGCCAAATAAACCAATCTCATTCATTCAGAGATCATTATGACAACAGGGGTGCACTACTTACAGTGCTTAAAAAAGTTAGCTAATTTATTATGTGAAATACTCAGGCCAATAAGCTGTCACTTTTTTCATTAGTAGAAATCATACTTGATGTGGCCTTTAAGCTGTAGTTGTATTTTGATCCAGTAGGTGGCAGTAGATAGCTGAATGCAGCACTGTGAGTGTGTTCTGTGTCTAACCGCAGACACTTTGAGCAGAAGGATTTGGTTAGTGAGTAGACCGCTGTGTGATGTAACAGGGACAGGCAGTCCTCAGGGTCACATGCAAGTTCTGTTTGTATCCATTTTGCAAAGGTCAAGCTATAATAAAAAGTCAGCTTAAGCTGCTTTAAAGGGACCAGTGCTTTATTTTGCTTCATATAACAATATCAATAAATATTTTGTGATATGTTGATCCATGACCAGCAAAAATAAATGACTAATAATGGTTATTGACAAGAACTGGGAGCTGATTGGGACAGTTTATTTTCTTTGCATTCCTTTACCATCTCTTTGTTTATTTAGTATATTCTTTGTCTTTTATGGTAAATTTAATGTAGTAAGTGTTAAAAAACCAAATAAAAAGTTAGTACTGCTGTGTGGCCCTGCCTGATGAATCAGTGGGATGCTGCTCCACTTTGTAAACTGTGGTCAGCATTTCCAAGAACTAAGTGACCATAATAATAATAATAAAAAAAAAACTAATTGCTTCATTTTACTGAAAGTTTTCCACAATTCGACAATATTATGGAACGTAACTACGAAGCCTCTGATACCCCACCTCCTCTGACATTTTCTGACACCAAATCATGACAAGCTGTGTTTCATTCAGCCTTTTTTTTTTTTTTGTTTTAAACGTTCTTTGTGAGTGTTTCTGTCAAACATTAGCCCGAGTCTGACTGTCCATTCTGTGTGGCTTCATATGTGTGTTTGTGGTCTTAACATAAGCTCTCTGTTGTCCCTTCACTCTGCTGTCGCCACATCTAACTCCAGTTGCCGCCAACAAAGGCCTCCCAGTAGATTCCAGCAGAACTGCAGTTCATACATGCAGTCAGTGGCCCAGTGTGTACCCATAGAGACAGTGATGTGGCTGTGCTGGCTGCCAGCTCTCAGAGAGGGCCACTTTGTTTCACCTCTGACTTGGATTCAGGCCAAACAATCTGAGAGTTACTCAGTGGGTCATTTGATGAAGCAATTGAATGGGAGTTTATCGTTGTTCAGTGCGGCTCCTTTATTTCTTTTTTCCCTCGGTGAGCTGCTTTATTGCCGTCTATTCCAGTGTTAAATCCCACAAATCACCATCACTGTGGTTGTTAAATGTTTTCTGTGGTGTGGTTTGCAGTTTGTTCTTTGCAGCATGAATGAGTAGCATTTTCAACGTTGATATAAATGCACAAACATATTTTAGTTATGCTTGGATACGTTTTAGTGACATGTAAGTCTATTAAAGCTCTGAAGTCAAAAGTTGTTCTTTGCTCTTCCTGCAGGATTTGGAGATTGTCTACTCTTATCTCCATGGCATGGAGGCCTTGTCCAACCTGCGGGAGCACCAGTTGAGGTGAGTGTGGGCACATCTTACCTCATTTGCATAAGTTAGAAGATAATTTTTTAAAATTCAAGTTACACAATGCTAATTGTGCTATAACGTCTCAGGGAATGGGTTTTGTAACTCTTAAAGTCTAAAGTGGAACATTACATTTGTTTGAATTTAATTTGAGTTTCTAACCTGAAAACCTCCAACCACTAATTAAATGAGGTTATTGACTTAAAAAAAGAAGCAAAGTGCAGCTTGATGACATTCTTGAACCAGACTAGTTATTTGAGATTCTCAAACATCAGAACCAAACTTTGTTGGGATTCCCAATAAGCTGATCAGATGCAGTGTGTGTGTGTGTGTGTGTGCTTCAACATCTTTTCCTTTTGTTTTCTGTAGCTTAAAATTCTCGTTTCCTACAACAAGAAAGTAAAGAAACCTCTGATACGTTATGCTCAGAAGTATGTTAAATATGAATTATGTAGTTAAGTAGTAATTTAATGGTTAATAACAACCCATTTCTGGTAGTCTTAGTTTCTTACGTTATAGTTTTTAGTTTAAGTTTTTACAACGTTATTTTTTTTAACAGTTGCTCTCAAACTTTGAGCTTTTACTGTAAGTAATCAGACATCACACAGTTGTGTTGATTAGTCTTGATTATTTATTACCTTCTGTATAATGAACTATTAAAATGCTCCTTTCTATTTACCTGCAGACATGATGGGGTTATGTTAATAATTTTCCTTACCTGAGGATGTTAGGTTACTGCACAGAACTTCACAGACCATGCAGGTGTAGAAAGGACAATGCATCCGGTTACTTTTCTGTGCATCACTTTAAATCCTGACACATTTATTTTTGCCAAACTCAGTGAAAGCAACAGCTCTCCTTATGATCAGGACATCATTATGTTTTCTGTTGTGCATGAGCGAAGCATGACCACAGAAATATCTGACTACTTGTGATTATAGTTTGTGGAGAAATATATATTTTTTAAATATTTTATTTTATATTATTTTACTTTGTTTTTTTGCTGAAAATCAACTAAACTTTTCAACCCAAAATGAAAAAAGTTGCTGCTCTTTAAACCTGATTTTGCTTTCTGATCTTCTGTTACAACATTGGCCCTCCACTCTTTTCTGCCTCACATGGACTCTCCAAACAGTTCATGATGGAAGTCTGTTCCCAGCATGGTTTGTGTGCATACGTGAGGATTATATTGGCGAGGGAACAATGTAGCAGTGCATGACCCGTGAGCTAGAACATTCCACTGTGCGACCCATCAGAGGCCTCCGACCCATCAGCAACCCTGCTCACTCCTCCATGTTGGGATCCTGAGGAATGTCCCTGTGGTCCCAGAGACCAGCCCACCTTTCTGATAACTTCTATTTGACTAAAATATAGAAAAATTTATTTTTGAATAGATATAAATACTCCAGCCTGCTAGACATCCCGCTGACTATGGGATTATGTAAAGTCATTTTTTCCCCTCAACATTTTCATCTGGGAGGAATGTGTTGTTTTTCTCACAGGGACACATTTCTTCAGGCTGTGACTGTGTTGTGATCCTTGTGCTAAGAGTCCAGATACATTGACTACATTGACCATTAAATATTGGGTCATGGATTAATTTAGCAAAATGCTAAACTTGTATGTTTGAAAATAAAATAAATAAAGATCTACATATTTTTTAAAAATAAATCATATTCTTTTACTTGGGATACTGCCATATGCCAGTCCACTTTTGGTACAGTGAAGTAAACATGTAAGATTTGGCTTTAGTTTTGGATTCACATTGTAAATAAGACCAATACACGTTGGCATCTAACAAAGGGTAATTCAATTTCTATTTTGCAATTTCCTCCAATAATAACCTCTTGCATTTCTTTGTTGAGTCAGCTATTGTCCATGTACAACAGCCAGTATGTTGATATCCAGTTGCTAGCGTGTGATCTAGTTCCATATACCAAACACAGCTGTTGTGTGATGCCCTGGGATAGAAGACAAAATGTTATTAAGTGCAGTTTCTCAGCCTACGGACAAGCCAGTGGTGACTCCAGTGATTTACATAATGAATGTCAGCACACCATCAAACTGAATATGAAGCACACAGGTAGTGCTGTTTAAATGATGTCTGTATTAAAAAAATACTGCAATGCTCATGCAGTTACTTAGTATTTTGAGAGTTTGTAGAGTTTTTACACCTTTAAACCAAATGATCTACACTATATGTTAAGTTGTCAATTGAAACTACAGCTCCAAGCGTTTGGTATGTTTGCTCATCATCCATTCAGCAAAATCAAGTTTGGTTTTAACCCCATGTTTCTTTTTGTCTGTTAACCATCGGTTGGTTGGTTGTTTTCTTACCTATCACACGTCCCTCTTTTTCCCCCTTCTGTCTCTGCAGGATAATGTGTGAAACCGTGCGCTATGAAAGACACGAGGCCAACGAAGTGCTTTACTAGTAAGTACAACAATGAGTTACTGTATATTGATGATTTTGCGTCAAGACGTCTGCATCTTAACCGGGGTAAGAAAACGGCAAGTAAAAAAGGCAGTTGCATCAACACCATTTCAGTTCTGTGATCAAAGCACTTTCTGGCTCCAGCAGTAACTCAGTGTTATTGATGACCTGAAACATGCCTGCTGCACACAGCCGAGCAGCTCGGGTGACCACAAATGAAAACAAATGTTCCTAAAGTACAGATACAGTTAAATGATTCCCTGATCAAATTGGGTATAATTGTGCTCGTTGCATGTGTGTGCAAAATGCAAGTCACTGTTTTGCACAACTGAGGGAATATTTGGCCTAAATTTCAGCTGATTCATTAAGTTGCTGTCAACTAATTTCCCAAAGAAAAGCTTATCTACTGTATAGTGACCCTTGATGGGGAGAGAGGTAGCTCGCCGTTGTCATTTTGCTGGAGGTTAATTTGATCAAAGAGTAGTATTGACAGCTTCCAGAAAGCTTTCTGTTTGCTTTTGGATTCATTTTCAAAGCCTGCCAGAAAACACAGTGTTTGACTCCTGTCACATGTTGACATCTGTGTAACACCCATGGTGAGAATCAAGACAGTTAATTAATTGTGTCAGTGGCTGGAGGGACTACATTGTCCCTTTTCTCTTTGTATTCTGATCCCTTCTCTGTGTGTATGTGCATTTAATGGATGAGTCTACACCTCATTAGAAGCCCACTTACTGTTGAAGCTAGTCAAACAAAAGGAATGTAGATTAAACAGGTTAATAAACTCTAGTATCAGCAGAGTAGTTACTGCATACACACAAACACACAGTGTAAATATATCCTAAAAAATCTAATTGGCTCATAAAGCCTGGTTTTTTTGTATTATAAGTGTAAATATACATGCAACAACTAGCTGTGTGTCAACACTAAACTACTAAAATGTGACTATGTGGTAATTTTATCTGTTCACAATGCAAAAACAAAATTAACTATTTGTAATCCCAGTTCATTTCCATTTCCCTAAATTTAGCTACTCCAGTGTGATTCCAGCCTAAGAGAATTGGCTTTATTTTAATTTACCCCTGCAGGGACACAGTGGGTTATCTTCTTATTGGCTCATTTCATTTGCTCAACTGTGTGCTTATGCCATTTTTTCCAGTTGTCTTAGCAGAATGGCTGTTTGCATGCATTTCTGTGCATGTGTCAACCTATAAAAATCTGTCAGCACTCTCCCTGATGAGAGCTGGGTATTAGACAGTATAAGAGCAGATTGAGTTTCCTTGTCTTCGGGAACTTAATCAGCCGGCTCTTCTGGAAAAAAAAGCAAGCTTTTTACTGCCCATCTTCATGCCCTCATCTGTTTATAACAGTGGGGATAATATGGAGTGGAATGATGCCTCTAAAAGTCAATGAAGGAATCTGATTGTAATGTTTGTACTATAAATGTGTTTTTCATACAACTTTCAAAGGGTTTTGTGCTTTAAAATCAGGTAGAAAAATGGGAAAAATTCACAAATATCCACTGTAATAGATACAATTTAAAGATGTGACCTAGTTAATGACCCACTCAATCATAAGCTCACCCTGACTATCTGTGGATGTTGGCAGTCTTGGGGAAATGATGGGAAGATTAGGCCAATGGTTATAAAACTTCTTATATTTCCTGCCTGGGGAGGTTGTTCGAGTGTAAACACTACACGCATGCACACACACACACATACAATGTTTCACTTAGTATCTCTTGAAAACATCCATTCCTGTTAAAGGCTGAACCCTACAGGATTTACCACCCAGAGATTATAGTGCTAAAATCCTCCTAAGATGGAGGCTGACCCGGCATTTTTGCACAGACGTTGTTGAAGAGGGCCAGCATCTTCTTGTCTGCCTTTAACCTACTCAGAGCTAACTCCAATCCAACCATTGACCTATGACCAGCTAACATAAAGGCTGTTCAACTGGAAATGTCAACCATTTTTCCAGCATAGTTGAGTTTAACAGATTTTGTTTTGGGACTAGGGCTGCCTTTAACCTACGATCATTATGATTATCAACCGGTCAACAATTATTTTGGCGATTAGTCGACTAATCGGATCATATATAAATAGTTTCTTATGGCACGCAGCATGCAGCTGCTCTTATATAACCATCATTAGATTCCAGCCGAAGTATGTTAGGTGCTGTCTAAAAATAATGACAATTAATACGATGACTCAGTCAACAATTTTTTTTCAACGTTGTAGTAAAAAAGGAAAACAAAGCAGTTGGTTTTAGAAAAACAAATATGGATATGTGTGTTTTCCTTCACTTCTTCACATCTGTGGCATCAAACAGATGCATTTAAGTATCAAATAGTGCTACAAAATCAAATAAGGTTGACACCTGAAACTAGGGATGCACCGAATTTTCGGCGGCCGAAAACTTTCGGCCGAAAATGCCCTAAAAATGTATTTTCGGTTTTCGGCCGAAATACTTTTTTCACCGAAAATCCGACAGAAACAGGATGCTGTGATGACGTCAGCAAAAGACGCGGCCAAATTGTCTAGAAAAGTGTGGACGTATTTACTATATCTGAAAAAGACCCACGGATGGCGATTTGTAAAACATGTAACAGTGAAATTTCAAGAGGAGGTGCATCTGCAAAGAATTTCTCCACGTCAGGTTTAATTTATCACCTGAAATCCAAACATCCCGATTGCTGCTGTGTATGAGAGGAACGCGGTGCAGAAAAGGAAGGTCCCTCCGAGCACGCCCACACCTTCTGTGGCGGAAGTCTTTGAAAAGGCAAAGAAGTTTCCCAGTGAAAGTGTCAAGGAAAAGGGGATAAC